>OZ038382.1:55004059-55481559 GCA_964036045.1 Eutreptiella sp. 'Long Island Sound 2002' | reverse complement strand
CCTAACGAAACTCAGTTCCCCTGCCGGACACTGTCCGCTGCAGGCCTCCCCCAATGATGCACCTGCTCAGCGCCCGAAGCCCCCATCTTGTGTGCGGCTCGCAGAGCACGTCCCCCACATCCACGGCAGGGCGCTGGGGGCACTAGGGACCCCGCCCCCCCAGCCCCGTCCCGCCGTGCGGCACCCTGGCCCTCTCGCCAGCCACTCCCACGTCAGACCACATCCATCGCATATCAACCGGATCAATGCAACACAATCCACGCAAACCGACAAAAATCGGACTTCTGGGGGAGCAAAGCCAGAGCCCCCCCCCCCCCCCCCCCCCGCCCGAAGGACAACAAAGCACAAAGCATTCGATCAAACAAGCAAAACAACACGGCCCTTTTTCACAATGCACCACCGCCACACCGCCCCCCCGGCCAGAGGACCTGCTTCCACAAGTACTCCCCAAGGTCATGCTCATACTGCTGCACCTTGTCCATGCCGATCTCCGTGAGGTAGTCGCACGCCGCGCCCAGGCCAATGGCCTCCGCAATGGCGGGGGTGCCGGCCTCGAACCGCCCTGTGCCGTGTCGTACAAGGGCAGGGTCATCGTTGGGGGCCACAGCACTGCGCAATCCACAGGACTTGTCAAGCACAGGACCCCAGCCCCCACGGTACCGCGTCAATGGCCCCAGCCAACTGCTGCCCGCCGCCCGCGTAATACCCGCACCCCTGGCGCCTCCCCAGGCGGAGGGCGTAGAGACACCCTCCCGAGGGCCACCGGCCGGGCCCCTGGCCTCAGGCACACGCGGGGCACAGGCCCATTACACAAAAATACCATCGTAGGTTTTTTGACAACACATGTTGTTTACAAACTGGTGCGAAAAACCCACTTGGTTTCCACTGGAAGTGGGCCATCTGACAGGCCGTCAGGCGAGTTGTGCTTCCATTGGGCAGATGGTTCATTCCCACCACCAGGGATGTGCTAGAAGAGAGGAGGCATTCGCCTTTTCAAGTCCTGGACGCTAGTGCGATTGAGGGGATCAGGGGGTTAGCGAGTGAGAGCTCCTCTATATACAGCTGCATACAGATATATAAGGCCCTTACCCCCCCTGCCCCCCCCAGCGTATCGCGGCGCGACGGAAGGACCTGGGCCTCCATCCTATGTGGGATACTAGAAGAGAGGAGGGGGGGGGGGTCCTGGAACCCAAAAAAACTTTGTGTACGAGAAATGGCCCAAATCAATATTTCCTTTTCTAAATTTCAGCGGTTCCCACAATGAAATCTGGGTCCAAGGGGTACCCTCCTCCTTTGGTTGTCCGCCGTTCTACTACATTCCCTGCCTGCAACAATGAGGCACTGACTGAACAGTGTCAAAGGGGGGATGCACTGTTCGGGTGCCGTTGCCCCAGCCGAACCAACAGAGCAGGACATCAGGCGTCTTGACATCGGCCCCATATACCCCACCCTACCACACATGGAATCGGTGCACATCGGGTATTGCACTGATGTAGCCAATGCCCGGACCACCAGCACAACGCACGCCACCGTCGCGGGGCATCCCGACTGAAAAGGCCAATGCTGTTGGTGTGCAGGGGGCGGACCACCTGCCTGCCAAGGATCGCTGCCAACCGGTGGACCCGGGAGATGTGTGCAAGGGAAAACCCCCAGGGTCTTTTGGGGAGACACAAAAAAGGCCGTTGTGGATTTGGATGCATCAAAGAGGAGCTTAACTTTACCAGTGAAAAAGATGGGGCGATAAGTTCCGGTCAAGACGGGCACATGCATCCAGCCCTTATGCACCTGAAGGGGGGGGGGGATTGCCCATGAGGGCAATTATAAAAGGGGGGGGGGTGCCTAGCCAATTTCATGGTGGTAAATTTCGCTGCAGGAAATTTCAGAGAGGCCCCTGGATTTTGTGCGATAAATTTCGCAGACACTCCCAGAAATGTTGTGGCGTGTATGGCTTTGCGGGCGGTGCCACTCACAACACAGGGGAGACGACATGCGCTCAAACCTTGACGGTGGGATTCGACTTACCACCCTGGCAAGGGCAACCAAAACTCCCTCCAAAGGAACGCCCAAGCGCGAGGGGGAGCGGAGGTATTTTAAGGGTTTTATTGTTAAGTCCCACCCTGCGCCCTTGGACGCGTGGGGTGCCTGGGCGTCCTCCCCCCCCCCCCAAGAAGCGAAACCTGCCTGCCCATACACTCAGCCATCAAATAACACCTGTTGAGCAAGGGAAGGAAAAGGTGACAAAATAAGATTTTCCGAGCGGGCGTTGTCAGTAGCCCCCCATGTAATTGACCTTTGTTTGTTTCCAGTACTCTGGGTGGGTGGCGTGGGTGGGTTCGGGGAAGGGGCCGAGAGCAGGGTGGTGGGGGGCTTCAGGGGTTGGTTTGCCTATATCTGCCTGACAGGAGACCGCGGGGCACTGAACCCCCATCTAAAAGCTGCGGGTTTGGCCCTAAGCTATGGCGCACTGCGCATGCTTCTGCCCCGGATTTGAAATGCGCAAATCAACTTCAGGACAGATTAACTTTAGGACAATGTCATCATTTAGAGCTAAGGTCTAGCTGTCAAAGATGTGGATTTCTTTGGTGTGCGCGCGCTCTAGCAGTGCACAGGGTGTCACAGCGTTGCCAATTTGGCCTTTTGGCTGCCCAGATCTGGAACCGGCCGGAAGCCGGAAGAAGGTAATGTACAAGTCTAAATGTGTACAGTTGTTGAGGCTCAATAATGCTGCAAAATCGCTTTTCCGCGCACAGACAGTTGCAGTAGGCAGAAGGGGCACGGAACAGCGGCACACCTGGAGCGGGAGCCCAGGTGGAGTGGTCCAGGAACACCTCGTCTATCATCTCTCCTCCACCCTGTGGCACATCCGGGGCAGGTGTGTAGATGCCACGGCCCCTCTTCGGCCTTGCTCACCTCCTCTCTCTGTGCTGGCCACTCCACCCCCCTCCGCCCCCCAAATCGGCAGAACAAGCCGGCGGACCCATTTTTGAGCAAAAAGGCTTATCACTGACCACAGGCCACCTGGACGTGTTCAAGGCCCCAGAAATACCATGGCCTTTGGTTGTTGTGCACTTGCAATCATTTGCAAACCCAAAAAATCTTGGATTTTTTCAAGGAAAAGAACAAAGAAAGAAATTCAGTCCTCCGTCTCCATGCAATCCCTGAGCAATAGTAGGTGCTGGAAATGCAACTCACAGGTTCCAGCTTCAAACTGTGTGATTATTTTTTGTGGCCGGCCTCAGACTAGTGAAACTCATGGAAAACCTGTTTTTTTTTTTCGTTCACCAGGCGGCCAAAGACGCAGCACCAGAAGGATGTGCTCGAGGAGCTGAAGGCAGCTGAAGCCGAGAATCCACTGACCATGAACACGTAGCGCCCGACTGGGTGGTCGAGGGAGCTCACCGGATTAAACCGTACCTGGGGTTCGGCGTACCTGTCGGCTCGGCGTACTTATCGGCTCGGCGTACTTTCGGCCGGCCGAAAGTACGGTTTAATCCGTCACCCCCCCCTTGTTTTGGCCGAAAAAATGGCCGGAGGTACGGCCGTACCTTCGGCCGGCCAGCTCGGCCGGCCGAAAGTCCGGCCGTACCTCCGGCCGGCCGAGTCGGCCGGCCGAAGGTACGGTTTAATCCGTCACCCCCCCTTGTAGTAATACCCCCATATACTAACAACCCCCCCCCTGTATATTAATAGCAGGACGCCTGCAGTGGCCACAGACCGCCTTTTGTGTGCACCGCCTTCTGTGTGTACCGCCTTGCTTGTGGCCCCTTTAATAACATGACTCCTGCGGTGGCCACAGACCGCCTTTTGTGTGTTCCGCCTTGTGTGTGCACCGCCTTCTGTGTGTACCGCCTTGCCTGTGGCCCCTTAAATAACATGACTCCTGCGGTGGCTATAGGCCGCCTTTTGTGTGTTCCGCCTTTTGTGTGTACCGCCTTCTGTGTGTACCGCCTTGCCTGTGGCCCCTTTAATAACATGACTCCTGCGGTGGCCACAGACCGCCTTTTGTGTGTTCCGCCTTGTGTGTGCACCGCCTTTTGTGTGTACCGCCTTGCCTGTGGCCCCCTTTAATAACATGACTCCTGCGGTGGCCACAGACCGCCTTTTGTGTGCACCGCCTTTTGTGTGTACCGCCTTGCCCGTGGCCCCTTTAATAACATGACTCCTGCGGTGGCCACAGACCGCCTTTTGTGTGTTCCGCCTTGTGTGTGCGGCGCCTTCTGTGTGTACCGCCTTGCTTGTGGCCCCTTTAATAACATGACTCCTGCGGTGGCTATAGGCCGCCTTTTGTGTGTTCTGCCTTGTGTGTGCACCGCCTTCTGTGTGTACCGCCTTGCTTGTGGCCCCTTAAATAACATGACTCCTGCGGTGGCTATAGACCGCCTTTTGTGTGTTCCGCCTTTTGTGTGTACCGCCTTCTGTGTGTACCGCCTTGCCTGTGGCCCCTTAAATAACATGACTCCTGCGGTGGCCACAGACCGCCTTTTGTGTGTTCCGCCTTGTGTGTGCACCGCCTTTTGTGTGTACCGCCTTGCCTGTGGCCCCCTTAATAACATGACTCCTGCGGTGGCCACAGACCGCCTTTTGTGGGCACCGCCTTTTGTGTGTACCGCTTTGCCCGTGGCCCCTTTAATAACATGACTCCTGCGGTGGCCACAGACCGCCTTTTGTGTGTTCCGCCTTGTGTGTGCACCGCCTTCTGTGTGTACCGCCTTGCTTGTGGCCCCTTTAATAACATGACTCCTGCGGTGGCTATAGACCGCCTTTTGTGTGTTCCGCCTTGTGTGTGCACCGCCTTCTGTGTGTACCGCCTTGCTTGTGGCCCCTTTAATAACATGACTCCTGCGGTGGCCACAGACCGCCTTTTGTGTGTTCCGCCTTGTGTGTGCACCGCCTTTTGTGTGTACCGCCTTGCCTGTGGCCCCCTTAATAACATGACTCCTGCGGTGGCCACAGACCGCCTTTTGTGTGCACCGCCTTTTGTGTGTACCGCTTTGCCCGTGGCCCCTTTAATAACATGACTCCTGCGGTGGCCACAGACCGCCTTTTGTGTGTTCCGCCTTGTGTGTGCACCGCCTTCTGTGTGTACCGCCTTGCTTGTGGCCCCCTTAATAAAATGACTCCTGCGGTGGCCACAGACCGCCTTTTGTGTGCACCGCCTTTTGTGTGTACCGCTTTGCCCGTGGCCCCTTTAATAACATGACTCCTGCGGTGGCCACAGACCGCCTTTTGTGTGTTCCGCCTTGTGTGTGCACCGCCTTCTGTGTGTACCGCCTTGCTTGTGGCCCCTTTAATAACATGACTCCTGCGGTGGCTATAGACCGCCTTTTGTGTGTTCCGCCTTGTGTGTGCACCGCCTTCTGTGTGTACCGCCTTCTGTGTGTACCGCCTTGCTTGTGGCCCCTTAAATAACATGACTCCTGCGGTGGCTATAGGCCGCCTTTTGTGTGTTCCGCCTTTTGTGTGTACCGCCTTCTGTGTGTACCGCCTTGCCTGTGGCCCCTTTAATAACATGACTCCTGCGGTGGCCACAGACCGCCTTTTGTGTGTTCCGCCTTGTGTGTGTACCGCCTTGCCTGTGGCCCCTTAACCGTACCTTCGGCCGGCCGAAAGTACGCCGAGCCGATAAGTACGCCGAGCCGATAGGTACGCCGAACCCAGGTACGGTTAAATCCGGCGGGCCGGTCGAGGGCACGAAGAATGAACTGGGGCATGCACATCCCAGACCATTACGCCTCTTTTTCCGATCAGGTGCCCCGGGAACCCAAAACAAACCAGCAAAATCCAGACGCCCAACAAATTGGCAGACCAACCCGGCAAAAACGGTGAAACTCGGCGGCTGATTTGGGTTGGCACCCCCTCCCCTGCCCATTCATGGAACCCTCTCGTTGGCTGTGGCCCAACAGCACAACCCCCGCTCCTGCCCATGTCTACATACGCTGCTGCCGAAGGGAGTGGCCACGTCATGTCACATGAAAGCCCCCGATGGAACTGCATAGCAAATCACACAACAGAGCACCACTGCAGGCACAAGAAAAAACTATACTGGTGAAGATCCGCGGGGCAAGCCTCAAGCTGCAATTGTCCTTGGTCCCCGAGTCCAAAAACCCCCAAAGCCCCCGAACAACCCTAGAAAAATGGGGAAATGGAGAAAACCGGGGGCGAATAGGGAATCATCATAAGATCACGATAGAAACTGTGTGAACGACCTCTACAAGTGGCAGGAAATAGCGAAAAATGTTGAGGGGGGGCGGAGAAAAATCGGACAAGATACCCATTTCCGCCGTTATTCCGGAGCTCGCAGACCTTCCCATGAGCTCCCTTCACAGAATTAGGGATCCGCCATCCGGATGGCAAGGTACGGAAAATGGAGAAAATCTACGGATGACCGAAACTTCGGGTACCTTGGAGGCTTGAAGCAGCGATGTTCCTGGGTGCCCCCCGTGGTCATCGGACAGCCGTCAAGCTGGGGCTTGGCGCTGCAACACGCCTGCGCAACACAGGATGCGTCAGGTTTAAACACAGACCTCGCTGTCGTTGTTTTTTGGAAAAAAGACTTGAATGAGCGGTGGATTTGCGAATGGATTGATGGCGGATTTGTGGTCATTTTGGAGGTTGATGGGGGGTGCTTTGGCGGTGCTTTGGCGGTGAATGGGCGGTGAATGGGCGGTGGCTTGGCGGTGGAGTGGCGGCTTTGACCGCTGGGTTGCATCAGCCAACTGTTTCCGATTCCCCATCCATCTTCCAAGTCCAGCCGCCCACTGTCGCCTGCCCTTGTGCACTTGTCAACCGCCGTCGGTGAACAGACATCCAGCGCTTGCACTCTGCCCCATCATTCCCATGCCCAACACAACGTTTGTCCCATCGAATCGGCCACATCAGCCCCACACACTCGCAAAGGGCGGTGGTGTCCAGTGCTGCGGGGGCGTGACGTGAGTGCCCCGGAATCCTCTGAACGGCACCGCACAACGGGGGCCAAAGGAGGGCACCTGCCACGGAGGCATCTTCTCCAAGATACTGTACCTCCCCCACAAGAAGCCAATCCCAGTGGGCCCGCACATCTTATGGCCCGACGCCACGAGCCAGTCCACGCCCAAGTCCTACGGAGGAGCGGTGCATGATGGGCCGGGCCCCGCACATGACGGAGCGCCCGTCACACACTCAGGCCACGCTCGATGCCAAACAGGTCGCGCGGAAGGCAATGTTGACACAGAAGACGTTCCCTCCGGACCCCGGGGCTGTGCTTCGGGGGGAGGGAGGCTGAAGGGGGGGTTTCAAGAGCACTTGCTGAAGGGCATGTTGGCGGTTGAAAAAAAAAAAGGTTGGGCGGCTAAATTGTGGCACAATTACCAAACTGTTGCGGGGCACTTTGTGGGGGTGTGCCATAAGGGCTCAAGGAGTATGCCGGCGCGTGCCCAATACGGGGGCCCCAAACCATCACTAAGTCCCGAGGCCCTGCATCGCACACAGGGGGCATACGCTGCGGGAATTAACAACACATCTGCTATGGTGACCACCCCCAAGGACTCCTTGTAAAAGGGGGGGGGGGGTGGGGGTCCGGCCCCCCTCCGGTGGTGCTGAGCTTTTAGAGGCGCAGAAGGCGCCGAAGAAAAAGTTGTGGTCTAAACCAATTGGCACCGAAGGCGCCAGAGATATTTTTCGATTGGCCCAAGGCCCTGAGAAAAGTTTGGCCCAATCACTTCAGGGGCGGGGGGGGGGGGGGGGTGTTGTGGGACCCCACCCCTTCCCCCACCCCCTTCCCCGTTGGTGCTGAGTTGTTAAAAGGAGCCCTGCCAGCACCACTGACCATCGGGAGGATGCGATCGCCCACAGCAGAGTGGACCGCAGCCAAACGGGCGGCAACGGGTCGGCCACAAAGTGTGTGCCGCAGCAGCCCTCCACCTCCTGCGATTTGGACCGGGAGGAGGGGGCACCACATGAGCCCTGCACTTGTGTACGTGGTGTACCGCGCACTGCCTTGTGTGCTGTCCTGTGGATGTGCTGTCCTGTGGATGTGGTGTCCTGTGGATGTGGTGTCCTGTGGATGTGGTGTCCTGTGGATGCGGTGTCCTATGTCGGATGCCGCCGCCACGGAGCTGTGCTACCCCCACCCCAGTGCAAGAGCAACACCAAAGTCCCAAAATTCGACGGAAACATCACCTGCCGTTGCTCTGACACGAGGGCGTATTTATGAAAGGCAAAATAGGACACGGTTCCCAAATTGCAGAAACAACATCTGCTGTGCTCTGACAAGGGCGTTGCTCTCGCAAGGAAGGGGGAGATGGGGTACTTGGGCTACGGAGCTGCGTCTCGGTGTTGGACGCCGCTGCTGAGGCACGTGCCTTGTGTTGAGGCCCCATGCGAAAATGGAGGGGCAAACAGGGCTCTTTTTATGGGGGCGGGGGTGGGTGGGTGGGCCCAGGGGGGGGGGGGGGCATTCTCAGTGATGCTGAGTTGTTAACAGGAGCCCTGGGGGCTAATCATCACAAAATGGCAGCGAAAGAGGATGTGCTTCAGGCGACCGCACCGGCAGTCCTGTCGCACCGCTGGTGGCTTCTGGTGCATGAGGCTCATACAATGCGCTGGTGCCTGGTCGCTTCCCTCTCGACAGCGCATGGCCTGTGCCCCGCGCCTCCTGACCACCAGTCAGTACTCCCTTCCCCAGGGATGCACTGGAAGGGGGGGGAGGTACCCCCTGTGTGACATTCCGTCTGGTTGTTGTTTCTTTACGGGGCCCTGGACAGTCACCCATACAGAGCCCCCCCCCCCCCCTGCCAGAGCGCCCAGCCTGCGCCCAGCTACGTCTCCCTGACGGCAAGTGCCGGCCTCAATGGGATTTGTAACCGACAGTAACCGCCCCCAACCGCTTCGGCAACCTCCTCCAACCGCCCGCCTAACCGCCTCTGGGGCCGCCTCTGAGGTCCCTTCCCTTCTAATGCATCCCTGCCCATCCAGTGCCATACATACCCCCACATCCACGGGCATGTGCGGGACGCTTTGGCAGGCATCCAGCAGCACGCATGCCCCGACCGCGTGCGCGGCCTCGACCACCTCCTTCACGGGGCAGATGCAGCCGAGCGTGTTCGAGACGTGCGGCAGCGCCACGAGTTTCGTGCGGTCGGACAACAACGTGCGGAAGTGCGCCAGGTCGTAGCCCTGATTGGCGTCCAGCTGCACGAACTTCAGGACACACCCTGTGCCAAGGGCAGCCCGTTGAGGGGGGGTGGGAGGAGCCAAGCAGGGGTGAGCTATGGGGGGCAGCACGGCGTATGAGGCGAGGCGGCCGCCGCAACACGTGGTATGAGGCGAGCTGGGCTGTGGATGGGGTCAAAAAGTGGGTGGGTTGCGGGGGTCCCAAATTGACCCCCCCCCCTCTTTCTGAGTGCAAACACAAAACAAGAAACACAATTTTTTTTCCAAATAATTCTGACGTTCCGGATAGAGGATTTCACAAAATAATAGGTCAATGAAATACATAATCCCGAGGGGCAAGACCACCGCATGGTATGAGGAGGTCCGCTTCCCACGCTGGCTCGGGGGTCCCCAGCGCCCAGCGCGGGGACAGCATCAGACATGAGTCCATATCCCCAACTCAAGGGGCGACTCCAATGTGCAGATTGCAAGTGGCTACATAACCCCCGCCTTCTCGTGGTCCCAAGTGGGGGGAAAGCAAAGTGGCGCCTTTGGTGCCCACGGATTCCGAAGGCAAGTACCGTTGCCCACTAATTGTTGGCCGGAGGCGTTGGTCCAAGGCCCTGGGGCGGGGGAGGGTCTGCGTCGTCGGACTTAAGGAGCCCCCCCCCCCCCCCCTTGAGCGCAAGTCACACCACGTGTGTTCCTCCCAAATCGCTGTGTGTGGCTTTTGCGGCCCCTCTCGGCTCGACTCGAGGCAAGCCAGGAGGAGCAACTCGTTTTATGGCGTGGGCTGGGGGGAGCAACAAAAGAGGCAGGAGCCCAGCTGGGGAGGAACAATACATTCTATGACGTGAGCTGGTGGGGGCTATGTGTACTACAAGTGGTGGGCTGGCAGGAGGGACACATTACGTGAGGTCAGGGGGAGCAACACGGTGCATGAGGCGGCCACACGGTGTGAGGTGAGCTGGCAAGAGTGATGGTACTGCGTTCTGTATGGCTGTGTGTTGCTCAACAGCTGATGGGCAAGTGGTCCCGGCCACTGTCCCCACTTACATCAACTCAGAGGGGGCTGCAGACCGCTGCCCCCACCGTTCCCAACGCCGCTTTCGCCGTGCCATTTACCAACACCAGCCCATCCCTCGCTCTGTTCAGCACAAGCACGTGGGCGCCCCAGGACTGAGGCACCGAGGGCAACACCGTGCCAATGTTGACGTTTTGCGGAAATACCAACTTTTGCGTTGGGCGTTTTGAATTTTATTTATGCAGAACTTTTGCAATAGGGACTGCGGTAGGGACAAAACATTTCGTTGTTGCGATTTTTCCTGCGAAATTGAGTTTTGTGGACCTGTTATTGGTTGACTGGGCATTTCTTTTTTTTTTTTGGCGTTTGGCCTCCTTTGTGAGAGGGGTTATGTTTCATCCAGTTCATCCTTGGGGCGGGGGCAAAAAACGGGTGTTTTTTTTGCACATTTCCTTTTTGTGAAGGGCAAGCAGCTGAAAATTGATATTTGTTTTGCGCAAAACAAAACCTTGTGCTGGGAACTCATTGTTTTTGGAAATAATGAATATTGACAGTCGTGGGGGCGGCGGACCTGTGCGCTCCTGCAACATTTGCCATGGCACAAGATTTGCATGATGCTCCATGACGGAGACGATGATCTCGTCCCCCTCCTTCATCTCCTGAAGACCCCATGTCTGGGCCACCAAATTGATGGCCTCAGTTGCCCCTGCAACACGACACTCGGCGGAGAGTGAGGGAGCTCGGAGGCGGTGCATGGCGGTGGTGCTGCAGATGAGCAGTGGCAGCGCCCGGGGCGTGGGCGGAGCAGGCATGTAGTGGCCCCGCTGCAGTGCCCAGCGCCTGCAACTGGGGTGCGCCACAGCTGTGGCCAGGCTTGGTCCCTCAGGGGGTGACGGGTGCACGGTGCGCACTCTGGTAGGCAGTTACACAGCGTTCACCCCCCGAACGGACCCTCACAAAAACGCCCCGATCAGCAACATGGGGGCCAAGAAAAACAGCTGGCAAATGGGAATGTCATCAGGTTCTCATAGTCTGGACTGACATTCTGCAGTCCAAGCCTTGCAGAATATGAAAACCGGCACAGAATCTGGAGCATAGACAGCACCTCCTCACATGCTACACAGGTTGGTAATGCCTTTGTGCCACATCATGCTCTATTTCTGGCGGCATGTCAGAGGGTGTCGGCACGGGAGAGCAGCAGGGGAGTGCCATGCCACCCCCTCTCCCCCCCACCCTGGCCCTCGCAGGCTCCTCTGTCACAGACTGTCATGCAAGGAGCCGAGTGATCAAAAAATGGCTCGTTGCTTAGTCTGGGGCCTTGGCACAGTGGCAGATGGTTGGCTGCGCTGGCCCTCCGAAATCCCTTGCACTCCCGTGGGTGTGCGGGGACCATGGCAGAGGTGAGTGCACAACACAGCACCGCGGTTCACATGCAGAGGACATACCCCGCGTGAAGACAATTTCACTCACGCCTCCCGGAGCCTTGATGAATGCGGCCAACTGAAAGTGCGTGTGGGCGTGCGGGGGGGGGGGGGATTGGGCACAGGGGCCGCAACCGAGAATGCCCTGCTGCTCCAACTGCCTGGACAAGCACCACATACCTTTGCACGGGCGCCTTCATAAGCATCAGTGGCCCTTGGAGAACGCAGATGCAGTGCAGTCATACGCGTGGGTTTGGGGTGGGGACAATAGCCACGAGACATTGGGGTGTTGCACAGACCGACAGAGGATGGGGGTGAATTCTTGGGATTAGGGTGAGGAGGGGCGGCCCAGCCTTTTCTGAGGCGGCGGGGCGGGGGGGATTGCGACCTAATTACAGACAAGTGCAAACCAGAGGTAATGCGCTCCAAAGTAAGGCATAAATGCATCTTTATTCTCTATGCCATACCTGGTTCAACCTCAAGACACACATGTGTGAAACACAAAATAGAACATCATGTCTGACTACAGGGGGGGAGTTTGCCTGGCGCGCTACTTTTGTATTAACTATCCCGACTTTACCCCCAGATTTACCCTCCCCTAGAGGTGCCCCCCAAGTCAACCAGAAAACTTCCCTTCAAAGCACGCTGCATAAGGCGAAATGGAGAATTTCAAAATCAATGTGTATCACTCATGTATTGGCTCATAAACAGTTTGTTCCCCACAAGTGTAGGCATCAATACATTCATCACAATAACGCTCCTAGCACTCACCACAAGCTGTGATGGCGGAGCGCTTCTGACAACACAAGGCACACACATCTGCCTCATCCTCTTCTCATCTTGCGTGCAAAATTCTGGTCCCCTATACCCCAGACTAAAAATTACAATTTCCTTGTGCCAGTGGACAAACAACCAACGAAATGAATGAAAGTAAAAGCAGGGCCCGGTCCATATCCCCAACCAGAAAGGGGCCATGCCATATCCCCAAGTGGTGGTGGTGCATATGGCTTGTTTTTGATTTCAACCTTATTGTGTCACTTCGGAGATTTGTTTTTGGTGTGTTTGAACATCAAATTTCAATTGCTTTTGTGTTTCCTCAAATTCAGAATTTTTCGTTGTGACCACTTTTTGAACCTCGCAAGTGTTTGTTTTACCCATGTTAATTTGAGACAACAAATCTTGCAATCTCAACTCCAAGGGAGAAGAGGGTTTGAACAGGGGAGAAGCAGGCGTGAACAATTCTTGAAATTTCTCATTCACCAATTCATTAACGCACTCCTTTAATTTCCAATCATAAGCATGTAAGGTGCGGTCACCGGAATCAAACTTCTTCTTCATGGTTGTCACCACCTCCGCTTCTAGTTCATCAACTCGACCTTTGACCTTGGTGCTCAATTCGTCCACCGTGGGGCCCATAGAGGCCATCTCATCAAAGAACTTCAAGTCGATTGAAATCATGTTCATACTGTAGAAGACGTTTGATAAACTTCTTCAGCGAGTTGTCCATCCTAGCCACCTTGGTGGCCAAGTGAGTCGAAGTGAGGTCAACCATCATCTCGGTGTGCAACCGCTTGTGGCGTGCAGTGTGCAACCGCTTGTGGCGTGCGGTTGCGGCGTCTTCCAAGACCCTTAGTTTCGGGGCCTTGGCGGATCCACTGGACAAATGGACCTGAACACTGGGTCGCATGTGTTTTTGAGCCACAAGGTGTCCTTGGTGTGGTTGGAGGTTCAATGGTTAGTGTTGATGGGCACCTCTTACGCTTGGGACTAGGATCTTCTATTGCAGCACTATGATGAAGTGCGATGGTTTCCCCCCTTTCTTTTGCGCAGTCCACACACAACTTTTTGGCTGCATTTGTTTTTGAGGCATCGTTCGACTGCAAAGTTTCCGTAAAAACACAGCTCCTCTCTCGAATAGGAAGGTGTTGTCAGCTTGCATTCTAAGAGAGAGAAAAGACGAACTTGTAGATTGCTTAATCTAAGCTGCTTGATTGCAAATGCCGGTAGAGAATGACGATTTACGGTGCAAATCAACACAAATGCTTCATGCACAAACGTCGAAGGCCAAAAGTACGAGCATAAAATCTTGGTGGTTGTGGGTCTTGTTGCCCATGGGTTTCGAATGCGATGTCCCCGGGCGTTTGTGGTGTATTAATTGAAGAGGTCGATGACGAGCATCACCCGCTAGGAGTGATCGGGCCTTTTTGACGTGGCCCCACCGAATATACCCTAGGCTCCCCCGCTTAGAGCCAACCAAGAGGAGTTGATGGTGGGTTGTCTTGGATAGGTTCTTGTAGTCCTAAAGTGCCCACTTTAGAGCCATTAATCATGATCTCATCCTGAGATGCCATGCGTGCTCGGCTCTTCGGGATTCCTCGAAACGAGTTAAAGAACACGGACGAGCACACGGATGGACATCTGTGTTTTAGTGTTGTAGGGGCACAATCATGCGTCACCACAGCGCCACGGCGCTCATATGTGATCGTCTGGCAGTCAGCACCGCGCTTTGAGGGGTCCAAAATCTTCGCAAGCACAATACTACCCCGAAAAACATTGGAAATTGACAACAGCATAGCTGGGTACGTGTCAATGCGATCAACATCCATGGCTGAAAGTGCGAAACATTGAAGTGTTCTGCATGATACAGGGTACAGTGGAGTGCCTTGGATGCAAGAAATTTGAAGCACACAACAATGCACCAATGATACCACCTTGTCTAGCGAGCAAATGCATGGGACAAGCTAAATTTCTGACCTTCTGTGTAAATTTGTAAAATAGAAAGTGACCCCCCCCCCCGCTTACTATGCAAGGGCGATTACTCTGCAAAGGGGGAGTTGTCAGAGAATCACAGTCTATGAGTGGAGGTGAGGGGGTGGGGGGGGTGCTATACACGTCCAGCAAAGCTTGTCCTGTCCGCTCACAGGCGCTACCTCAGCCCCCACCCATGCCGCACCCAGGTTGGTGCTGCTTCACATGAAGTCTTGTCCCAAGACACTGAATTTTGGAGGTTGCTCTTCACCGCTAATGCGTGGAATGTATCACAGGGCTAGGAGGTTCTAGATGACTGAGAGGCGTGTGGCGCGTCCAACAATACGATGAACATGTGTTGGGAGGCCCACACTGGTACGTCCAACGTGGTACCCCCATGCCCAGCGCTGTCACCGGAGCATCCTTTGCATGTCCGGTTCGCCGAAGGTGTACCCCTTCTGCACAGTTCCACACTCTTTGCCCAGCTGCAGTTGTAATGGTAGGCACTAGTACGTTGTATTGATCGATGGCTGTATTGATCGATGGCTGTGGCGTGGCGCTTCCATAGTACCAAGCGCGTGTGCATGTCCCAGCGGAGATGATGCATGAAGCAGCCTGCCGGAACCAATGCTTGCGGTTGCTTGGCGGGTAGCTGGAATCGATTTCCATCCAATTGGGAAGGGGAAGTGCCTGCGCTTGGATGTAATCTTCAATTCTACGACTTGTGTGCACTGTGATATGGGTATCATTTTGGGCACTTTCGGTCACCTGCACTCGGAACGTGGACATGGGTGTCCATGGATGGGTTGGGGGCGTGCAGAATGTGCCATGTTGGCCCGGGGGGGGGGGGGCGTGTAGTCAGGGGGTGGGTGGGGGGGAGGGCATAGGCAGGGGTCACACTTGGCTGCCATGGCATGAACGCCACGATGGACATTCGAGTTCTGCGTGCGGTAATAGTTGTCCATCGCATCGATGACGACTGCAGTGAGGGGGAAAGACCGGGGCTGGGCCACTGGGAGAGGCTGAGGGTGCTGGCACAGATGAGGGCGGAGGATGCGGCACCGAGGGAGAGGCCGAGGGACAATTAAATACAGGGTTCATGACGTCAGGTTTTGAAATGACCAGCATGACCCTGACCTCGTGCCAAACTTGATCAGTGCAACTTTAACCCATACCGAATGTTGCCTTGAGTTCACCACTCAACTGTGGCTATCGAATGTTTCATGGTCAGGTCGAGGTGGGCTCAGGCAGCTCGAGGACAGGGTACGCCCAAAGTCGTTAGGCCCGACCCTCCATCCCCAACACGCTCTGGCTTTCTGGTCCTGCTGTCACCCTGTCTCCCGCGGCTCTGACAATAGCAGCACATATGATATACGGGCCACCTGCCCCACCCCGCCCCCTGCCCAAATATCATGTCCTTCGCCCGTTCAAGAACCGGTGGAGTGCCACTTGTCCAGACGTAGTGCCCTGAGGGACAGGCCGAGGGACAATCTAATACAGGGGGGGGGGGGGATTGGGGAGGGGAAATTTTCGGCACCCCCAATTTTTGGTACTTTGTGTACAGTTGCGGGAACCACAGTCCTTGGGATACACAGCGGCAGGGCGGTCCTTAACGGGGAAAAAAAAGTGTTCCTGTACACAGTTTCCCCAAAACAAAGCCCGCGGGCACACCAGGTGTTGGCGGCGGGCGGCGGGCGGTTGGCGGTTGGCCACTGGCCGTTGGTGGCCGTTGGTGGCGGTTGGTGGTTGGCGGTTGATGGTCCCTTGGGACGGTCCCTAAGGGCGGTCGTTAACAAAAAAAAATCGAGTCCCTTAAGGACCCCCATGCACAGCGGATACACAAAACAACTGTTGGGGTACACACTTTTGGGATACACTGGGACCACAAACTCCTGTGGGATACACAGGATACCCAAGAACACTTTTTGGGGGATACACACCGGCATACAAATATGTTAGCTGCCGACACAGGGAGCAGGAAATGGCCCAGATTGCGCAAAAAAAAAATCAGTGGGAGGGATTTCGGTACCAGTCTGAAAACCGACCCCCCCCCCCCCATACGCACGGCATGGAATTCATTCATCAACCATTCCATTGTCAGCCCCTGGCGCACACACCAACACTATCCGCAGAGGACAAGACTCCCTCAAGCGGCAGAGTGACAACCATCCACAGCCCATACAATGGTCAAAGAGCAGCGGGAGGAGGAGCCGTGGCGGTGGGGGCGGTGGCGGCAGGACCAGCCGCATACCCCAGCACCACCAACACACTACCAGCATCCCCACCATCTCACCACCATCACAAGCAGCAGCACCACCACCAACACTGCAACCTACAGCAACTGTAGACTTGGGTGGTTGAGGGAGGAAAGCGTCGGTCGAGTGAGCAAAAAAGTCTTAGCCGCGAACTTTTTTTCGGCGTAAATGGCATGCACTTTTTTTTGGGGGGGGGGGGGGGCGTAGGTCGCATGTAGAAGATTTTTTTTTGAAAAACAAGAGGGGGCCGTTGTAGGGGACAGGGCACTGGCAGAGACACGGCTGTTGTGCACGTTTGTTTGCGCGCCCCTCACCACCACAGCACAGGCCACACACCTTGAGGCTTTTGGGAAGTTGCAGCAGAATCAAAATAAACCAACGGAGTACTGGGATACGCTTCTTCTGAGGAAAGGGGCCACAGAATGCAGACTTGGGCATGTCCTGTGCCTGTCATCGCTGGCTCAGCACCCTGGCAATCCGTCAAACATGGCGCAGCCCCCAAATGGGGGCTTTCAAAGGGGTGTGTGGCCACAGGGCGGCAGGCGTGTTTCGAGGGGGGCGCATAAGGGGGATGGGCTTGGGTGGGGGGTTGGAGGGTTGGGTGGGGTGTGCAATCAAAAGGACCAGTGGGTCAAATTTTGGCTGTAGTTCCCATGAGGATCAGATGGCTGACAATGTGTGGCAGTACTGTTGGGTCGCTGGTCTTGCATATGCACACCTGGATCTCGAAAGAAAAAAGCCCACAGCTCAAAGTATCAAGAACAGTGGGGCTTTGAGCGTTTAGCAGGGGCTGTTGTCTCTCCTTTGCTGAGAGCGATGGCGTCAACTGATCAATGTGCATGTAACGTTTTTGTTCCGTTGATGATTTTCTTGACAGTGCACACCAAAGCTAATTACCCTGACCCTGCGATCCGCCTGTGGTGCCAGGTAAGCGCTCCAACAATGTTGAGCATGCAGACTGCATGATAGGCAAAATGGGCCAAATGGGTTACCCCTTCCAAGCCTTACATTGGGTGTGAGCTTGTGGACCTTGTCCTCATACTTATGGTTTGGGACACCACATATGAAGAGAAGAGGCCTAAAAGGGATTATGCACTTCAATGAATATCAAAAAAAGAAAAAATACAGGTAAGATTCCCTGAAGAGTGCACTCCACTGCACTTTTCTTGTTCTGGGACAAGTATGCAAACTGTGCTTGTTTTTTAGTGGGCACCCTGTGGACAGATGACAAAGCTAACAACTTGGAATCCTCTCTTCCCTGCAATCGCCCCTGTACACTGCCTTTGTACACTGCCAAGAAAGGGAGCAGAGGGCAGGAAGGGGGGCCCTTACTCACGTCTATGGCCGTTCCACTGAGAGAGGGCGGGTGCACTGAGTGTGCACAGGACAAACTTTTTTGATGACCAGATAATTACCCCAGACATTTCGGCATTTCGTTTCCTGAGTAATTTGCCGGACCAGTCCCTCATCATATTCATTTGACTCAGATGGATCCCATTGATCGCACCAACCTGAGGTTATAGCCGTATACGCGCGGCTGCCTACAGCTTGGGCTTTTCTCTGTATACAGCAGTGTTCGGCTAGGCTCAATGCTTGCGTACAGCTGTGTAAGGCTAGGCTAGGCTTGCCATGGTAATGCAGTGTTCACACCCTCACATACACTCGGGTCATATTGGTGCTGGTGGTATTTGTGTTTAAGAGCACTAAGGGCACTTTAAGGGACCCCCCATTCAATGCCAACCCCTCCAGTGTCCTGCCAATGGACACCTTCATCAGACGCGTCCGGCACTTAAGGGGAACCGGTCAAAGAAAAAAACCTGTGTATGGCTACACTGGAAAGCTGTGTACGGCTGTGTGCAGCTAGGGTTGGCTATCCTGTGCGTCTATGTACGGCTAGGGTCAATATACGGCAAATATACGGCTATGACCACGGGTCTGATCGCACCACTCTGGCGTTCCTCTGTGCCGTTTTTACGTTACCTGCGCCCAGCAGCCCTCATGCAGAGTTGTGTTGGGCTGCCCCACCAGAGAGGGGTCCTCTGGAGCCACAAAACCGCAGGAGGTGGAGTGTTTCCCCAACAGGGGGGGCGACCCCTCGGTTCTGGACGCCAACTGCCCCCCCCCCCCCCCCCCCCCCAACTGTGGGCCAGAGGCCCCTTGGGGGGGGTTCTGGGAGGGGCTCCGGGGGGGCGTCGGGGGGGCCGCCGGGGAGGGCGGTTCCCGGGGGGGGGGGGGGTCGGGCACCTCCAAACGGTGGGGCACGGGCCAAAAAAGTTGCCCTGCGCCCTAACGCTCCCTCCTTGTGTACAATTGGGCGCCTTCGGCGCGCATCGGCTCCTTGGGCTAGTACCTTTGACAACGAACTGTTGGCCGGCCCCTTTTGGGGGGGGGGGGGTGGCGTCCTAGGACCCGTGGAGTCGCCCCCCCCCCCCCCCCTGTGTGGTTTCCCCAGTTCGTGGCATAGAAGATGGCCAGAATCGATACGGCCCACAACCAATGGCCCCCCGTATCAGCTGCAATGTAGCAGGAAAAGAGTGGCGCTGTGAGCAATGGCATACCGATGACGCACCTGACACCCCCCCCGGCCCGGTGGGTGGTTGAAGAAGACAGGGGTAGTCGAGAGCTGATGGTGTACCCTCAGCCCATACACATGCTGGCGCAGGTGAGAGGGGGCCCGGAGGTGGTAGCGTTGAGCAGGTACTTGGAGGACAGGGTGGGACAAAGTGTACACTTCCCCAACTACCTGCGGCCGGAGACACTGCCCAAAAAGCTACAGATAAGGCGGCTCCAGGCCCTCACTCGGAGATGGCCCCATTAGCCACCACCCCTGAAGCGCGCAATGGAGTGGCATCAGGCTGCAGTACCTTTGAGTAACGGGAAATCGTCGCGCACTTTGTCAGCCAGCGAGCCTAACACACATACACAAGAGGCAGAATGTGTGGAGGCAGAACCGAAGAGACCACGCAGACCGCCACATACACAACCACCTGAGCCACACCCAAGGCCAAACGCCCCTGTGGATGGCAGGTGCTGGATGAATGACAGTGACCTCTTGTCAGGCCGGAGGCAGAATACAAAAGACATGTCAACATTCACATGGATATTCACAGGCATGCAAGGAACCCTGTGGCAATGTGGGTGGATGGCAACACTTCTATCAATCAAGGGTTTCCTAAGTGCTGGGTGAATCCCAGCGTCAACTTGACCCCCGGATGATGACTGATGGCTAAACTTCACCACCCACACACAGATGACCATCAGGAGGCTGCAGTGCTGAAGTGAAGAGCTGAGTGACCATGTTCCATCAGTACCGCAGGTTCACATGAGCCTGGGATCAAATGAACAAATTTGTACAGGCGCCCGTCACACCACTAGAGGTATGGGTGGGTGTGACATGCTGGTTCCCCTTGTTCGGTAGGGGCCAGGTTTGCTGTTGGGTTTTGCTCCTACGAAATACGGTTCCCCCACACCATCATACTTCCCACCCCCACTGTGTGTACTGTATGTATTTGTATGTGCTGTACTGTACTGTGCTGTACTGTGCTGTACTGTGCTGTACTGTACTGTACTGTACTGTACGAAATCCCCCCAAAATCGGCGAAGAAATCCCAACAAAATGGTGGACCATTGTTCACCAAAGCAGCTTCCCATTAACGTGATCTCAGTTAATAGCCGCAAACACACCTTCGTTTTGATTGTCGTGCAGTTTCCCTGTGAAAACCCAAAATGTCTCTGAATTTTCGAAGAAAAAAATCACCCCTCGGTCTATGTATGGTCCTTAAGCGATGGAATGTTAGACAGAGTCAGTACCCTAGTTTGTGTGTGTGCTAATCTTACATTTGAGGGTTGCTGCTTCAAATCCCATTGCTTACATTTTTATCACTTGCCTTAGATTGGCCAACTTGGGAGAAAAACTGTGTTTTCACAAACAACCAAAGCCTGCCACAAGAAGACACATGAATACAGAAATACCATCAAAACATTGGTGGAATTCAATATTGTGACCTGCAAGCACTGCAAGCCACGCGCGAGGAGAACAATGTACTAAATAGCCGATGACAGACCATGGCATAAGAGTCAAAATAGGGTGGCACGGCAAAAATGGTCTCAAAAAGAGACTGTAGCACTCAACAAAGGCTGAAGCATTGGGGACATTCGGTTAGAGTCTAACTCCTGCGCTCCAAGGGGTCCCCAAAAACGGGGCCAGAATCGGAATTGGCTACATCACCCTTGCCTTCGCACGTGGGCCCAAAAGAGGGCGGAATTGCCAAATAACCCCTGCGTTCTCGGGGGTCCCGAAAAACGGGGACAAAATCAGAATTGGCTACATCACCCCTGCCTTCTCGGGGGCCCAAAAGAGGGCGATATTGCTACGTAACTCCTGCGTTCTGGAGAGTCCCTAAATAAGGGGGACAAAATCAGAATTGGCTACATCACCCCTGCCTTCTCGGGGGCCCAAAGGAGGGCGGAATTGCTACATAACCCCTGCGTTCCTAGGGGTCCCCAAAAACGGGGCCAACATCGGAATTGGCTAGGTGGACAAGCTCGGCAAGCCCAAAACCACAAGCAATTGCCAAGCCCAAAAGGCGTAAACGATGAACATTGCCGAAGCACAGCCCTCCCATAGGCAACGGCAATGGGCGAGCCACAGAGGCCCAAAAGAATGATCAATGGCCAAACACAAACAATGGCCAACAAGGCCAGAAAAGCACGCCCAATGTAAGTAGTTCATCTCAATGAGCCCATGTCAATAGCAATGGCCAAGCTGACATAAGAGATGATCTAGTTCTGAATAGGTACCAAAGCAACATAATGACCACCACCAACATCTTGCCAAAAGAAAATCGGATGGGTCATTTCAGGATATGAAACCTTCATCCTCCTCGGCTGCTTCTTGGCAGGTTTGCTCTTCAGCTTTTCTCTTGTTTCTTTCCTGGAAAAAAAACATCCATTTTCCAAACCACCATTGCGTACTATTGGCTCTTGTGCCTCCTTCAAGGTACCATCGTACAGCCTCACTAAGGGTGTTGTTGTTGTGGGTTGCAACCCAAAAATGATGTTCAACATCGCCCCAAGAATTCCAGAACCCCGGGAGTGGGGGACTTTTAATTGTTGAATATGGCCAGCCCTTTTGTTGGTACCTTGGTAGCCGAGGGGAGACAAATGGTTTCATTAAACACACAGCAAGGCTGACACCCTTGGTATCCAATTTTTCAAGGAATATGCGCAACTTGTTGTTCAAGTCTTCTTCAAATAGCAGGTTTGCCACCCATACCAGGCAACGGTGACCTGGAGCGGGCCAAACACTTTCAACCCATTCTTGCAACTCATGTGTGTCATTCAGATCAATTTGTTTGAACCCCACAGTCTTCGGGAACCCAAAAAGGCTCCACATAAACTTTGCTCTCGTCACTTGAGCTGCTTGACAATCAACACCAAACGCCTTAGGCCCCGGTCGAGCAGCAACTTGAAGACACGGAAGCCCACTACCATGCCCAAAATCAATAAAAACATCACCTTCACCCAATGGTTGAACTTTTAACATGCATTCCACATATGGTGGGTTTACGGGCTTTGTACGCTTTGCGCCATCACCCATGTGCCCATAGCCGGCTTCAAAACACAATTCCTCGGCGTACACCCGGCGCTTTTCAAATGTTTTCAACTCAAACGGGTCTTCAACCAACTTAAAATTGAGGGACCACCTGTGCTTTGGCCCTTACACACAAGAGGCCAAGGTTGCTTATCGGGGGCCCAAAAGAGGGCGACTTTGCTACATAACCCTTGCGTTCTCGGGGGTTCCCAGAACAAGGGGACAAAATCAGAATTGGCTACATCACCCCTGCCTTCTCGGGGGCCCAAAAGAGGGCAATTTTGCTGCGTAACCCCTGCGTTCTCGGGGATCCCCAAGGAAGAGGGGACAAAATCAGAATTGGCTACATCACCCCTGCCTTCTCGGGGGGCCAAAAGAGGGCGACTTTGCTACATAACCCTTGCGTTCTCGGGGTTCCCAAAATAAGGGGACAAAATCAGAGTTGGCTACATCACCCCTGCCTTCTCGGGGGCCCAAAAGAGGGCGACTTTGCTACATAACCCTTGCGTTCTCGGGGGTTCCCAAAACAAGGGGACAAAATCAGAATTGGCTACATCACCCCTGCCTTCTCGGGGGCCCAAAAGAGGGCGGATTTGATACATAACCCCTGCGTTCCTAGGGGTCCCCAAGGAAGAGGGGACAAAATCAGAATTGGCTACATCACCCCTGCCTTCTCGGGGGCCCAAAAGAGGGCGGATTTGCTACATAACCCGTGCGTTCTCGGGGGTCCCCAGAACAGGGGGGAATAAATCAGAATTGGCTACATCACCCCTGCCTTCTCGGGGGCCCAAAAGGGGGCAATTTTGCTGCGTAACCCCTGCGTTCTCGGGGGTCCCCACGAAGAGGGGACAAAATCAGAATTGGCTACATCACCCCTGCCTTCTCGGGGGCCCAAAAGAGGGCGGATTTGCTACATAACCCCCGCGTTCTCGGGGGTCCCCAAAACAAGGGGGAAGAAATCAGACTTGGCTACATCACCCTTGCCTTCTCGGGGGCCCAAAAGAGGGCGGATTTGCCGAAAAACCATTGCGTTCTCGGGGTTCCCAAAATAAGGGGACAAAATCAGAATTGGCTACATCACCCCTGCCTTCTCGGGGGCCCAAAAGAGGGCAATATTGCTGCATAAGCCCTGCGTTCTCGGGGGTCCCCAGAGCACGGGGGACAAAATCAGAATTGGCTACATCACCCTTGCCTTCTCGGGGGCCCAACGAAGAGCAATTTTGCTGCGTAACCCCTGCGTTCTCGGGGATGCCCAGGAAGAGGGGACAAAATCAGAATTGGCTACATCACCCCTGCCTTCTCGGGGGCCCAAAAGAGGGCGGATTTGCGAAATAACCCTTGCGTTCTCGGGGATCCCAAGAAAAGGGGGGACAAAATCAGAATTGGCTACATCACCCCTGCCTTCTCGGGGGCCCAAAAGAGGGCGATATTGCTGCACAACCCCTGCGTTCTCGGGGGTCCCCAGAACAGGGTGGACAAAATCAGAATTGGCTACATCACCCCTGCCTTCTCGGGGGCCCAAAAGAGGGCAATTTTGCTGCATAACCCCTGCATTCTCAGGGATCCCCAGGCAGAGGGGAGAAAATCAGAATTGGCTACATCACCCCTGCCTTCTCGGGGGCCCAAAAGAGGGCGGATTTGCTACATAAGCCTTGCGTTTTCTGGGGTTCCCAAAACAAGGGGACAAAATCAGAATTGGCTACATCACCCCTGCCTTCTCGGGGGCCCAGAAAAAGGCAATTTTGCTGCATAAGCCCTGCGTTCTCGGGGGTGCCGCAGAGCAGGGGGGACAAAATCAGAATTGGCTACATCACCCCTGCCTTCTCGGGGGCCCAGAAAAAGGCAATTTTGCTGCATAAGCCCTGCGTTCTCGGGGGTGCCGCAGAGCAGGGGGGGCAAAATCAGAATTGGCTACATCACCCCTACCTTCTCGGGGGCCCAAAAGAGGGCGGATTTGCTACATAACCCGTGCGTTCTCGGGGTTCCCCAGAACAGGGGGGAATAAATCAGAATTGGCTGCATCACCCCTGCCTTCTCGGGGGCCCAAAAGAGGGCAATATTGCTGCGTAACCCCTGCGTTCTCGGAGATCCCCACGAAGAGAGGACAAAATCAGAATCGGCTACATCACCCCTGCCTTCTCGGGGGCCCAAAAGAGGGCGATATTGCTACATAACCCCCGCGTTCTCGGGGGTCCCCAAAACAAGGGGGAAGAAATCAGAATTGGCTACATCACCCTTGCCTTCTCGGGGGCCCAAAAGAGGGCGGATTTGCCGAAAAACCATTGCGTTCTGGGGGTTCGCAAAATAAGGGGACAAAATCAGAATTGGCTACATCACCCCTGCCTTCTCGGGGGCCCAAAAGAGGGTGATATTGCTGCATAACCCCTGCGTTCTCGGGGGTCCCCAGAGCAGGGGGGACAAAATCAGAATTGGCTACATCACCCTTGCCTTCTCGGGGGCCCAACGGAGAGCAATTTTGCTGCGTAACCCCTGCGTTCTCGGGGATCCCCAAGGAAGAGGGGACAACCCAAAACAAGGGGACAAAATCAGAATTGGCTACATCACCCCTGCCTTCTCGGGGGCCCAAAAGAGGGCGGATTTGATACATAACCCCTGCGTTCCTAGGGGTCCCCAAGGAAGAGGGGACAAAATCAGAATTGGCTACATCACCCCTGCCTTCTCGGGGGCCCAAAAGAGGGCGGATTTGCTACATAACCCGTGCGTTCTCGGGGGTCCCCAGAACAGGGGGGAATAAATCAGAATTGGCTACATCACCCCTGCCTTCTCGGGGGCCCAAAAGGGGGCAATTTTGCTGCGTAACCCCTGCGTTCTCGGGGGTCCCCAGGAAGAGGGGACAAAATCAGAATTGGCTACATCACCCCTGCCTTCTCGGGGGCCCAAAAGAGGGCGGATTTGCTACATAACCCCCGCGTTCTCGGGGGTCCCCAAAACAAGGGGGAAGAAATCAGACTTGGCTACATCACCCTTGCCTTCTCGGGGGCCCAAAAGAGGGCGGATTTGCCGAAAAACCATTGCGTTCTCGGGGTTCCCAAAATAAGGGGACAAAATCAGAATTGGCTACATCACCCCTGCCTTCTCGGGGGCCCAAAAGAGGGCAATATTGCTGCATAAGCCCTGCGTTCTCGGGGGTCCCCAGAGCACGGGGGACAAAATCAGAATTGGCTACATCACCCTTGCCTTCTCGGGGGCCCAACGGAGAGCAATTTTGCTGCGTAACCCCTGCGTTCTCGGGGATGCCCAGGAAGAGGGGACAAAATCAGAATTGGCTACATCACCCCTGCCTTCTCGGGGGCCCAAAAGAGGGCGGATTTGCGAAATAACCCTTGCGTTCTCGGGGATCCCCAGAACAGGGGGGACAAAATCAGAATTGGCTACATCACCCCTGCCTTCTCGGGGGCCCAAAAGAGGGTGATATTGCTGCACAACCCCTGCGTTCTCGGGGGTCCCCAGAACAGGGTGGACAAAATCAGAATTGGCTACATCACCCCTGCCTTCTCGGGGGCCCAAAAGAGGGCAATTTTGCTGCATAACCCCTGCATTCTCAGGGATCCCCAGGCAGAGGGGAGAAAATCAGAATTGGCTACATCACCCCTGCCTTCTCGGGGGCCCAAAAGAGGGCGGATTTGCTACATAAGCCTTGCGTTTTCTGGGGTTCCCAAAACAAGGGGACAAAATCAGAATTGGCTACATCACCCCTGCCTTCTCGGGGGCCCGGAAAAAGGCAATTTTGCTGCATAAGCCCTGCGTTCTCGGGGGTGCCGCAGAGCAGGGGGGACAAAATCAGAATTGGCTACATCACCCCTGCCTTCTCGGGGGCCCAGAAAAAGGCAATTTTGCTGCATAAGCCCTGCGTTCTCGGGGGTGCCGCAGAGCAGGGGGGACAAAATCAGAATTGGCTACATCACCCCTACCTTCTCGGGGGCCCAAAAGAGGGCGGATTTGCTACATAACCCGTGCGTTCTCGGGGGTCCCCAGAACAGGGGGGAATAAATCAGAATTGGCTGCATCACCCCTGCCTTCTCGGGGGCCCAAAAGAGGGCAATATTGCTGCGTAACCCCTGCGTTCTCGGAGATCCCCACGAAGAGAGGACAAAATCAGAATCGGCTACATCACCCCTGCCTTCTCGGGGGCCCAAAAGAGGGCGATATTGCTACATAACCCCCGCGTTCTCGGGGGTCCCCAAAACAAGGGGGAAGAAATCAGAATTGGCTACATCACCCTTGCCTTCTGAGGGGCCCAAAAGAGGGCGGATTTGCCGAAAAACCATTGCGTTCTCGGGGTTCCCAAAATAAGGGGACAAAATCAGAATTGGCTACATCACCCCTGCCTTCTCGGGGGCCCAAAAGAGGGTGATATTGCTGCATAACCCCTGCGTTCTCGGGGGTCCCCAGAGCAGGGGGGACAAAATCAGAATTGGCTACATCACCCTTGCCTTCTCGGGGGCCCAACGGAGAGCAATTTTGCTGCGTAACCCCTGCGTTCTCGGGGATGCCCAGGAAGAGGGGACAAAATCAGAATTGGCTACATCACCCCTGCCTTCTCGGGGGCCCAAAAGAGAGCAATTTTGCTGCGTAACCCCTGCGTTCTCGGGGATCCCCGGGAAGAGGGGAGAAAATCAGAATTGGCTACATCACCCCTGCCTTCTCGGGGGCCCAAAAGAGGGCGGATTTGCTACATAAGCCTTGCGTTCTCGGGGGTTCCCAAAACAAGGGGACAAAATCAGAATTGGCTACATCACCCCTGCCTTCTCGGGGGCCCAGAAAAGGGCGACTTTGCTGCATAACCCTTGCGTTCTCGGGGGTGCCGCAGAACAGGGGGGACAAAATCAGAATTGGCTACATCACCCTGCCTTCTCGGGGGCCCAAAAGAGGGCGATATTGCTACATAACCCCTGCGTTGTCGGGGATCCCCACGAAGAGGGGACAAAATCAGAATTGCTACATCGACCCTGCCTTCTCGGGGGCCAAAAAGAGGGCGATATTGCTGCATAACCCCTGCGTTCTCGGGGGTCCCCGGAACAGGGGGGACAAAATCAGAATTGGCTACATCACCCCTGCCATCTCGGGGGCCCAAAAGAGGGCGACTTTGCTACATAACCCTTGCGTTCTCGGGGGTTCCCAGAGCAGGGGGGACAAAATCAGAATTGGCTACGTCACCCTTGCCTTCTCGGGGGCCCAGAAGAGAGCAATTTTGCTGCGTAACCCCTGCGTTCTCGGGGATCCCCGGGAAGAGGGGACAAAATCAGAATTGGCTACATCACCCCTGCCTTCTCGGGGGCCCAAAAGAGGGCGATATTGCTGCATAACCCGTGCGTTCTCGGGGGTCCCCAGAACAGGGGGGACAAAATCAGAATTGGCTACATCACCCCTGCCTTCTCGGGGGCCCAAAAGAGGGCGATATTGCTGCATAACCCCTGCGTTCTCGGGGGTCCCCAGAACAGGGGGGACAAAATCAGAATTGGCTTCATCACCCTTGCCTTCTCGGGGGCCCCTTCGTTCTCGGAGGTCCCTAAATAAGGGGGACAAAATCAGAATTGGCTACATCACCCCTGCCTTCTCGGGGGCCCAAAAAAAGGCGATATTGCTACGTAACTCTTGTGTTCTCGAGAGTCCCCAAATAAGAGGGGACAAAATCAGAATTGGCTACATCACCCCTGCCTTCTCGGGGGCCCAAAAGAGGGCGCAATTGCTTTGTAACGATAGTTCCAACAAAGGTTTTAACTAGTAGCAAAAGATCTAGACCTTGTTTAGATGTGCTACGACAAGTCATTGGTAACCCTAGAGCAATTTGTAAAGCCACTCCACAAAATGACAGACCGCTAAAAATGGCATTTTCCAGGCAGTTTAAAAGACATCCCCCCAATTGGACAACTGCAAGGAGGGAGATATGATCAAATGAGACACTCCGTCAATGGTCCCATTTTTTGTAATGTTACATGTGCAAATTAACCCTCAATGTCACATCTCCCTCCAAAAATGTTTCTGGTGCCAAAATGGGGTTAGACGGCGCCAAAAAAAAAACGTTGCGTGCCTGGTGATTGGAAACCAACACTATAACCAAAAAATATATATGTTTGAAGGAGAAGGGCAGAGATGGACAAAGGGGGTGGGGTCTGCATAGTCCATTGTTGCTCCCCATATCTGCCAAGTGTGATCCCCGAGGCCCCCCAAGGGTTAGCTAGGCTGCACACACACAATTGCAACACACATGGGCGAGGGTGTACCCAAGTTGAAAATTGTCTTCTTTTTTTGGTGCTCATGACAGGGAGTGCCACAAAAACCCCATTGTCACGATAATCGTCGGAAACAAGAGGTTCAGGAAGGTGGTGCACTGCAGTGGGACTAGGGGGGCTCCCCATTTGGGAGAATTCCTAGCTCTTACAGCCCGTTTCAAACCACTCCCGAAAAGACAACCTCATCGTTTCAACTGTTGGATCCCATTACCATTGGGTTGGTGTGGAAACCTTTTGAGATCACCCCCATATTTTCATGGCCCCTGCATAGGTTAGTTTATACGGTTTGCAGCTTTGACAGAGTATGGGTCGTGTTGTTGGGTGTTGTGATGGGGTTGGTACTGGTGGTGGTGCGTGTGGACTCTCCGGCCCGCAGGAAGCTCACAGACAGGAGTGGGCGGGCGGGGTGGAGGGGCATCGGTGTTGTTTAAGATCTTGCGAGTATGTCGTCTTGTGAGTATGTTGCTTTTTTTTTTTTTACAAAGCTGCAATAGTGCTGCAACAGTACGAGATAGTCTTGGTGTCTAAGTACACTCTTAGAACATACCATAGCTTCTTCCCCTATCAATGACAAGGGTCCTGGTTGGCAACAAAAGGAGCCACTTATATTCCTACCCTGAGTATACCTAGAGTGCGATCTTGAATCGCCACGACGCTGGTTGGGCCCTATCTTCTCACCTATTGCACGTCCTTTTTCCTTGGGGCACGCTCATGGGTGAGTCCAGTGATGACCTAAGTCATCCGGTTACTTTTCTAATGGTACATGGGCGCTTGGCCTCCGGTGGGGAACAGGTGTCAGAAAATGCTTGTGCGCGCCTCCGCAAGCCTTTTTGGATGAGTGTGTGTTTTAGACCCAACAAATGATATGAAAAGTCCACCTCGTGTACCCATTCTTGTTATGTTTTGGACATGTAGTGCATCCACTTACCCACGCTCTTATACCACATACCGTCAAAATGCCTTGCCCGTCATAATGCCTTGCCTTGAGGACATCTTGGCACCCGGTGTCCTGCATGTCCTGTGCAGTCTGTAGCATCCTAGCGGTCTGGTACCGGATCCTAGGGGCGGACAATTTCCCCATTACTTTTGGGTGCCCTCTGGAATCTCATGTGGAATCAAGGAATTTTAGCGCCTTCACCTTGGTATAATACAAATCTTCACTTTGAAGCATCCTGTGGCACTCCTTGCTGCTAGACTGTGTCACCGACGGGGTGGCTGATGACGCGGCACCTGACTGTGTGGCTGAGCGCATGAAGAGTGAACTGGGGTGTGCAGGGCGAACACACAATTCGCAAACTGCACCCTAACCAGCATCAGGGCGCTTGTCCCGCAACAAAGTTTGGTCAGTGGGAGACAGGGACTCCCACACGACCATAGGTGCAGGCAAAAAAAACTTCATGGTCTTAACCTGAGCAATGAACATGAAAAAAAAAGAATTCCCCAATGACCCAAATTAAACGATGCACATCTCAGAGCACTGTACCTGTTTTCTCATCAGGTGTCCCAGAAACCCTAACAAGTTAGCAGAACAAAACAGCAAAATCCAGAAACGCAACAAATCAGCAGAGCAAATCGGAAAGTCGGCGAAAGTTGGCCACTGATTTGGGGTGGGTGGGTTGCTGTACTGTACGGCACTGTTTTGTAGTATTCTGTACTGTCCTGTACTGTGCTCTTTGAGGGGAAATTAGGCCATGGCCGAGAGCCTCACATTGACCTCGGATGGGGTGTAAGTTGGGGTTGTGTTTGGGGTGGATGCAAAAGAATCCATACACCACGCACAATACCTTGTTGATGCTGCACACCTTGTTCTGCCGATACTGTAGCCAAGGACCACCGCCCAGCATGGTCGTGCAGTTTTCTGAAAAGTGCATGTCGTTGTGGGTGTGGATGTAGAGGGGGGGGGGGGGCATTGGGTTAGTGTTGGGGCTGGATGTTCCATGAGGGCTGGTAGGGCACCGTGTACAGCCGGTGTCCAGTGTTGCATCTTCCGTATGTACTGCTTGTTTGTTGAGGTTGCTTCTTGGGGAGCGTGGGGTGGGCTGGGGTGGTGTTATGCAGGGGGGATAGCGGTCAGGCAGCGTCAAATCCAGTTGCGAAAAATTGCGGAGAAGATGCGCGAAATTCCAGGAAAATTGCGTAACCAAACCTTTCGAGGCCTCAAGGAGCAGCACTTCGACACAGGGGACCAGGCAATGTTTAGGAGAGGGGGGCGGGGTATTTTGGACAAGACCCAGCCACCGGACTTTGGACCCACCCACCCGACTTTGGACGCACCCAGACCCCCCCCCCTCTTATAATTCTGTGGGGAGCATTTCTAGTACGTCAAATTGAAGCCAAGGCTGTTGCTGCTGCTGCTACTAGGACTGGCTGCTGAAGTTTTTGTTGGCTGCACTGGGGTCACCTTGGGAGTGAGCGCTGACTCTTCTTTGCTTTCACCCATTGCTTGTGCTTTGCACTCTTCAGGTGCTCCCTTTTGGCCTGTTCAGAGGATCCAACGAATACCCCACGACCACAAAGAGATTTTGGCATTATCCACAACGACAAAGCGGAAAGGGGCACTAGCAAACAGCCAAACAAGGCTCCTGTGACCAAAAAAAGAAGGGGTGGCAGGAGGCCAACCCAGGAAACCCTCGGAATTATAAGGGGGGGGGGGGGCGTCCAGAGCTTTAGACCCACCCACCCAGACCCCCCCCCATTGCAACTTAACACTTATAAACATTGCCTGCAGGGGGCACACAGGGGTTCAACACGCACGCAAAGGGGACAAGCAAAAAGCAATTGCGGAAAAAATTGCCGAAAACTGCGGAACATTGCGAAAATTGCGAAAAATTGTGGACCTTAACCCCCCCCCCCCCATGTTATCGATCGTCTGTTCCACTGCTCACCATTGCAGCCACACCACACACATGCCAGCACTTACAGGGTGTACTTTCAGCCATCCCCACATGCATGACGGTGAGGAGAAATCCGTGATGAATTGCCTGGAGGAGGTGGGGACCTGCCCGGGCTGCAGGGGCCCTTGGTGTGGGGTGCCGAGTATGGGGCATGGCGGCTTGTCTGGTGCATTGCTTTGGCATTGCTTGTCTGGCATTGGCGCCGCACACACCCCAGACACAGACAGTGCACCCCATGTGCACCCGATAGGCAACAGCACCCCATGCTCTGGGCAAGCAATGCACGCCCCCCCCCCCCACAGCCCCTACCCCCGAGGCTCCGCACTCAGGCCACAGGGTCCACAGCCCGCGCTTTTCACCATCCGCCTGACCTCTCATCATCACAAGTCGTGCGGCAGAAGGTTCTTTCTGGATTCCCAAGGCGTTGCGTACCACAGACCACCATTAAATGAGAGAGGCTTCCTTTTGGTAATGATCAATAATGGTATCACCAGGTCGTAGCTCTGAGGATGTTGTGTTTTTTATTCCAAACCTACTTCTTGCATTTGAAGGAGTCTTGTTGGGTGAAATGTTGTTCGCATTAGCGTTTTCTTGTTCTCGCCCCGGGATGAGGGTTAAAGGATGGGGAAAGTGGCAAAAAGGTTGCTTCGGATTGCGAGTTTGGAGGGATGGGGGGGGGGGGCATCTTGGTTCAAAATTTCATCAAGAATTGTATCTGTGCACCAATCAAACTGCACAGGACCGCAGAAAAAACACGGTTTGGGCGCTTGGGGCTGGACATTATGCCCAGCCTGGACAAGGAGCCGTTGTAGGTCGAAACATGTTCTCACCCACACTTCTTGCTGGTACGTAGGGACTTCGTCACTGATATGAGGGGGGGGGGGATCGGGAAGGAGGTAGCACAGGTACTCTTCTCCCACAAACACGTGTGTGCACCAGATCTAATGCTGCTTTCTGTGCTTGTGGATCCCCCTGAATCCCGATGTACTACGCGACTACTGAGTGCCCTTTATGAAACACACCCCTGAACGCCTTTTCTCATTCATTGCACTGTGTTGTCTGAACACTTCCTCGAACCCCAGATGCCCCAGTGTGCCAGTTCAAGTGGGATGTGCCTTCTCATTGATGACGCATCACGCAAATGGTGGTGTTTAATCAGATTCAGGTTGTCAGCAGAGGGGTGGGGTGGGGTGGCACGTCTGGGACCAAGGATTTGTGTACCAAAACAGGCCTGCAAAGAATTACTTTCGAAAAAAACTGGTGCTTTTCCCCAGAAGGATTTCTTGGTTTGCCTGGGGGGTGTTGGGGGGATGACCCTCATCCTTCCAATTCATTCAGGCCCACCCTGCTTGGCCATGCTGACCATAGATAGAGGTGACAAGCTTAGGTCCATGAGATGCATATCTGCATAAATCATGCAGAGCAAAGCTTGATGATTGGATGACTAACTTCAAAAACAGATCACAGAGGTGCTTTTTCCAGCATCTGCAAAAGGAACACAAAAACATGCCATCACAGCACCACAAAATCAAAACAAATGCTTTGATCTTTTCATTTTGGACCCCAAAAGCCCTGTAAGTCAGCGAAAATCAGGCATGGAGGGGCGTAGTGGGGATTGGCTCCGGCCCGGAGGGGGAAAAGAGGCCGGCGTGGGGACGTTTGCCAAGACTGTGACTCTGGTCCGGCAGTATCAAATCCTTGAGGAGCAAAAGGGCCAATGAATGGCTTGCGGTGCATACCGGGAGGCCCTTGTGCGGCCCAATGCGTAGCCCAGAAGCGCACTGCATAACCCAATCAGTGCGCTGACCCCTGAAAACACAATGCAGATGCGGAGGCCAGCAGTTGTAGGCATGGGTTTCGGTGCCATTATGCCTCGCCCTGGCCCCTGAACGCTCGCCATGGTCCCCAAAGCCTTGCCATGGTCCCTGAATTCCTGTTGATTTTTGTCCTTTGATTGTTTGATGACGTTGTGTGCGTGTCACTGGCCTGCCCTCAGCATTGTGGAACTTTGGTTTGCTTGGCACTCATGCGTTTTGGGACGTCTTTGCTTTCCACACAAAACTTCTCCTACGCAGATCACAGCTTTCCAGGGCACCAACTGTAGGTCGTACATGGGCGGGAAGAAAATTGCTCTGCGGGGGGGGGGGGGGGGGGGGACACGGAAGCCCATTTTCCCAACCCCCCTCCCTCCTTGGCCGCCGTGACGGGAGGGGGGGGTTCAGGGCGGGGGCGCCCGACCTGCCGTGCCGGGGGGGGGGGGTGGTCAACCCAACATCTGTGGCTCAAAATGATACCCACGTCGCGCTGATCATTTTTGACTACTCAAATGTGGGGGGGGGGGGATTATTGGTGGAAAAAACTTTTTCGGGCCAATTTTTGTGTTCCTGTGCCTTTGGCGCCAACATTCGTTCTCACACAAAACAAAGGGCCCGACACGGAACCCCATTTCTCCAACCCCCCCCCCCTCCTTCGGCGGGCGTCCATGTCCCCCCCCCCCCTCCTTCGGCGGGCGTCCATGTCACCCACACCCCCCCCCTCCTTCGGCGGGCGTCCATGTCACCCCCCCCCCCCCCCCCTTCCTTCGGCGGGCGTCCATGTCACCCCCCCCCCCCCCCCCCGCAGACCCCCCCCTCCTTCGGCGGGCGTCCATGTCACCCACACCCCCCCTCCTTCGGCGGGCGTCCATGTCACCCCCCCCCCTCCTTCGGCGGGCGTCCATGTCACCCCCCCCCCCCGCAGACCCCCCCCCTCCTTCGGCGGGCGTCCATGTCACCCCCCCCTCCTTCGGCGGGCGTCCATGTCCCCCCCCCCCCCTCCTTCGGCGGGCGTCCATGTCACCCCCCCCCCCCTCCTTCGGCGGGCGTCCATGCCCCCCCCCCTCCTTCGGCGGGCGTCCATGTCCCCCCCCCTCCTTCGGCGGGCGTCCATGCCCCCCCCCCCCCCCCCTCCTTCGGCGGGCGTCCATGTCCCCCCCCCCCCCCCCCCCGCAGCCATGGTTATGTGCCTGGGCTCTTCCGGTCTGTGAGGACCAGTTGACACTGTCCTTGAACCAACTGCAGAGTCTTGTTGCCTGAGTTGACACAGCCGTGTGCCATGCACAGACAAAGCAATGCCGAGGAGAGGAGGGATGTGCAAGTCATGTTCCTACTCCCAGCAAATGGATTGTATGTACTGAACCAAAGGGATGACCCCCGAACCACCACAAGCAGCTTCAGAGAGGGGCAGCCAGACAGGGGCACAACACAACACCATGGCACTCTGTGAAGACTCCAGCAACACAACCTGCCGCTGTCATATGCATTCGGCGCTCTGTGGACATGGCACAGGACCGCATGGGAGTGCGAAGAGGGCGGGGGCTACCTGCCCATGTGGTGCTCCGCACTCCTGTATCCTTCTGGGCACTTGCGAAGCCGGGGGTTTGCAACTTCGTTTCCTTCCACAGGTCGGCACTGTTCCTCACAGAACTCGGGCTTGCCATCGATGCTCTCCCACTGAGCCGGTTGGAGGCAGAGGGCCTGAGCCTTGACCGCAGTCCTGTGCATGCAGTGAGCCCATGCCTGCCTCTGTCCAAAATCACCAATGGTGGAGGAAATGGACAACAAAACACCCCCCCCCTCCCGCCTGCGTACACATCACACGATCACATGCTTGGGGTGTCATCGAAATTCCATGTACAGTAGTACCCTGTCCCCTCCTACAGGCTGGGCCAATCAGATGCGTTTCTGGTTACCCGCGCCCGGCCTCCTGCATATTGGGGGGCATTGATGTACAGGGCACAATGCCCGGGTAAATGCAGGAAAGCTTGGCAAATCACCTTGGGAAGGTAATGATATCAAAACCACGCAGGTCCGCATATGTGGGAAAACGGCACATACCCCCCCCTTTGGGGCCTGTTCGAGTACCCTACCCCAAGGGGTTGAATTGTTGGTTTAACCCCTTGTAAAACATTACTCTGTCCCATAAACGCATCCCCCAACGAGTGTTTGGTTGGGAACCCCCCCCAAAACTTGAAACCCACTTTTGGGGGGGGGGGGGCGCAATGGGTCAGGTTGCCCCCACGGTCTTCATTGCTCTCCGTTCAGTGGACCAGAATGTGTTCTGTCAGGGTGGTGTCCTTACTCTCTGCTCCACTGCACCAGGTCAGTTGTTGCCTGTTGGGCTGTGGGTAGTGCAAACACTCAGCTGGGCATACGCCCTTGGGCCCAGCTGATGGGCAGTGCGAACCGTTCCACTGTCGGGTGAGGGGTGTACAAGCAGGTCAGGGGCCATCAGGTGGACGACATTTGCTGTTGTTGGCCCTGCTCGGCCATGCTGTCCCCTGGTGGTATTCATGGTATTCAGTCCTTGGGCCGACTGGGTACAGGATGGTGAGTGAGTTCAGTTGACATGCAACATAAAGGGATGTAGGAGAAGAGCGTGAGTCGGGGAGGAAGCAATGTGCCGAGGGGCAATGAAAAAATAGGTAAAATTCTCTATGATGAAGTAGTTTTCCCTACGACCTGCCCCCCAGCTCGGGCAGTAGTAGCTCGCTGATGGGTGCGAGATCTATATTGACCACATCATCAAGCGCATGAGCCAGGACTCAAACCCCTAGGCCATGTGGCAGGGTGTGTGGCCAATCTACCATGGCGATAATGGGAAGAAATGGACGGTAATTGTTGAACTCGCGGGTGGGGGGTGGGGGTCAGAAAATGTGGAAAAATGACCCCCTCTTTTTGGGGTTCAAAAATCACGAATCTTTTGGGTTTTTCGATTTTGAGCCCAAAAGTGTTTTCGGGTCCCGACTCCATAGGGTTTGTGTTGCCGAGGTGGGCCCAGCACTGATGCAATTTATGCAGTTTTCGGCCATTTTTGGTATGTCAGCAATTTTGGCGACCTTGGTGACTCCGTGGTACCCACTTTGAGGAGTGCAAGTGGGGATGTTGTGACAGTATTGGCATACTAGGACACAAAAAGGCCTTTTCTGCAGCTTCTAACCTTGCCTAGGGCTGCTGACGGCCCGTGTGAAAGACGCAAAATGGCCGCTTCCACTGAAAGTGGCTGACATGTGTTGGTTGAAAGATACACTTTTTCCTGCAACCCTTGATGGTCCTTAGGGACCCTTGGGCTCTTGTTGGGTGATCATTCAGTGACAATGGCGTATAAGTCCATGGGGAGCCATCTAGCACCAACTAGGCCCTCTTGCTGGGGATTATTGGCCCTCAAAAGCGACGTTTTGGGCTACATTGCACTGGAGTGCACAAAACTTGGTTGGCCCCCAGCGACCACTGTGGGTTGATGTGGACCCTGGTCCTATTCCACTATTTTCTTCTCTTTGGACACACCAACCAATCATGGAGGCCCTGTGCTATCTCTAAAATTCAGTCCCCCTATCAGGCCCCACCAGTGAGGACTCACTTTTCAAGCCAGCATAGATTGGCTGAAAAATCATGATTCCTGGGTGACCTCCGACAAAGACCGGGGACATTGTTGGGTGATCATTTGGTGACATCGGGAGTACATTTCAACCCTAGGGGAGGCATGCAAATGATGGATTTGATGCATGATTACAAAATCAGCCACTTGGGGGTTCATTGCTTGGGGCAGGTTCTTTGCGAGGTGGAGATACCGAAAGAAATACAATTGTTGGGTTCTTAAGAATGGTCTTTGTGTGTTGTAGGGACTACGGGAACAGGGCGATTAGCCAAGCAAGGGTAATTAGCTGTGTTGTGAACTTTCAAGAATGGCAACAAAAACCCAAAATACCTTGATCTATGGGGGTGTCCTTGCACTGCACGCTACTTTTACACTAGGTTCCCCCCGAAGAGCCCCCAGGCACACTTCTTCCAAACGCCCCCAAATTTAGGTCACCCAAACTACCGTAGTTGAAGACAAATGTAAGCTGCCTTCCCTCCACATAAGACATCATGCAAAATGCGGAAAGCTATGAACAACAAGGACCACGGCGGGGAGAAATCAATGTGGCTACATCACCCCTGCCTTACCGGTTCCACACCATACGCCTTGGGTTAGACAACATGTATCAGGGTCTCCAAAGCAGAGGCAATGTTATTCACTGCATGCACACTGCACTACTACGTGCACATTTGGGGACACCCACCAAATAGGCACATGTGGCATGTAGTTTGGGTAATATCCCAGGAAATTGTGGTTCTAGATGTGCATGCATCTCGAGGTCTCCTTAGCAACCTGTACACTGATTCCCCATTTGTGCATATTGATGTGGTGTGCCATCCCCTTTATGCCTCTCCTCTTCATAAATGTTGCACATAATGCTCGGAAAAATGCGATACAACAGGCTATGTGGCCACCTATGTTGTGACCCAGAATCGGTCACAACAGCATCCCCTCTTGGTCCTACTTTCCTGCTTGGACCAAGCTGGAGGAATGGGTGCGTGCATAGGGGGTGTAGGGGCAACCCGTTGCGTCCTGCCCACAATGATGCAGGTTCAGACTCCGACCCATGTGAAATGCCCTCGGGTGCCAGTGACTGCCCTGTGTCTGGGTCCAGTGGCCCCGTTAGCCTGCCGGGAAGGCAATGGGAAAGTGCATCCGCACAAAGCAAACAGCCATCTGGCCACAAGGGGGATTTTTCGGATGGTATCATTCATGGGTGGGAAATGGATATTCCGAGCAATATTTCTTGTTGAAAACCTGAGTGCCAAAAATTGGGCAGACTTTGTGGGCACAACACTTTCCTTCTTTTCAACTTGCACTTCACAAACAACAATCCATTCCGGTTCCCACATGCACCTTGAAAATGGGTGGGAGCTGACTGATGGTCTGCTCAGCGAATAAGAAGTTAAAGTGGACTTCTACAAAAGGTGCAGTGATCCAGTGGTCTCAGTTGCAAGCTCAGAATGGAAAGGGTGGGTGGGGAGTGCTGAAGCTGCCTGTGCAATGGCCGCCCAATATCGCACTTTCCCGGGCTGGCACAGTGAGCACCAAATCTCTGTGCCACGCTGAGAAGGTGCACCGCAGTCAACGCGGCCTGTGTCATCCTGGGAAAGACCAGATTATTGACCCCCTTACCTTTTGCCAAGGGCAGACCAAAACAGCATCCAATCCCCAGCCTGCCCACAGGGAGCACATGCCCTTATCCCCCTGTGGGCAATGGCCCGTGCACCGCCGAGGGCACACTGCCCACCATACGACAGGAAGGGAGCGACGCTCCTCACTGGTAACTGTACGGCGCACGGACCAGGCCAAATGCTCCCCCCCTCCCGGGCATCTTTTGAGCACGGGGAGGGGGGGGGTCTGGGACCCAAAAGTTTGTGTACCAAAAATGGCCTGACCAGATTTGTCCAATTGTAATTTTCGTTTTTTCCCACAATGGTCACTGTGGTCTGGAGGGTCTTGGTTTTTAATTATTCTAGAGACGCCCTGCCCCCCCCCCCTTCAACCTCCAAGCACACGTGCAGCAGAGGACATGCTGGCTGGTGTACTGCAGCATGGATATCAGGGGAGGACCTGCAGCAGTAGCAGTGGCCGCATGGTCTGTAAGTGGAGGGGCATTCACGTGCTGCAGGGCCAGCATCGAGGTGTGCGGGGCCACGTCGGGTACATTATGGGCGGCAGTGCTCCGCTGGGGCAGTACTTGGGCAACACAAGCCCCGAGCTGCAAAGAAAATGATGGGATGGCTCAGGGAGGGGGGGGGGGGCGGAAGACTGTTTGGGCTGCACAATGCTCCATTCCCGCTTTCCATTCTCCGTTGGCCAGCCACACTGTCATGCATGCAGGGGCACGACCCCCCACGCACGACCCCAGGCACACGATTACCCCGCTGCGGGATACACATGCGTGTGCAGGACCGGTACCGTCCGGCACAAAGCAGAACTGCAAAGCAAAATTCAGAGAGAAAAGCTCTTCAGTGATATGTCGTAGGCGCCTTTGGCTGTAGCAAACAAGAGTGCAAATGAAGCTCCGCTGTTCACTGCACCTAAAGTCCTAACCCCCCGCCCCTGTCCAAGCAACAGGAAACGACGGAAGCAATGCCCAGTGTTGCTAGGACAAGGGTGTTGCGTACGCGGTACACGCTGCAGGGTACATGCCGAAACACATGGTGCACGATGCCGAAAAGCAAGCGGCAACATCTGCTACAAACGCCATCATGCCCCAATCCGCTTGCTTGACACAAAATGGTAATCAAGAATGCTTCCGACGTGGCCTAAAGGTACGATTCTGACGTGAAACCTCATCTTGGCTGGCGCCTCACGGAGCCTTGCTGGACTCATGAACACTTTGTGATGGCACCTGATGGCGCCTTGCTGAACAATCTGGACAATGTGTGTGGCTCTGCGGCGCGATACTTGAAGTACTGCTGGACTGCCAGAGTGATTCCGGCGCCGTCTGTTGTCATGAACATCCGTACCCCCCCCCCCCCCCCTGTCGTTCCCCACCACAGGGATGACGGTCCCCCACCACCCCCTGGGGGACGGTTGCCAAGTGACGGTCCCCCACCCCCCCCCTGGGGGACCGCACCACCACCGTACACGCACATTTGCAGGCACAGAAATTGCAGCACGGAGAGGCGCCCAACAGACGCACGGTCGTGCAAGACGGTCTTGCCATCACGGTCATAAGTGATGCGGCGATATGCATCACCGTGCTCCGAATGTCCAACGACCTGCAGCAAAACAGGTTCCTCCGTGGAGCGGATGAACATCACATTTGTCCCAAGGGGAAACATGGTTGTGTTGTCAAGTTCCATTTCAGCGAAAGTGAGCAAAATGCCCTGCCATGAGTGCAAGGGATACAAGTGGCAGTGCCCCACAACACAGTCACCCACACAACAACACAATGAGCTGCAACGAAAATTTTTGGGTTGACCAAGTGACGGTCCCCCAACCCCCCCCCCCCCCCCGGGGAACAACAAGGGGTGGGGAACGACAAAGGGGGGGGGGGGGGGATACTATAGTCCGTGTCCCACACTCCCGGTGACGCTGCCCCCCGCACCCTGTCCGCCCTGTCACTGACATCCGTGGAAAAACCGTCACTATCCAGTCCCGAGAACAAACCCTTTGATGACGTTTCAGTGTCAGGCTCCGACATTCCTGACCCCCCAGAGTCATCCTTGGAGGTCAGTTCCTGTGCTGGGTCCTCCATGGGCTCCGAGCCCAACACATCCCACTCTGTCACACGCCGTCGCTTGAACACTGGCAGTAGGTTGTTGGGGTGCAGGTTTTGGCCCATGTCTGCCAGTAAACCGGCTTCCTCATTTCCATGGACATCTGAATGCGACGGCACCCACCCCTACAACACCCTCTAATGCCACAACCCGTGATTTCCTATAAACTCCCCTTCATCCCGCACTCCAAAAGTGTCCCAAAAACCCCTGCCGGCTACCCTCCCCCCAAAAAAATCTGTCGGGAGCAACTTGTCCAAAAAAAAAAAAGCAGATTGATCAAACGCGGGGACAAAAGATAATGGGGCGATGATGAGTTTGCTATGAACAAATGTTGGTTACAAACGCTAGGGCCGCCCGCCGATTAGCAATTGCTGCGTGCAACAGCTCCGGTCCCCCTGGGGGAATATGGCCAAGGTAATGTTTCCCTCCCATCACTCCCATCCCTCCCATTCCCTCCCATCCCTCCCATTCCTCCCATTCCTCCCATCCCTCCCATCCCTCCCATTCCCTCCCATTCCTCCCATCCCTCCCATTCCCTCCCATTCCCTCCCATTCCCTCCCATCCCTCCCATTCCTCCCATCACTCCCATCCCTCCCATTCCCTCCCGTCATCAAGGGCAACTACTCATCAGGGTGGGTGGGTGGGGTGGGTGTGCTGTTTTCCATTTGTAACATGCAGGACGTGCACAAGAGCGGTGGGCTACCAGCACAACTGCAGAGACTGCCTGAATGCATTTCTTGAGGGGCCGCTGCACATGACATGCACCTGCACAGAGAGCCAAGGGTGTAGACATTGGACTGGCACCACAGGCCTCTTCAAGCAGAAGCCTGTGATGAAGCACGAGAGGGCACAGCAAGCAACCACCAAAGGTCCCCAACACAACACAGTGCGCCGAGCATCTGCATTTCATGTCCCTCCCCCAAACAAAACATGCCACACCGGCGGAATTTATGACAACATCATCGGCGCACTAACACTCCACCGAGGGCCCTTTCCAAACAGGCCCAGTACTCTCGAACGAGTGCACCGTGGCGCAGTGCGTTGCGCTACGGGCTCTCAGTGCAGCGTGCTGCTGCAGGTCAGCACATCGTGTCAATGGGGGAAATTCTGCAGCAATAAATCCCTCATCATGGGGCAGCTGCAGCGTGTTGTTGAAGTCTCCTGAGATGTTCACGTGCATGTCAGGTGACCATTTGATAGAAATGCAGACAATGAGGTCTGGAGAACATGTGCCGGGCCGTGCATCCGTTCCCGGTTCCCGGCACCCACTTTGTTGGGATGTACAGCACTGGTTGGGCGTAGTGGACATGCCCAGAAGCGAGCCTGAGCGCAGGACAATCTACCAGGCAAGACAAACATTTGGGGTACCAATCGGCTTTACAGCCACGGTCTCTGTCACCCACTCTTGTGAGTCCAGCAGAGACAATCCCCGCTCTTTGAACGTGGTAGAGGCTGGTCAAGGCTGGTCAAGGCCGGTCAAGGCTGGTCAAGGCCGGTCAAGTCTGGTCAAGGCTGGTCAAGGCTGGTCAAGGCTGGTCAAGGCTGGTCAAGGCTGGTCAAGGCTGGTCAAGGCTGGTCAAGGCTGGTCAAGGCTGGTCAAGGCTGGTCAAGGCTGGTCAGCATCGGATGTTGTGATGGGGATCATCGTCATTGGACCCCTTGACCCCTTGAACCAAACCCAAGGCAGAGCAAAAGTCTGCCTTCAACAATCTTGGCACTGCCCTCCAAACACACTCAACCACATGCCTCCCTATGCCTCGACACCGATAACCATACCTTCAGTGGGCTCCATCGTGTAATAGCTTCTCTGTTCGTAGGCAACTACTCGTGGCTTATGCATCAGGCCTTTGGCCAAAACACTGCAGAAACAATGAAAAGAGGAGCTGCCTGCATACATGGCTGGGTGCTGGCTGAATACATGGCACTATCAGGCACCGTGTGGACACGTGGCAATGCACCGCCTGGCACTGCCTGGCGATGCATGGCGCTTCATGGTGCAGCATGGCCATCCAAACTCAAATTCAACAACACATGCACTGATGGCCAGAGCAACAAGCCACATCGCAGTTCAGGCAAAAAACTCGAAAATTCCACATGTGAGCAAGCAAGGCAGCCGTCCTCCTGTTGGTGATTGTGGTCAGTAGTGCCTGCGACTTTATCTTCTCCCGGTACCCCCCCCCCCTTGTGTAAGCTACGCCAATGTACACAATTATTACGGCCCCTACGCCTACTGTAGCTTGGCCATAGAACAGTGGAAAGTTCAGCGATAGGTCCCCACCAACAGACCTATGCCCTCACAGCATGTATCAACGCGCCTACTGTAGCTTGAACAAGGGCGTGGCTTGCGCACAACACATACAACAGCCGACACACACCCATGCGCAGGCCACATGTGCTGAAATTGGCAATGCAGGACCTATGGGATGCATCAGACTTAAAAAAAAAATTCCTGGTGCACTGGCAGGGGGCCACATAGCCCACTAAGTCCACACACACCGAAAAAAGCAGCCCAAGATTGCGGCACACCTCCTACAAAAAAGTAGAAAGGCTCTTTTTCTGCAAATTCTGAAAATTGTAAACCAGCATGTTTACATTCTTTGGGTGTGAATTTTAATACCTTTCCCCTCTTTCGGGACAACAGGTGGATTATATCCTTTGATCCGATGCCGTGGAGCTTCTAAGCAACGTCTATTGCTCCCCTACTGAAAGATTAGCTTCCTCTACTAGGACACAATTTCAACCACATCAGCGTGGTTGTGTGACTCCGACGAGTGTTTGGCGGAGGTGGGTAGGGGCTCAGGGTTGGATGAACCAGTTTGGGGCGGGGGGGTGTTTGCCCGGCGCGTGCCCGGTGCACGCCTGGCACGCTACTTTTGTATGATCTATCCCAGCTGTAACGCCGCATTTACCCTCCCCTTGGGGAGCCCCCCAAGTCAACCAGAATGGACCGCAAACCTGGCCTACAAAGCACGCTGCATAGGGCGAAATGGAGAATTTCAACATCAATGGCTCATCACAGTTTGTTCCCCACAAGTGTGGGCATCAATACATTCATCACAATAATGCTCCTAGCACCCACCACAAGCTGTGATGGCGGAGCGCTTCTGACAACACAAGGCACACACATTTGCCTCATCGTCTCCTTCATCTTTTTTTTTTGACGAAGCTGCAATAGTTCTGCAATAATTCTGCAAGCAGTACGAGTCAATCTCGGGATCTAAGTACACTCTCCGAACATACCATAGCTTCTTTCCCTGTCAGGGACAGGGGTCAAGGTTGACAAAGAAGGAGCAACTTATATTCCTCCTACCTTGAGTATACCTGCAGAGCGACCCGGGGTCGCCACGACTTTGTTCGGCCCCCGTCTTCTCACCTATGACAAGTTTTCTTTGCTCCGGGCATGTGCATGGGTGAGTCTGGTGATGCTGGTTCGCCTTGTTATCCTCCTAGTGGTACACGTCCGTTTGGCCTGTGGCGGTGAGCAGGCTGTGTTGTGTGGTGCTTCCTCGCGCCATTGCAAGCCCTTGTGGATAAGTGCGTGCCGCAGACCCAGGATATGATACGATAGGTCCACCTCATGCAGCCACTCCTGGTATGTCTTTTCCATATAATGCCGCCACTTACCCACCCTCCTATACCAAATACCGCCATAGTGCCGGTCTCTGAGAACACTTTGGCACCCATTGTTGTGCATGTCCTGTGCCTCTCGCATCATTCTAGTGGTTTGGTACTGAATCCTGGGTGCGGACAATTTCTCCATCACTTTTTGATGCCTGAGTGAACTCAAGGTATTTTAGCGCCTTCATCTTGGTATGGTATGAATCCCGGCGTTGTGGAATCTTGTGACACTCCTTGTCATCTTCCTGTGTTGCCGTGGTAGGTGCCTTGACTTTTGCACGCTTTTGCTTCCGAGGTTTATACATTACTTGTTGTTGCAACACTTGTGGGGTGGGATTTGGCGTACACACCCTAGGCTTGACCTTACCATACCATGCGCTAACAAAATGACTGGGCTGTGTTTCTTCATTGTCTCTACGGGGCATGGTGAACTTCTTTCTTAGCTGGTAGACAATGTGAAGCATCATGTATTGGTGATGTGCCGGAAGTGGGGTCCATATCCCTGGGGCACTTGGTCATAGAAAGAACTGGGAATTCTTAGGCACGCGACATGGAGCATGTCTTCCGGAGACATGTTATCGTACCATTGCTCTGCATAGTTAGCCCATGTGCCCCATTATGGCGTCCATGCCTTCCGGAAGGAGGGAGCCCATTTTGGGCATTGAATCGGCTGCTTGTGCGCGGTGGTGCCATGCCTAGTATTGCACATGGGGCATTTCAGAACATTATGATCCCATGGCGCACCACATCCATCCCACCGCTCATTGCCCAATAGCCATTTGACCCATGTCATCCGGCGGGTTCCTTTGGGCGGGAGCTAGGACACCTAGTGTGTTCCAGAAAATAGTTCATAGTGTCTCCTCTCTATGACCCATTTTTTGGCTGGGGTAGGCGCAGGACCCCCATTGACGGCGATATCACCTGGGTGGGTAGGCGTGTATTCAGGGAGCAGTAGGCCACTTGCCAATTTGGCTAGATGGTCGACCGCATCGTTATGTTTGATCTCTGTTCGCTCTTCCTTGGTTTTGGCCTTGGAGAAATCCCTGTGGCTTGGGACCCACCTCGACCGGAGGGGCTTGTTCTGTGTTTCCTCTTGTATGGTGAGTCGGAAATCCATATCAGAACATTCCCTATGGGGAGGATGTAGGGCGTGGTCCACAACTGCTTTGTTGTCGTAAGTCAGTTCGTGGTTAGCGCTAGCCGAAGCCGAATTAATCGCAAAACTTTGTAGTTCTGCCCTGTATGAGGTTTGTGGCCCGGTCACTCGGGTAATGACCTGCAGTGGACCACAAGATGGCTCCTCCCGCTCTGTATATTGTTCTTCCTCCTACTTTCTGGGTTAGTTTACTCCTGTCTCCATCCCGGGGGGGGGGGGGGGGCGGCCCCTCGATTGTGGACGCCAACTACCCCCCCCCCCCCAACTAACTGCCCCTGGGGGGGGGGAGGGGGGGGTTCAAGGAGGGGCGAATGGGGGGGGGGGTCTAGGAGGGGCTTGGGGGGGGGGGCGCTCCGGGAGGGTCGGTTGGGGGGGGGGTCCAGGTGGGGCGAATTGGGGTGGTGGGGGGGGGGGGATCCACGTGGGGCGATTTGGGGTGTTGGGGGGCACAGGCTCCCCTTACCTCCCCTTGCCCCCCCTCTAACCAACGGAGAGGCCATTCGGGTGTGGTGCCCTCTGGGCCCCCTCGTCTACGCGGGCTGTAGCGCCGCAGCCAGTGCAGCCAGCACTGGTGGCACCCAGGGCAGGGAAGCACACTCTGCGCCTTGGTGCCCCTCCATCTGCCCAGGGTACGCCCTCGGCCGTGGGAGCCGGACCCAGCCCGCGAGGCAGCACCACCTGTGCCTAAGGCAGTCAAGGAGTGCGGGTCTGACCCCAGTCGTGCCACGTACCACCGCCTTCCCGTGCCAATAGGCCGTCGTGGAGTGGTTGGGTAGCATGTCCTTGTGACGTGGAGGTTGCGAGCCCAGGCCCACATCTCCCCCGGCGGGCTCAGCGTCAGGCTCTCCAGCCTCCCTGCCGGGGCCTGGAGCACCAGGCACACACTTCCCCGCGGCATGTGCGCCAACGCCGAACAACAATGGAGCAAGCAGGTGTGCCACAGCCCCCCCCCCCCCCTCAGACACACAAGGGCACATACACACAGGCACGGCGGCATCTCCCGCCCGCGAGCGCCACCGCGGGGTCTGGGGGCGGTCAACAGTCCGGTAGGCCTTGTGACCGGACACCCGGGTACGGCCGCCCAGTCGGGTCCCGCAGGGAAGGCGGCGCGGACCGTGGGTAGGCGACCAGGCGAGGCCTTGACCCAACCCAACCCAACCCAACCCCCCCTCTAACCATACCATCACCATAAACCTAACACTAACCTTTGTAGCCAGCTAGTTTGGCCATGCGAGCCATGTTGATTGGGCTGAACAAGATCTCCCAAATTTCGTTCATGGCTGCTTTTGCCATATCATTGCTCTCCATTTTGGACCCCAACACTCACTCTGACCCTAGCCTAGGGTGAGAGCCAGGGCTAGGGTTAGGGCTAGGGTCACCGAGCTGGTGGAACCAGTCTTGGTTTTATAACCCTTTTCACCGAGCTGGTGGAACCAGTCTTGGTTTTATAACCCTTTTTAGTGTCTAGGGTGGACCTACCAGGTTCAGCAGCAGCAAGCAGCAGGCAAGCAAGCAGCAGCACGCGCGAAATGGGTAAAAATCAGAACTCCTTCGTGTTGCTTTGGATTTGGTTGAAATTTTGGTGCATGATACCTATGGGTGTGTAGTACAACCACACAAAGTTTGAGCGAGAAACTCAACGGTGGCAGCCGGGAACGGGATTCGCAAGTGGCGGACCTCAATTTCAAAAACTGCAGATTAAGGCCACAAACAGCCATTTTTGGGCCAAAAAAGCCCTGGAACATTCAAAACGGCCAAACGAAGGGAAACGGTTGGTACACTCCACGTGCGGCTTGACTTCCCTGTGTCAACGAGCTCTTTGCGGCCCTCTAACTCCATGATATGTCCCGGAAACGGCCCAAAAAGGCCCCCAGAAGCTCCAAATGCCGATAGCCACAAACCAAGAATAGGCCATATCTTTGGCTACATGGCTCAAAATGCGATTCCGAGGGCACCTACTCCACCCGCAACCCCCCACTTTTTGTGGTTTCCACCCCTCAGAATTGCCCAAACGGACGCCTAGACCCCGATACCTAGGCCCACTAGGCTGCAGCAAGCTGCAAGCTCAAGCCCAAACAGGTGGGTGCCCAAATGGGTCAACAAGGTCCAGTAGGGGCAAAAACATGACTTTTCTCAAAAATGATCCTAGACCATGTGCGACGCTAAAACAAGTGTTTTTGGACCGTTTTGAGCTTGTGGTGGCCCATTTTGGTCCTCCGAAAATCCCAAAATGCCTGGAAAATGGGTTGTTTTGGGACCAAAAATGGGTCAAAAATGGGTCAAAAACGCATTTTTCCAAACCTCATCCTAGACCATTTGGGGTGCACAAACGGGTGAAATGAGCCCATTTTGAGCCCATTTTGGGGCATTTTGGCCTCTTAGAAGTCCAAAAAGCCTTGAAAGTGGGCCTCGTGGTGATGGGGTTCACTTGCAAGCTAATTTCACTTTGTCAAGAGCCATCAATGTGTGAATCATTCTTGATGTCCCTCAACAGTCATAGCTGATGTTCCCTCCCCCACCAGCTCGGTCCCAATATTCAGTCTTGATTAGGGTTAGGGTCACCGAGCTGGTGGAACCAGTCTTGGTTTTATAACCCTTTTTAGTGTCTAGGGTGGACCTACCAGGTTTAGCAGCAGCAGCAGCAGCAGCAGCAAGCAAGCAGCAGCAGCAAGCAAGCAAGCAGCACGCGCGAAATGGGTAAAAATCAGAACTCCTTCGTGTTGCTTTGGATTTGGTTGAAATTTTGGTGCATGATACCTATGGGTGTGCAGTACAACCACACAAAGTTTGAGCGAGAAACTCAACGGTGGCAGCCGGGAACGGGATTCGCAAGTGGCGGACCTCAATTTCAAAAACTGCAGATTAAGGCCACAAACAGCCATTTTTGGGCCAAAAAAGCCCTGGACCATTCAAAACGGCCAAACGAAGGGAAACGGTTGGTACACTCCACGTGCGGCTTGACTTCCCTGTGTCAACGAGCTCTTTGCGGCCCTCTAACTCCATGATATGTCCCGGAAACGGCCCAAAAAGGCCCCCAGAAGCTCCAAATGCCGATAGCCACAAACCAAGAATAGGCCATATCTTTGGCTACATGGCTCAAAATGCGATTCCGAGGGCACCTACTCCACCCGCAACCCCCCACTTTTTGTGGTTTCCACCCCTCAGAATTGCCCAAACGGACGCCTAGACCCCGATACCTAGGCCCACTAGGCTGCAGCAAGCTGCAAGCTCAAGCCCAAACAGGTGGGTGCCCAAATGGGTCAACAAGGTCCAGTAGGGGCAAAAACATGACTTTTCTCAAAAATGATCCTAGACCATGTGCGACGCTAAAACAAGTGTTTTTGGACCGTTTTGAGCTTGTGGTGGCCCATTTTGGTCCTCCGAAAATCCCAAAATGCCTGGAAAATGGGTTGTTTTGGGACCAAAAATGGGTCAAAAATGGGTCAAAAACGCATTTTTCCAAACCTCATCCTAGACCATTTGGGGTGCACAAACGGGTGAAATGAGCCCGTTTTGAGCCCATTTTGGGGCATTTTGGCCTCTTAGAAGTCCAAAAAGCCTTGAAAGTGGGCCTCGTGGTGATGGGGTTCACTTGCAAGCTAATTTCACTTTGTCAAGAGCCATCAATGTGTGAATCATTCTTGATGTCCCTCAACAGTCATAGCTGATGTTCCCTCCCCCACCAGCTCGGTCCCAATATTCAGTCTTGATTAGGGTTAGGGTCACCGAGCTGGTGGAACCAGTCTTGGTTTTATAACCCTTTTTAGTGTCTAGGGTGGACCTACCAGGTTTAGCAGCAGCAGCAGCAGCAGCAGCAGCAAGCAAGCAGCAGCAGCAAGCAAGCAAGCAGCACGCGCGAAATGGGTAAAAATCAGAACTCCGTCGTGGTGCTTTGGATTTGGTTGAAATTTTGGTGCATGATACCTATGGGTGTGAAGTACAATCACACAAAGTTTGAGCAAGAAACTCAACGGTGGCGGCTGGGAACGGGATTCGCAAGTGGCGGACCTCAATTTCAAAAACTGCAGATTAGGGCCAAAAACAGCCATTTTTGGGCCAAAAAAGCCCTGGAACCTACTCAAAACGGCCAAACGAAGGGAAACGGTGGGTACACTCCATGTGCGTCTTGACTTCCCCGTATCCACGAGCTCTTTGCGGCCCTCTAACTCCATGATATGTCCCGGAAACGGCCCAAAAAGGCCCCCAGAAGCTCCAAATGCCGATAGCCACAAACCAAGAATAGGCCATATCTTTGGCTACATGGCTCAAAATGCGATTCCGAGGGCACCTACTCCACCCGCAACCCCCCACTTTTTGTGGTTTCCACCCCTCAGAATTGCCCCAACGGACGCCTAGACCCCAATACCTAGGCCCACTAGGCTGCAGCAAGCTGCAAGCTCAAGCCCAAACAGGTGGGTGCCCAAATGGGTCAACAAGGTCCAGTAGGGGCAAAAACATGACTTTTCTCAAAAATGATCCTAGACCATGTGCGACGCTAAAACAAGTGTTTTTGGACCGTTTTGAGCTTGTGGTGGCCCATTTTGGTCCTCCGAAAATCCCAAAATGCCTGGAAAATGGGTTGTTTTGGGACCAAAAATGGGTCAAAAATGGGTCAAAAACGCATTTTTCCAAACCTCATCCTAGACCATTTGGGGTGCACAAACGGGTGAAATGAGCCCATTTTGAGCCCATTTTGGGGCATTTTGGCCTCTTAGAAGTCCAAAAAGCCTTGAAAGTGGGCCTCGTGGTGATGGGGTTCACTTGCAAGCTAATTTCACTTTGTCAAGAGCCATCAATGTGTGAATCATTCTTGATGTCCCTCAACAGTCATAGCTGATGTTCCCTCCCCCACCAGCTCGGTCCCAATATTCAGTCTTGATTAGGGTTAGGGTCACCGAGCTGGTGGAACCAGTCTTGGTTTTATAACCCTTTTTAGTGTCTAGGGTGGACCTACCAGGTTTAGCAGCAGCAGCAGCAGCAGCAGCAAGCAAGCAGCAGCAGCAAGCAAGCAAGCAGCACGCGCGAAATGGGTAAAAATCAGAACTCCGTCGTGGTGCTTTGGATTTGGTTGAAATTTTGGTGCATGATACCTATGGGTGTGAAGTACAATCACACAAAGTTTGAGCAAGAAACTCAACGGTGGCGGCTGGGAACGGGATTCGCAAGTGGCGGACCTCAATTTCAAAAACTGCAGATTAGGGCCAAAAACAGCCATTTTTGGGCCAAAAAAGCCCTGGAACCTACTCAAAACGGCCAAACGAAGGGAAACGGTGGGTACACTCCACGTGCGTCTTGACTTCCCCGTATCCACGAGCTCTTTGCGGCCCTCTAACTCCATGATATGTCCCGGAAACGGCCCAAAAAGGCCCCCAGAAGCTCCAAATGCCGATAGCCACAAACCAAGAATAGGCCATATCTTTGGCTACATGGCTCAAAATGCGATTCCGAGGGCACCTACTCCACCCGCAACCCCCCACTTTTTGTGGTTTCCACCCCTCAGAATTGCCCCAACGGACGCCTAGACCCCAATACCTAGGCCCACTAGGCTGCAGCAAGCTGCAAGCTCAAGCCCAAACAGGTGGGTGCCCAAATGGGTCAACAAGGTCCAGTAGGGGCAAAAACATGACTTTTCTCAAAAATGATCCTAGACCATGTGCGACGCTAAAACAAGTGTTTTTGGACCGTTTTGAGCTTGTGGTGGCCCATTTTGGTCCTCCGAAAATCCCAAAATGCCTGGAAAATGGGTTGTTTTGGGACCAAAAATGGGTCAAAAATGGGTCAAAAACGCATTTTTCCAAACCTCATCCTAGACCATTTGGGGTGCACAAACGGGTGAAATGAGCCCATTTTGAGCCCATTTTAGGGCATTTTGGCCTCTTAGAAGTCCAAAAAGCCTTGAAAGTGGGCCTCGTGGTGATGGGGTTCACTTGCAAGCTAATTTCACTTTGTCAAGAGCCATCAATGTGTGAATCATTCTTGATGTCCCTCAACAGTTATAGCTGATGTTCCCTCCCCCACCAGCTCGGTCCCAATATTCAGTCTTGATTAGGGTTAGGGTCACCGAGCTGGTGGAACCAGTCTTGGTTTTATAACCCTTTTTAGTGTCTAGGGTGGACCTGCTAAACCTGGCAAGCAAGCAGCAGCAGCAAGCAAGCAAGCAGCACGCGCGAAATGGGTAAAAATCAGAACTCCTTCGTGTTGCTTTGGATTTGGTTGAAATTTTGGTGCATGATACCTATGGGTGTGTAGTACAACCACACAAAGTTTGAGCGAGAAACTCAACGGTGGCAGCCGGGAACGGGATTCGCAAGTGGCGGACCTCAATTTCAAAAACTGCAGATTAAGGCCACAAACAGCCATTTTTGGGCCAAAAAAGCCCTGGAACATTCAAAACGGCCAAACGAAGGGAAACGGTGGGTACACTCCACGTGCGGCTTGACTTCCCTGTGTCAACGAGCTCTTTGCGGCCCTCTAACTCCATGATATGTCCCGGAAACGGCCCAAAAAGGCCCCCAGAAGCTCCAAATGCCGATAGCCACAAACCAAGAATAGGCCATATCTTTGGCTACATGGCTCAAAATGCGATTCCGAGGGCACCTACTCCACCCGCAACCCCCCACTTTTTGTGGTTTCCACCCCTCAGAATTGCCCAAACGGACGCCTAGACCCCGATACCTAGGCCCACTAGGCTGCGGCAAGCTGCAAGCTCAAGCCCAAACAGGTGGGTGCCCAAATGGGTCAACAAGGTCCAGTAGGGGCAAAAACATGACTTTTCTCAAAAATGATCCTAGACCATGTGCGACGCTAAAACAAGTGTTTTTGGACCGTTTTGAGCTTGTGGTGGCCCATTTTGGTCCTCCGAAAATCCCAAAATGCCTGGAAAATGGGTTGTTTTGGGACCAAAAATGGGTCAAAAATGGGTCAAAAACGCATTTTTCCAAACCTCATCCTAGACCATTTGGGGTGCACAAACGGGTGAAATGAGCCCGTTTTGAGCCCATTTTGGGGCATTTTGGCCTCTTAGAAGTCCAAAAAGCCTTGAAAGTGGGCCTCGTGGTGATGGGGTTCACTTGCAAGCTAATTTCACTTTGTCAAGAGCCATCAATGTGTGAATCATTCTTGATGTCCCTCAACAGTCATAGCTGATGTTCCCTCCCCCACCAGCTCGGTCCCAATATTCAGTCTTGATTAGGGTTAGGGTCACCGAGCTGGTGGAACCAGTCTTGGTTTTATAACCCTTTTTAGTGTCTAGGGTGGACCTACCAGGTTTAGCAGCAGCAGCAGCAGCAGCAGCAAGCAAGCAGCAGCAGCAAGCAAGCAAGCAGCACGCGCGAAATGGGTAAAAATCAGAACTCCGTCGTGGTGCTTTGGATTTGGTTGAAATTTTGGTGCATGATACCTATGGGTGTGAAGTACAATCACACAAAGTTTGAGCAAGAAACTCAACGGTGGCGGCTGGGAACGGGATTCGCAAGTGGCGGACCTCAATTTCAAAAACTGCAGATTAGGGCCAAAAACAGCCATTTTTGGGCCAAAAAAGCCCTGGAACCTACTCAAAACGGCCAAACGAAGGGAAACGGTGGGTACACTCCATGTGCGTCTTGACTTCCCCGTATCCACGAGCTCTTTGCGGCCCTCTAACTCCATGATATGTCCCGGAAACGGCCCAAAAAGGCCCCCAGAAGCTCCAAATGCCGATAGCCACAAACCAAGAATAGGCCATATCTTTGGCTACATGGCTCAAAATGCGATTCCGAGGGCACCTACTCCACCCGCAACCCCCCACTTTTTGTGGTTTCCACCCCTCAGAATTGCCCCAACGGACGCCTAGACCCCAATACCTAGGCCCACTAGGCTGCAGCAAGCTGCAAGCTCAAGCCCAAACAGGTGGGTGCCCAAATGGGTCAACAAGGTCCAGTAGGGGCAAAAACATGACTTTTCTCAAAAATGATCCTAGACCATGTGCGACGCTAAAACAAGTGTTTTTGGACCGTTTTGAGCTTGTGGTGGCCCATTTTGGTCCTCCGAAAATCCCAAAATGCCTGGAAAATGGGTTGTTTTGGGACCAAAAATGGGTCAAAAATGGGTCAAAAACGCATTTTTCCAAACCTCATCCTAGACCATTTGGGGTGCACAAACGGGTGAAATGAGCCCATTTTGAGCCCATTTTAGGGCATTTTGGCCTCTTAGAAGTCCAAAAAGCCTTGAAAGTGGGCCTCGTGGTGATGGGGTTCACTTGCAAGCTAATTTCACTTTGTCAAGAGCCATCAATGTGTGAATCATTCTTGATGTCCCTCAACAGTTATAGCTGATGTTCCCTCCCCCACCAGCTCGGTCCCAATATTCAGTCTTGATTAGGGTTAGGGTCACCGAGCTGGTGGAACCAGTCTTGGTTTTATAACCCTTTTTAGTGTCTAGGGTGGACCTGCTAAACCTGGCAAGCAAGCAGCAGCAGCAAGCAAGCAAGCAGCACGCGCGAAATGGGTAAAAATCAGAACTCCTTCGTGTTGCTTTGGATTTGGTTGAAATTTTGGTGCATGATACCTATGGGTGTGTAGTACAACCACACAAAGTTTGAGCGAGAAACTCAACGGTGGCAGCCGGGAACGGGATTCGCAAGTGGCGGACCTCAATTTCAAAAACTGCAGATTAAGGCCACAAACAGCCATTTTTGGGCCAAAAAAGCCCTGGAACATTCAAAACGGCCAAACGAAGGGAAACGGTGGGTACACTCCACGTGCGGCTTGACTTCCCTGTGTCAACGAGCTCTTTGCGGCCCTCTAACTCCATGATATGTCCCGGAAACGGCCCAAAAAGGCCCCCAGAAGCTCCAAATGCCGATAGCCACAAACCAAGAATAGGCCATATCTTTGGCTACATGGCTCAAAATGCGATTCCGAGGGCACCTACTCCACCCGCAACCCCCCACTTTTTGTGGTTTCCACCCCTCAGAATTGCCCAAACGGACGCCTAGACCCCGATACCTAGGCCCACTAGGCTGCGGCAAGCTGCAAGCTCAAGCCCAAACAGGTGGGTGCCCAAATGGGTCAACAAGGTCCAGTAGGGGCAAAAACATGACTTTTCTCAAAAATGATCCTAGACCATGTGCGACGCTAAAACAAGTGTTTTTGGACCGTTTTGAGCTTGTGGTGGCCCATTTTGGTCCTCCGAAAATCCCAAAATGCCTGGAAAATGGGTTGTTTTGGGACCAAAAATGGGTCAAAAATGGGTCAAAAACGCATTTTTCCAAACCTCATCCTAGACCATTTGGGGTGCACAAACGGGTGAAATGAGCCCGTTTTGAGCCCATTTTGGGGCATTTTGGCCTCTTAGAAGTCCAAAAAGCCTTGAAAGTGGGCCTCGTGGTGATGGGGTTCACTTGCAAGCTAATTTCACTTTGTCAAGAGCCATCAATGTGTGAATCATTCTTGATGTCCCTCAACAGTCATAGCTGATGTTCCCTCCCCCACCAGCTCGGTCCCAATATTCAGTCTTGATTAGGGTTAGGGTCACCGAGCTGGTGGAACCAGTCTTGGTTTTATAACCCTTTTTAGTGTCTAGGGTGGACCTACCAGGTTTAGCAGCAGCAGCAGCAGCAGCAGCAAGCAAGCAGCAGCAGCAAGCAAGCAAGCAGCACGCGCGAAATGGGTAAAAATCAGAACTCCGTCGTGGTGCTTTGGATTTGGTTGAAATTTTGGTGCATGATACCTATGGGTGTGAAGTACAATCACACAAAGTTTGAGCAAGAAACTCAACGGTGGCGGCTGGGAACGGGATTCGCAAGTGGCGGACCTCAATTTCAAAAACTGCAGATTAGGGCCAAAAACAGCCATTTTTGGGCCAAAAAAGCCCTGGAACCTACTCAAAACGGCCAAACGAAGGGAAACGGTGGGTACACTCCATGTGCGTCTTGACTTCCCCGTATCCAGGAGCTCTTTGCGGCCCTCTAACTCCATGATATGTCCCGGAAACGGCCCAAAAAGGCCCCCAGAAGCTCCAAATGCCGATAGCCACAAACCAAGAATAGGCCATATCTTTGGCTACATGGCTCAAAATGCGATTCCGAGGGCACCTACTCCACCCGCAACCCCCCACTTTTTGTGGTTTCCACCCCTCAGAATTGCCCCAACGGACGCCTAGACCCCAATACCTAGGCCCACTAGGCTGCAGCAAGCTGCAAGCTCAAGCCCAAACAGGTGGGTGCCCAAATGGGTCAACAGGGTCCAGTAGGGGCAAAAAGATGACTTTTCTCAAAAATGATCCTAGACCATGTGCGACGCTGAAACAAGTGTTTTTGGACCGTTTTGAGCTTGTGGTGGCCCATTTTGGTCCTCCGAAAATCCCAAAATGCCTGGAAAATGGGCTGTTTTGGGACCAAAAAATTGGTCAAAAATGGGTCAAAAACGCATTTTTCCAAACCTCATCCTAGACCATTTGGGGTGCACAAACGGGTGAAATGAGCCCGTTTTGAGCCCATTTTGGGGCATTTTGGCCCCTCAGAAGTCCAAAAAGCCTTGAAAGTGGGCCTCGTGGTGATGGGGTTCACTTGCAAGACTTTGTCAAGAGCCATCAATGTGTGAATCATTCTTGATGTCCCTCACCAGTCATAGCTGATGTTCCCTCCCCCACCAGCTCGGTCCCAATATTCAGTCTTGATTAGGTGTAGGGATAGGAGTAGGCTGAGGGTTGGGGGTGGGCGTTAGAGTCAAGGTTGGGTTTAAGGATAGTGTTGGGGTGCAAATTGGACAAAATGTTCCTTAGGGCACCTTTGGTGTTCATGGAGCATCGGGCGCCTTAGGCGCCCATGGACGCCTGAGGGCAACACCTTTGGCAACTAACTGTTGGCCGAAGGCCCGGGGGGGGGGGGGGGGGTTGGCGTCCTAGGAACCGCGGAGTCGCCCCCCAGGTCTCCATACCATATGTCGCCTTCTGCCTACTTTCCGTTGGTGTAGCACTGTATTCCTGCCACCTCAAACCCTGATGGGACTTCTCTGTCAGTGGGATCATCATTTGCACTGCATCGTGTTATATGGGAGTGTTGATGTTTGCAAGGGCAAAATCATCGCATTTTGGGCTTGCAGAAAAGCCAGCACAAATACTTGAGTTGTTGCCACTCACTGACAGACCCAACGAAGTGTATCTCTAAGAAATGTGATGGTGAAAATCCCCCCATTCGGCTTACATTGAACTCGCATTACCATGACAAAGCACAAGAATGAATACGCAACAATGACCAGCATTTGGGAGCACAACGCCGCACAGCCTCCGTCTGTGGAGGCTAACAGATTAATAGCACTTGCGGATGCACGTACCTGCGGATGCACGTACACAGTCTGCCGCAGCAATAGTTGAAACCTCAACAACATATAACACGTTGTAAACATGCATATATTTGGTTCAGCATGTGTATTCATTCGCTGGGGGTATCCATGTATGCACAGGGCAGAGACGTATCTCCGCAGAGTGCGTACACAGACATCTACTTGGCTCAGCAGGCATTGCGCAGTTGCTTGGAAAATGCCTTACTGTCTCCAGAATATGTACTAAATAACACCACGCAGCGGATAGTGTGAGGTGCGTCTGTGGGCTGTCTCATTGTACAATGCTATTTAATGAGCAGATTGCACAGGGGTAACACCGAAATCTGAAACCCCAGTGTCCAAAAGTGGTCAGCAATTGCAAATCAGTGCCACGGACAGAGGCAAGTGCAACAGCAAAAGCCACCAAAGTAGAGTGTAACTGTCACCACCCTCCGATCCACAGGACGTGCAACTATTGAGTGCCATTGCCTTGGAATGGGAGCACAGAGCTTAGATCCAGAAACATCCTCTAAATTCTATCGCTGTCAATGCTAAACATTGCTCCTGGAGCGTGTCGTTGGGGGTGGAAATTCTTGGTTACCTCAACACTCAACAGGACAACAGCATGGCTAGTACTTGACTTATAGGTAGTGAACTCTGTCAAGCACCTGCATGCATTTTCCAAAAACGTGTGTGCGTATATACAAATTGATGTCTCGAGAGACGGCTGACTGCCTCATGGCATACCTCCGCAATTGGGTGACCAGTACTGCATATTGAATAGGGAGGATTGGATAGGGAATGCACCACAAAAGCAGTTGGCATGGGGCAGATATGTGTGTCGTCAGAGGCAATTGCCTGAAATCACGTCTGTTTGCAATAGCATCATGCAATGAGCCGTTTGCTCGTGCGCTTTGGCCATGGCCAGGGGCTTGCCATGATCATTACTGCACAACACAATCGTCAGTGTCGCAACGGGTGCCCCGCCAACCAGCGTTCCCACAGCGGTCCTCTGGACATTTGATGCCCTTCTGAGTCAAAGCACCAGCAAGAGCGTCGTCTGGCATATTTCCAACAGCCGATCCTACTGACGCGGCATACGGATTAAGCCATTGTGAGCCAAGGGCTCCGACTGCCCATGCCTTGGTCTGTGAAGCTTGGCATTTTGTGCATGTTGGCATTATGTCGCACCTCTAAAGGCAGTGCAGAATGTGCACAATCCAACGTTGGCAACCCCTGCACCGTGCCCATCCCCAATGGAACTCCAGCAACCCAGGTGCACCTCCAGCTGCTCACCCAAACGCCAACCATTCAAAACAAATCCCTCCGTTGCCTTTGGCACCAACCCCAAAGTCCCCCCAATGGCCTACCCTCCATGAGGGGGAGGGGAGCTGGGATGCTTGGGACACCCCCACCCACCCACAGCTAGGGTTGGGTATAGGATGAGAGTACCAGGGCGACTGGGGAAAATGAAAGAAAACTATAGGGAGAGCAGCAGTAACCAGTAGCGAAACCAGCCCCACGAGGACAGCGAAGAAACAGCCACACACCAGACCGTCCCAACAAAGCGAGCAAGAAACACATGCACAGCCGGGGGCAGGCAGCAGCCCACCGGCGTCACGTCACACCCTTGGGGAAGGCGGCAGGGAGACCAAGCCCCGGCACAGGCTACGGGAGGGGTAGCAGCACACAGCGGGCCACACATAGCGGCGGACCAGCCCACAGAGGCACCAGCCCCCACCAGCCATGGGCAGCCAAAAGCGCCAAAGAGCCAGCGCTAGAAGGTACCAGCGGGCGCCAACACCGGCGGGTACAAGGTGCTGCTTGAAGTCGGTGGATCCCGACATGCTTGCACAACACAACACGAAGGAGCACGCGGCGCGACGCGCAGCGCACCACGCAACGCGGAGCACTCCAGCAGCTCCCGCACAACACCGCGCATCGAGGCCTTGCAGGGTGCAGGCAAGCCTCTAGTGCATGACGGTGGCCCCTCTCCTAGCATCCAGGCATGAGGTGGACCGACAGCGATGATGTACTGCCTTGCAAATCCCAAATCCCAAATCCCCCCACCCACAATTTGACCCCACCCCACCCCCAAACCACCCCCTTAGGCAAAAGAGGGGCCATTCAGGTGGTGTGTCCTCTGACTGCCCTTTCTAACTGGGCTGTAGCGTTGCAGCCGGGTCCTCCCATGGCAGCTCCCCAAGGCAGGAAGGAGCTCTGCATGAGGGAGCCTACCACACTACGCACACCGGCGCTCTGTTTTGTGTGTCGTCTTTCGTATTTTTCAGGAATTTCTAGTTCCGCATGGACGCGGTGGCCTAAGGGGTAAGCATACAACAGCACAGGCATCCGCTCCACCTCCTCACCAATGCAACGGTGGTTGTAGCTGCCCACACCCCCTGCTGATGGAGGCCGTAGGTTGATGATGAGAGGAGAAAGATGCGCTTTGGCACGGCCGCCACACCGAAGAGACATGTACCTCATGGATTGCCCGAGCCCGGAAGGACTGTTTTGTTCGTTTCGCTTTTGAAATCGCTACCATATGTTAACAAGTCCTGTAAAGAATGTGCACACTCCCACCCCCTCGCCCTATGGGGGAATGTTTGCCCGGCGCGCGCCCGGCGCGCTACTTTTAGACTATGTTCCCCCCGAAGAGCCCCCAAGCACACCCCTTGGAAACGCCCTTAGAATTAGGTGACCCAAACTGCCCCAGCTCAAGAAATACATTCAGTACAATAGTGCTCCTTACACTCATCACAAACTGCGACGGTGGAGCGTCCTGGCAACACAACACACACACTTCTGCCTCATCCTCTGCCTCATCTTGCGTGCCACAACCGAGCAAACAGCCGCTCAATGCGTGCCCTATACCACCCGTGCAACTCATTGTAACATTGTTGGCGGGCTGTCAAAGTGCCATTCTTTCTTCCAATGAATGGCACAATGACATGAATCCGGCCCTTACAAGCACCATCATGGCCCCCAACTTCGAAATCAAAGAAATCACCTCGGGTACGAGAAGGTCCAGACCCATCCCAAATCAAAACATCTGCTGATGTCCCGGGGGCCAAGGGGCAAATCCATATAATGTTGCCCAACATATCAACGGCAACGGTCCACCGGTAGGGCACGGGTCACAAAAGATGCCCGGCGCGCGCCCGGCGCGCTAACATTCCCCCTATGCGCACGTCCATGGAAAACATTTGTGCCTCTGATTGTGAATTGATGGTTTCCAGAAGGGGAAGGGTTCAGGCATCCGTGGCTATTGTCCACAATTGCGACACTCATCGCAACCTAGTGTGGTGCCATATCCTGCAGCCACGGCAGACCGGCTCACCGGGGAGGGGGGGGGGGGGGGTTACAGGGCTGATGAGGTGTTGAGAAAAAGCATAAAGAGAAAAGTGCCACATGAACAAGCGACAAATGCCACGCCCAACAGATAGTGCGCCCCCACACACCGCGCAGTAGGCACCCACCATGCCCTGGGACCCCTCCAACTACCCCAGTACCTCACACGTGTGACGTTGACCCCAACCGACGGGCGACACCACCTGTGCCACTCGGTAGCGTGTCTCTATGACTTGGAGGTTGTGTTGCCCTGGCCCACTTCTCCCCTGGTGGGCTCAGCATTAGGCTGCCCCAACCTCCCCACCGGGGCCTGGAACACCAGTCACACACAACCCACGCAGGCCCACACGCACAGGTGCAGTAAGGGGTGTAGAACAGCTGGTGGATTTGCTGTGTATGCACAAGGCGACTCCCAGGGCACAGAAAAACTGATTCTCAGGTTATGTTTTTTTTTTGATCAAAAAGGCCAGTTCATAAGTGCCAGGGGCCACAGTGGACCAAGTTCGAAGTAAGATACAGATTTCGGCGTAGCCAGGGTATGCATACGGGCTGCAGCTTGTGACTGTGCCCCCATGGTTTCCCATTGAGGTTGGTGTAGTCATGTCATTGGTACTTCCCACTCATTTGGGTCCCAGTGCGTTTTGTGGCGTTTCGGTAGCGGTTGTAACGGGACTTCCCACAAGGTGGGGTCCCAGTGCTCCCGCGGCCGCTTCCGTATCAGGTATATTGTCTGTCGGGCTGGTCGGGTTGTTTGCCAGTATTGTGTTGTCTTGTGATTGCAGGCGTCATGGTAGTACTGTGCTATGGCAGTCAGGTGTGTCTGCTGCTGCCACAAGTAGGTCGCTTGTTGTTGGTGCAGGTCAAGTAGCTTGTTAGTGCCTGCTCTCAGCCTCCGGTATCGGTCGTTGACCATCAGCAGCAGTTTTGCGTCAGCGTACCACATCCTTGTGTCGTCCTTCGCTTGTTCGTACCATTGCCTACGTATTTGGTATAGGTGTGCATGTGTGTCCTGCAGTCGTTGTGCTTGTCTCTGTTGGTCGACTAGTTTTGTGACAAGCCTGTGGTAGTCTGTTTTAGCCGTCAGTGCGTTGGTGTAGCCCATGTGTAGGGTGTGCAGGTGTTGTCTCGCCACCGCCTCTATGTGCGCTTTGTGGTATATGTCCCGTGCTTGCTGAGCGTGTTCACTAGCCAGCATGTCTGTGGTCGTCTTGTACTGTTCCCACCGCTGTGTGTTGAGGCGCTGACGTTTCTTTATGTGGTCGTCTTCCCCTGTGTTAGTTGCTCGTGCGACGAACCATGCCACTGCCTCACTATCGCCCGCGTTGCGTGCATCTTGTAACCATTGGCCGGGGTCGATTGGGTCAGCCGTTGCGACCTCGGCCTTACGTTTGCGTTTCGCGCCGCACCACGTGGGCGCCCCGACGTGGTTCCGTAGGTTTTGGGGCGTTTCTCGCGGCGGAAGTGCCACAGGGGCGAGGGTGGTTGTTGTGGTGTTGGGTCGGCGTACTTTCGTCTTAGTGTTTGGACGGACTGTATCATGCGAAACTGGAACAGGCCCACCTCCGTTCGCAGTTTGTGTCGTTCCGCAGTGGGGATGGCATCGACGAGGGATAATGGTATGAGCAGCCTGACACAGAGCCATAGTTCTTGGTTGTCGGCCGCTTGCAGCCATTGGTGCGTGTATGGGGCCCAATCAGTCCAGCTCTTGCGCCACAGGTCCCAGAAGTCGTTCCAGGCAGGACAGTAAGCTAGTTTTGACTGTACTGATGCCGCGTGCTGGTGGCCACACTGGGAGCAGAGGCGGGGTGTCCGTTCCCAGGGGGCGCCCATTCCCCACCAACGCACTTGCCCCCACAGCCAGGGTGTCCACGCGTTCCGTCTGTAATGCTTCATGGGGAGCCAGCTCACCCAGTGTACGTCTGGTGTTTGTTTTTGTCTACGCACTTGCATGATCCATGCCTTGGCAGGCGTGGGCATGATCTGTCCTGTGATGACAATATCATGGGGTTGTGGTTGTTGGGAATCCATGGGCAGGTTGTCGCCCATATTGGCGAGGACGTCGGAGTGGTTGTTCCCCTGTATGTCCTGGTAGTCTTTATACGTGGTGGCTTGTTCTAGATTGCGGTGCCCTGGTGTCCATCGGATCGTCAGTCGTTTCGAGGTGGAGTTTAGGTACCCTATGTCGCGGTAGTCCTGGTCCTTGACCACTCCTTTGCGTTTTATAGGCGTGGCTTTCACCACACTCTGGTTGTCTAGTATAATGTCGTCTCCTGGCTTGGCCAGCTCAGAAGCTAAGGCGCAAGCGATCGTTTCGGCCCGATAAACCTGTTGTGGCCCGTGCACCCGGAAGGCCGCACGGTATGTTCCGTTGTAGATGCCCCCTCCCGCTCGTCCGTGTCGTTTCGACCCGTCTGTGTACCACCGGGTGGTGGTGGGTTCTCCTGTGTAGTGTATGGTGATTCCGTGGAGTTTTTTCTGGTGGGGGAGTGCCTGACATACCTCGTGGGTTTCCTCAGGGGTTGGCTCATCTGGAGGGTTCATCCAGCTGTAGTCTAAGCGGTTGGTAGCTGGCCGTGTCTTCCCTGCATGCGTCTCCTGGTCCTCCTCTGAGCTCTCCGAGTCGCAGAGTCCCGCGGACAAGGGTCGGTGTTGTCGGGGCTGGGATATACGCTGACCCACCGTGCCCCCTAGGGCTCGGACGGCGTCTATGTATTTATATTGGGTTGCGGTGAGGTGTTGTGTAGGGCCGGTGTGCTGCAGTTCCTGTTGGCCAATTGTGACCCACCGGGTGATGTAGGACCACCACAGCTGGCGTAGGCCAAGTCCCCCGTGACTGAGGTTGGTAAACCCCACCCCCGTTTTGACCGAACCCCCCCACTACAACGAACCCCCCCATATACACCGAACCCTGGGACCTGAAACAGCGTGCACTCGAATACACCGGACCATTCCACAGAAATTGCAATTGGTAAGACAGTGTGTCTCATCACTATGGAGCGTGATTTGGACGGAAGAATGAAGCAATGGAGAGCTGCTTCTTTTTGGGTTGTACAACAGGTTCAGGGGCTGCAGGTGGCTTTGCAGCAGCCAAAACTGATGCCTGAAGACTCTGGATCACATCATCCTTTTTTGCATACTGATAATCACTGGGCATGGTAAACAACTTGATCAGCCTGGGGTGTTCAGTGTGAATATACCCAAACTGCACAAACGTTTGGAATATAGTGGGCTCTAAAGCCTTCGTCAGTCATCGTCGTCAGTGCTAGAAACATCATTTTCATCAACAAAATCATGGAGAACAGCAGTGATTCTCTGTGCCATCTTCTGTTTGGAAGATAACACAGATGGGGGCACTGACAAAAACATTGTAAAACACACTTTTTACTGGAGTTCACTCAAGGACCCGAATATAACGAACCCCCCCACTATAACGAACCATCCCAAAAAAAACAGCATCGCAAAAGTTATACCGAACGGTCCGGTCTAAACGAGGGTGGGGTTTAGTCAGCCGATGTTTGTTCATTTGTTGTTCTACCCCGGGTGTATCCCTGATGAACTGCAGCAGTATGTCGTCCCAGTGCGCCATTCGTGTCCTATTTCCGAGGAACAGTCCCCTGTACGTCCATCGGGGGATAAGGACGGCGTTGATGATGGCCACTTTTTCGTAGGCGTTGAGCGGCAAGGTCCTATACGCCGCTACGTCGTGGTGTAGTTGTGTAGTGACCATGTCCCATGCTGTGTCTTCTTGTGTGGGGTGGGCAAGCACATGCCCCAGGTAAGTCATTATAGGTGGCCGCACGGGGATGAGCTGATGCCGCCACGTGATGGGCGTTAGGTCGTAGTCCTTTGCCCAGTGGCACACTTCAGTTTTGTCTTTGTTGAAGCGTAACCCCATTGTGTAGGCCACGTCGTGGAGGGTATCCAAGGTGTGCAGCAATGCTTCCTTCGTGGGCGCACGCACAGCTATGTCGTCAACGAACACGTACAGTCGGGCTCCCGGGCATCGTTCCATGGTTTCACGTAAAAGTATGTCGTAGTATAGGAGAAATAGTGTTGGGGAGAGGGGGCACCCCTCCTTCATACCCCTGGTGGGTCGTATGGGTAGGTCTTTTCCGTGTAGTGTTAGTACGGCCGGTGTATGCTGGTATATTTCCCCCAACATCCGTATGATGTTTTCTGGTGCCCCTGCCTCCTTGACGATCCCAGTCAGCATGGGTCGGGGGACTGAAGGAAAAGCTTTGGCCACATCAAGTAGGGCCACGTACCCGTCCTCAACGTGCAGGTCGTTTAATAGTTTTGTGGCTAACGTCGTGGTGTTTCGGCCCTGTGTGGCGCCGTGTTGTATGTCCAATAGTCCCGGGGTCAAGGCCCCCGATATACGTGTCAGGAGGAGGCGTGTGGGTATGCTATATATGGCCGTGGATACGTAGATTGGCCGGTAGTTTCGTGGGTCCTGGGGATCCTTCTTTTTGTAGATGAGCACCACCCTGGACCGCAGCCATGCCACTGGGATGTGCTGTCCGTTCCAGACTGCAACGATTGCCTGGTATAGTTGCCGCTGCACGTGGTCCGGTAGGTGCCGGAGCAGGTGTGGGGGGACACCGTCAGGTCCGGCAGATTTGTTCTTTGGTGCCCGAAGGCACCGCAAGTACTCCTCGTATGTGGGGGTCGTTGTGTTCCACGTGCGGTGCCGTACATGTTTCCGTATGAGTTGTCGGCACGCGTCTTCGTCGTATGTTGGGTCGCCCGCAAAGTGGTTGAGTACGTACTGTGTTCCTCCTATTGGGGGCTGCGGTGTGTCTTGGGCTATGAGTCCAGTGCGCCATCTCTTGACCATTTTATAAAAATAGCCCGATTTGTGCACTGCTGCTCGGCGCAGTTTGCCGATTTGTCTCTGTATGTGTTGCTCTTGTATTTCCCCGTACTCACGTAACCGTGCTTTGGGGTCCATGGTTTCCGACCAGTTTGCGGTGGTTGCTGTCTTTGCGCGCGTGGGTTGTCGTGGCCGCGCCGCGTGCGCTATAGCCGATAGGATCCGTCGTGCCGTGCGTAGGGGTGGGTCGTTGTTTGTTACGGGTAGTGTGGATATGGTGTTAGTAAACCGTTGAAATTGTTTAGCATACCACTTCGCGACTGTGGGCTGTGGTTTCCTGTGTGGTGGGTCGGGGGCCCCTATCCTCCATCGGACCCCAAGCAGGACCAAAGCATGATCCGATATGGGCATTTGTATGGTGTCATAGTAGGTCCAGGGTATGTTCGGTATTTGTTGCCTAATCAAGATGGCGTCTAGGCGACGTGGGCGTCCATGCCTAGGGATGCGGGTATAGTATTGCCGGGGGTCCGGGGGTTGGCTGCTAGCGTGCAAAGGGTCCAGGAACACTCCGTTGGCCAGGTCTTCCTGCCACGGGCGTGTCGGGTTGGGTGACCAAATGTCATCGTTGTAGTCCCCCATAATGATGTCGTATGGTCTCAGGGACTGCAGAAATAGGTCAACCTCTTGCTTGTCCTGTTGGTTGAATTTGGAGTACACACACGCAATGGTGCGGCGGGGGCTGTTTGGGAGCTGTATCCTGATGGCCCCTGCCAATCCGTTGGGTGAGTATAACGTTTCGAGTATGTGGGGGACCACAGGGTTGCGGACAATGAAAGCTATCCGTGGTTCGGTCCCAGGCGCAGCGTAGCACTTGTAGTCGTTGTTGAGTGCTGTTGTGGCTGCCTCTGGTATAGGGAAACCCGGGTTATACTCCTGGATGCCGCATAAGCCGATACGGCACTGGCTGATTAGGTGGAGGGTATTGGCCCACCGTTGTAGGCTGACGGATCCCTGTGCTCCTTGTATGTTCCAAGAGGCAAGTTTCATGTCGTGGTCCTTCGCGGTGGTTGTGTCGTCTAGACTGTCGTACCGTCGATTGGTGTTGACCACCAGGTGTTGAGCATACTCCTCAATGTCAAGCAACGGTATGGGGGGTCCCCGCACATCCCGGCATCCCCGCCGGAGCTGATATATCCTACGGTGCCCGGGGTTGGGGTGCACATCTCCGCATTGGAGGACCCAGTTGGTGTTATACCGCGTGTTATATGGGCTGGTTACCGTGGTGATCGTGATAGGTGCATGGTAGCGGCATGGCGCTGCCGTGATAGGGGCGGTCGGGGTGTGGAAGAAACAGACGATATAGAGGAGGAGTAAGCCTGGCTGCCATATACGGTAACTATGGGGGTTGGGGCCCCGAGCGTAACCGTGCCGGTGCCGTAACGGCTGGGTATATCGTCTGCGGACTCTCCGGTTCACGGGGAGTAGATATACCGGCCCCTCAGTATGCGTGGGGGCCAGGAGCAGGAGGAGGGCCATAATGGCGATGCAGGGCATGAGGAACAGGCACCTCACTTTTTCCCTTTGCCCTGCGGGTTTTTTGGCGGCCCCTTGCCTTTCCCCTTGTGTTTGTTGTCCACGGTGAAGGCAGCCGTACTGTCTGCTTGTTGTGTGGATTGTGGCGATGCAGGTGCTGCCTTCTTCTTTTTTGGTGGTGGCGTTGTTTTTGTGGGCGTTTTCTGTGGTGTCTTGTTGTGGGCCTTGGTTTTCTGTGCTGGGTGTGACTGCCGTGCGTGTGTTGTGGTTAATTTTGCCGGGTTTTCTGGTTGCTGGACGGGGGTTTCGTCCGTGTCCATGGTGGCCATATTTGGATGGGTGTCTGATGGGGTGTCGTCGTTAGTGGTATGGCCGAGTTCGTTCAGGATGGCCTCGTCCCAGTCTGCCACGTTGATGGGTTCCGGCTCTGCGAGCAGCTGCTTTTCCCTGTTGATTTCCTTGATGACGCGTTCAGTCATCATGTCTGAGCCCAGTTGTTTCCCTGCCTTCATTCGTCTCCTGAAGGCCGCGTCGTCGCCCGTTTCCTGCGGCATTTGGTGTGCGAGCATCTGGTCGATGCGCTCTGCCGCCTGTGTGTCTGTGTTGTCGTCTCCTAGCGTGATGTGGACGTATTCACCGGGTGCCACTCCGATGTATTGTCCGGCACTGAGGGCCACTGCTGTGGCGTGCTGGTATTGGAGGGAGGCGTAGGTGCAGCCCGCGTCGCTCCACATGTTGGGTTCCGGCTTCCAGCTGGTCCAGCATCCAAAGAATGATGCCACGACTTTCGCCGTGTCGTCCCCTGCGCCCTGTGTCCACCCTACGAACACCGTCGTGGTGTCGTGCCTAGTCGGTTTTGGTGGCCGCTTGATGTCCCTAGAGCGGCTCGTGGACTGTGTCCAGTTGTTGCGGTTGAGGATGACGTTGGTCATCACGTGGACCAGTTCGTAGCTTTTCATGCCCTTTAGTAGTTGGGCAATCAAGCGTCTGTCTGCGTCTGGGTGGAATTGTACCAGTAGACGGTATGAGTCCACTGGTCGGAACCCCTTGAGGAAGGATGCGATGCTCCTTCCTAGCTCGAGCTGTTCCCTGTCCAGGTCGTCCAGTATCTCCTGTACGGACGTTATTCTGTCTTCTTTGTGTTCCGTGTATTGTTGTCTCAGTATATACAGGCTCTCATAGTCCGTTTCGGTGAGCCAGTAGGGTCCAGGGTTGCCGGCGTTTTCCTCCTCTTGTTTTATGGTCTGCAGTGCTTGTGTCAAGCGAGGCAGCAGTTGCATGGGCGGGTGTAGTCTCCAGGCGTGCGACCCACTTTGCCCCGCGGTGTGTTCGGACGCGCACTTCCACCGAAAAGTGTTGTGGGGGTCTTTGCTTGCTATGGTGGATGCGACGTCAGACTGGTGGCCGTTGATCCGTTTCATAAACGCGTCTCGCGTCCTAATGCCCGTTTCTGGTGGGCACTCCACTACGATTGTAGTCTTGGCCGGTTCTGGTTGTAGTGTGTCTGTGCGGTCTTCCAGTCCCACTTGTATGGGTGTGCCCTTCGTGAGTGCGTATGTTTTGTGCGAGGGCTCATGTCCCATCTTTATGGTGTTGTCCAGGTGTAGGGCCATGATGGGTTTGGGTTGTAGGTGGTCGACCATAGTTTCGTGTTCCGGGGACCACTTGCGTACGGAAAATTTGTCGAATTGGTATACGCCCCTTACATAGCGGGCCAGTTTGCGCAGGGGGGCGCGGTGGAGGCAGTCCATGCGGTAGGTTTGTAGTGCTGTGGTGTCTTGGCGGTCCGCCTCGTAAGCCAGGATCAGTTCCTTGGCCCCCGGATCGCCGAGTGCCCGTAGGACTTGGTCAACCCGTTCGTCCTCGCTTCCACCCCATTCCGTTTGTATGGCGGCGCGCTGCATGCGTCGTTCATGGTTGCGGCGGGTCCCGGTTGCCTGTGGCAGTAGTAGGTATGTCTTGTTCCGGATGTCTGGGTTCCCTTGATGGTCGGCTTCCGTGTGTACTGTGTATTGGTGTGCCTCGGCCATCTCGGATACCGTGTGTATACCGTCAGAGTCTGCCTCATGCCTCACCGTCATGACGTCGCGCAGTTTGTGTTGCGCAAACAGAGGGAGTTGGTAGGTGTTCCTGTCATACCATACCCCTTCTTGTGTTTGCCTCCTGATGTGCTCTGTGGTCACTGCACGGTTTGGGTGCTTTGTTAAGTAAGTTTTCAGCCTGGTCTGTGCGTCGTACGGAACTGAAGTTTTCAATGTGTCTTGTTCTGCTGTAGTCATTGGTTGTTGTGACGCGCCTGTGTTGAGCTTTACGAGTTCTTCTATGAGCTGGTACTCTGTTGGTGTGTGTATGGGTAGTTTGTCCAGTGGGTTGTTGCCGTCGTCGTGAAATGTGTATGCCTCTGTATCCTCTTGGGGTGGAGGGGGGATGTAACTAAGCCCTTCGGTGTGTTGGTCGGGTGGTGTGCTAGGTTCCCCATTCTGGGGGGGTTCCCGCTCCGTGGTATCCTCTGTTGGGGGGTTTGAGGTTGACTCCAGGATGTCCGGGTTGTCCATTTCGTCCCCTTGGTCTTGCACACCAGTGTGCAGTCCGGACGCGTTTCTTTCGTAGTTTTTCTGTCAGGGTGCGCAACATGCCATGGGGCGGGGCGTTGCTGTCCGGGCCTGGGTTTGGTCCCACATCGCCATCCTGCGTGGCATCCGGCACCCATTGGGTGTGTTGTGGGTAGACCACGTCTGGGGTAACGGATGTGATCCTGTCATGGCGTACGTCCGATGGGTGGTCGGGTGGCACCCAGTCAGTGATGTCATACTCCAGGAGCAGGTCCTGCTGCAAGGGTTGGACCAGAAAGAGCCAGTATCGTATGGATATGGCCATTGGGAAGCCCTCCCTCGTGCCCGTGAGGACATGCAGTCTGTGTCTTGCGATGTGGTAGTATGGGAGGTCAGTCCTGAGGTGTACCTCCCACAGTTGGCCTGTTGTGCTAGTGAGCCTCCTCCACACGTTGTATGCCAAATGCACTGGCGGGTTGGGAGTTGCGCAGTGATCCGCGTATGTGAGGAGTCTGTTGTTGTAGATTTGTATGTGGAAATACGCATATGTTGGGTCATCCGGGGGTGGGGGGGGGTATCTTTGGTTGCAGCGTGCCGCGGCACAGTGGGCATCTTAGCAGTCGTGGGTCGTTGGCGCAGTCCTGGCACAGCCTGTGCCTAGGGTCGCAGCTCAGGTATGTATCCGCGGGGCTGTCCAAGCATACGGGGCAGTCCTCTAGGGCCCGTCCGCCGTCATCCGTGTTCCACGCGTGTGTGTGCACGTCGTTGTCGGGCTGGCGGGGTGGTGGTGCCGCCAGCAAGCGCGGTAGCAGAGCGTTGTGCGCCTCAGTCCCCATGTCCCCCGGTGGTGTGGTCTGGGCTGCGCGTTCCACTGCGGGTGTGGTTGGTCCGGGGTTGGGCTCTGTGTCTCCGTCTTGAGTCGGGTCGTGGACCCAGCTTGTTGGTCTCGGGTAGGGGCGATTGCGTAGGCGTTGTGTTCGGCGGATCTTCCTGCGTGGTGAGTCACCCATGACTTGGTCAGTGGTGTCTTCATATGTCCGTTTCATGTGTAGGTTTCCTTGGTTCCCGGGGGGGTGCTGTTCGTCCCAGTGGGTCGTGCTGTGGTGCCTTTTGGGTATTGGTTGGTGGGTAGGTTCCCCGTCCGCCTTTCGTTTGTGGTGGTTATATACCAGTGTTGACGATTGGTGCTCCTGGTTCGCCATGGGTACGTGGTCTGCGCGCCTCCGTTCTTGTCCGGGGGGGGTGTTGTCCGCGGTGCGCTTGCGCAGCATCCTAGGTGTTTGGTACATATGTGGTGTGTCTTGGTTGTATCGCGTGCGTTTCGCAGAGGGTGTTGATGGGCTGGGACCGGGGTTAGGTTCGACAGCCCCGTCACTTGTGACGTCGCGTAACCATCCGCCCGGGGTGTCCTCCACGGTCGGTCGGGGGCCCGTCTCTTGTGATACCGGCGTGTGGCAGGTTTGCGAGGTGGTGGCTGGTACGGCCTCCTGCCAGGATTCTTGTCGTGGGTATAAGGGGTCTGGGGACATCACGTTGTAGAGTCGCCGTGGTACCAAGTCTGGGGTATCCGGTTGGTGTATGGCAAAATACTTGCATGTGGTGCAGCGAAAGTACACAAAGTCGGCCATGTTGCATCGGGGGCACACTACATCGATGGCTGTGGTCATGTTTAGTCCTACCTGTGAGTGGTGTTTTTGTGTTTTTACAGTCAACTCGGTAGTTTCCAAGGGGGCGGGTCGTGGTGTGCCTGGGTCATGTACCCCGTGCATCGGGGGTGCCTCTGGTGATGGCACCTCCAATGTGCCATGTGTGAAAGACGGTTCTGCACGTGGTGCGGGTGTGTTGTGTCCTAAGGGAGGGGTGGGTGCGCGTCGTTTTCTTTGCAGTGCCTCCGTAAGTGCCTGTGTCACGTATTTGTATAGTTTAACGGGGTACTGGGGGTTGGAGGCCGTTTCGATCTCGCTAGCCAGCCGGGTGACCATCTCTCTATGCTGGGGGGGGGTGTCTTCCCTGTGGTCTGAGCATCTTCAGGCCCCGGGTTCTTTTCGATATCACCGTCGACCGTGCAGTCCCGCAACAACCCAGTGAGGGCGGGGGGGTGTCGTCGATTGTTGGGGGGTGCCTGTCTAGATGGTGGGTCGCAAGGCAGTTCCTTTCCCATTAGGGGGGGGGGTGTCCCGAGGGGTAGGGGGGTTCCTCACGATACTGTGGCAATAGCACGAAGGGATCTGATCCAGGAAATGCGTGTATTCTGGTCATTGTCGCAGGTGCCTGTCCAGTCCGATGCCCGTCGGTCGGGACCTGCGCGGCGTCCCCGCGCGCTGATGGCCGGTTTGAGGCCATATATGACATTCCTGTCTGGTTATCGTGTACTGCCTGTCGCTGGTCAGCAGACTGGGCGTCACCGGGGGCGTCAAGCGCGCCCACACCGGTGTGTAGAGCGGGAGGGTAGGCGGTGGCCAAGGGCCCAGCCGGGCAGGTGCCAGTAGCGCCTGCCATCCACACGCATGGTCGGCAGGCGGGCACGTTCACACGGCCTGTCGCCTTCGCAGCCCGTTGCCTGTCTGTCTGGTCCAGCGCTGTTGATGGCCGGGTTGGGGCCATATATGACCTGTCTGGCTGTCCTGTGCTATCCGTTGCTGGTCAGCACAAAGAGCATCACCGGGGGCAAAGAAAGCGCCCACACCAGTGTACTCGGGTAAAGAAACTGCGGCCGGGTAGGCAGTGGCCAGGGTCCTGGCCGAGTGGGTGCCAGCGGCACCAGTCATCAGCGTGCATGTCTGAGGAGCGAAATCCTTACGGCCGACTTGCCACGGTGCGGTCACCGTGCGGTCGACGCGGTCCGTTCCAGGTTGCCCGTTCCGGCTGTTCACTGTGGAGAATGGCGCAAAGCACGTGTTGGGAAGGTAGCCACAGTCTCCCGCTGTTCCCCTCACGCATATGTATGCACATACCAGCACATCAGGTGACGCGGTATCTCGTTGGTCAGGGGGTGGAATGGTGGGGATGTTGGGGATGACCGTCCCCAGTTCCCCCTTGTGGGTCCTGGGTCGGCGCCTCCTTCCTCGCGGCTGCCGGGGGGGTGCCTGCTGTTCTTGCTGTGCGGCCACCACGTCCCAGCGTCCAGTGAAGGGGAATACCCCAGTCTGTCCCCAGCCGGATGGTTCCGGTCCCTGTTCTGGTGCCTGCTCTGCGTGTGCATCGTGCCACGGTGCCCTTTCCCCGTGGATCTGAGGGGGTCCGGGCTGGTGCACGGGGTGCTGGTCTGGTGCGTCCGGTGTGTAGTACACTTGCTGGTGCTGTTGTGGGTGCCCCGCTACCGGCGCCGGCTCGGGAAACGGGTAGACGTCCCTGTCCGTTGGTTGTTGGCGGGGGGCATGCGGGTCCGCCAGTGGTCGTGTGCGATCCCTGGAGAGCCACATGTCCAGATATCCCGTTGCCGGTTCGGCATCTGTGCGTCGCTGCATCGGTGGCTCGGTTCGCAGGATCTCGAGCGCGGCTGCATTCCGCTCGCTGAACCTGGCCCAGGTTCCTGAACTGTCCTCTAGCAGTATGTGCTGCCCATGGCGGTCGACGACTGCCCGATATTGCACATGAGGTTCGTGCTGTGTCTGTGGTACATACAGTGGTTCACTGTGGTACACCGGCTGCGCCGCCGTGTGTTCCATGCGTGTGGCTGCCCGATATTGCACCTGAGGTTCGTGCTGTGTCTGTGGTACATACAGTGGTTCACTGTGGTACACCGGCTGTGCCGCCGTGTGTTCCATGCGTGTGGCCGCCTGCTGTGGGAGGGGCTGTCGGTTTACGTCCCTGTGTCCGTGTTGGAGGGCAGGGACCGCGCATGGCACCTCCGGGCTGTGAGGATTGCGGTAGAAACGCAGCGGTTCCGCCACAGGAGTTGGGGGGCAGAGGGGTGGGTGTTGAGGCTGATGTCCGGGTTCATGCAGGGAGACTTGCCGTTCCCCTTGGCGCGTGTCGATGCTCACGCACTAGCGTCGTCGTGCCTGTGGTTCCGCCTCGCCTTGTGACGGTTCTGCCTGAGTGCGGGCCTGGTCACTGTGTCTGTCAGCGCTGCGTTGTGGCGCTGAGGCCTCAGGCGTCACGGTTTGCTGTGGTTGCTGGATCGACCGGCAGATTCCTGCTACAGAATCCGCAAGGGACGTCATGGCCCGCAGGGCCTGGGTGAGTTCGCCCTTGGAGCTGTGCTTCCGGGACTTTTTCCGTCGGCTGTAGCTGTCGCTGTCGCTGTCGCTGGTGCTGTCGCTGTCTGTGTCTCTCCGCTACCGTCTGCCTCCTCCCTTCAGACCCACCAGTCGCAACGTCAGGTGGATGGGTCCGGTTGTGGTCGTGGTCGGGGTCGGGTCGTGGTCTCCGAGCGGCTGTCCTTGGTAGAACAGCCGCTGGTGTTGTGGTGGGGGTAGGTGTGGTGTGAGGTGATGGAGGGCATGTTTGATGCCCTTGACTGACCCGGCTGCCGGGAGGCAAACCGGGGGTCCGGCGCCGCTCACGATCACCGACCTACAGCGCCGCGCAGGGTGGGGCTGGGAGGGGGGGATGGATCGATGCGAGAACGCCGTGTTGCGGCTATTCCTAGTTCGCGAGCAGTGCGGTGTATGCGATGGCAACAATGTCACATGCAACACAGGGTGTATGCCCGGTCGTCGGTGTAGTTCCTGCGCAGAAAACTGCGCAGCGGTTACGGTGTGGTTTGGGTAGTGACACGGACGGGGAGCGGGGCTCCGCACCGTCGTTATGGTTGGCATTGTTGGCGGGGAGCGTCGCTCCGCTCCGCCGTTGGCCATTCCATAGTGTGTCGTGATGTTTGGGTACGTTGTCTGGTTGGTGGTGTTGGCTGGCGGGGAGCAGGGCTCCACTCCGCCGTCTCTGTTGTGTAGCAGGAGTAGGATGATGTGTGTCACCAATCCTATGTAGCACAGTGGTCGTGGCCTCCATGAGGTCTTTTTGTTGAGTCGTACAGTGGTATGCCAAGGGCGGGGAGCGAGGCTCCGCACCGCCGTTGTGTTGTTCTCCGTCCTGTCGGTTGTGTCCGGCGGTTGGTTGTCGGTGTCTGGGCGGGGAGCTGAGCTCCGCACCGCCGGTTGGATATTTGGGTGGGAGGCATACCTGGCTCGCGGCGGTGCGGCATCCGGCAGTCTCAGGCCATCCGAACGGCGGGCGTCTGTGTTACCGACATCCATAGTTGACGGGCCGATGTGGTACACGGTCGTACCAGTAACTCCTTCGACAGAGGTTCGTCCATCCGATCCCACGGCGGCAGGTACAGTCGGGCCGCTCGGGTAGATCTCTGCCACCTCCGGGAGGTGCGGCATTGCGTTCTTCAACGTCTCAGTGTTGTCGGCCGTGACTTTTGCTGTGCCTTGGTTTAGTCCACCACCATTTGCGCTGACGTCATATGAGAAGGCAGGGTCATAGGCCTCGGCATCAGGCAGGTCTCCGGCTAACACGGGGGTCGTAGTCAGGCGGTAGTATGTGACCGCCTTTCCCTTGCGTACCGCAGCAGCTTCGGTGTCCTCTGCGCGATTTGGGATAGTCGTTTCGGCCTTGTACTCGACGCGCTGTGGTTCTCGCATATCTCCAGGCCTGTCCTCGATCAGTCTGCTGTACCCCCTCCATTCAGAAGCGGCTTTGATGGACTGCACGTAGTAGTCCAGCCAGGGGGTCTCATCTGGGCGGGCGGCTGTCGTATGGTCGGCTGAGAGTCCCAGGGAGTTGATGCTGTCGATCAGTTCGTTGTTCTCACGATAAGAAGCGGTGCCGGTGTCGGAGACCTTGCCAGCAGTCGCTGCATGCTCGTAGGTGTCCAGCGCGGAGGTCGCCGCCGCGGGGGCGTCTCCGTTCTCTTTTGCCTGCGGCATGATGACACTCTGCTCGTGGAAGTCGCTGTTGAACTTCTGGGCGGTGGGATTGTTGCTGTCGGTCTCGGACCGCTGCGGCACATCATCTCGACGGGGCATGGTCCCCGGGGAGCAGCAGAGGCACAAGAGATCAAAAAAAAATAGACACTCAGAAAGTGATTCTTAGGTTATGTTTTGATCCACTGATGCCAAACAACCAATGGGGCTGGGGTCTAGGCGGTGTTGGAAGCCTGGCAAGTCCCCATTGGTTGATGGTGTCCAGGCCCAATAAGGAAAAGAGGAGTTTTGCAATTATTGTGAGGTGTCTTGTTTCAGTGTGGTGTCAGGGACTTTGGAGGCTACCTTTCGTCTTCTATATTGTCAGTCTCTCGCCCCACGTGGCCGTTCGTGCCGTATGAGCCCTTGATCCATCCCCGGCATCGGTACTTCGGACTGAATTTGTGCATAAATATCATGGTTTTGTATTGGAACCCAGCCAACATTCGTCGTATGAGAGACTATTGTGATTTAGGCAGTTGGGGAGCACGGGACTGTGGTAGCCTCAGCTTTGCCTTCATTATGTGTTTAGTTGGTGTTGCCTTGTCCCACCACATCGTCATGATGTCATCCCAGTACCCCGCATGACTGGAGGTCCGGTACAAACATTCTGACTCCTTCACTGGGTTTCCGCAGTAATCCTTGAACAAGGGTGACGTAACTAATTCTGTAAGCCCAGTGCGCTAGATGTTCCTAACCAAACCCCAGTGCCACAACTGTCCAAACAAATGCTCAATGTGTGCCGCACACTGTAACAAGAGGGGCAGTGGGGCCAAACTAGGGTTTCTGGGGAAACCTAGGTTCCATTCTTTCTGCCAATAAAAGTAAAGGCAGGGGCCAGTGCATATCCCCAACCGGAAGGGGGCCAGTCCATGTCCCCAACCGGAAAGGGGCCAGTCCATATCCCTAGCCGGAAAGGGGCAAATCCATATCCCCAGCCAGAAAGGGGCCATGCAAAGAGCGTGGATTAGGGCTCCATATCAAAAGTGGCCCAAAAAGATGCCCGGCGCGTGGACGCTCCCCCTTTACCTGACCCGAAACCAAAGCATCATGACAAGATTTGGAGACCCACTCTGCATTAAAAGCGATGGGGGAGCACCAACAATCTGATCCAACCCAGCAGAATGCACCTCATTGTGCATGTTTTGCACAATTTCGTTAACACAGTGGGCAAAAGGCTTCAACCTGAGCTAACTTCAGCCTGAGCTTCTTACTATTGTTTCTTGTCCTTTGCTGCCACATCTGTGTTGCAGTTGTCTTTGCTCTACCTGTGGCCTTTATCTGTTTCCATCACATTTCCATGCTTTTTTTTTTTGGAGTGGGGGGGAAGGTCACTTCAATTCCATCCCTGCAATCAGCATCATCTCCAATTTCTGTTTGCCAAATTTTGCCGTACAATCCAAAGGGAAGCCATGTCCAATTGAATTCATTCATGTTCATTCCAATACACATGTCCGTACCGTCACATACACTGCACTCACCAATGTAACCCAAGTGTGACCCCCAAACCCAATTCAACTCCCACCTCCAATGTGACCCCAGCCAAAAATACTACTCCGAACCCGACACCCAAAATCCACCCAGGCCAGCCTCCAGAGATATCAGGCACCACTGCCAAAAGCCAAGCACAAGGCACAGCACGAACCAAGGCTCGAAACCAGATGTGTGAGAACTGCTGTGCAGCTCAACCACATCCCATCAAGCTACACTGCAAATGGAAGTACAAGGCCAGACTCCGACTTCGTGATCACATTCTCAGGGTGGGTTAAGCGTTGGCTTAGGGCAAATGTGGGTGAAAGAAGACTTGAGGTTTGTATCTAATGAAAATGCATCTTTTGGTGCACAATCTGGGCAGCGCGCTGCGGTCAGCAGTTATGGACATATATTCACACGGTGGCAGACATGGAACACACAAAACGTCATGAAGTCGCTGCCGAGCGCTGCAGTCACTGTACAATGATTGCGTTCCATCACCGATGGGTGGTGGAATCGCGTGCATGACTGCAGCATGAGATCTTTTGAGCTGCTGTGGTACCCTGTTGTGCTGGAGACACCACATTTGTGCCTTTCGGCCGTGGTTAATTTTCGCATTGTGCTATGTTGCGTGCGGGTGTGCAACCAATGGCAATCAGGATGTTGTATGCGCGTGTGCCTATATCTATCTCACATCCTTTCGCCTGGTGTACGTGTTGCTATAATGGAGGGTGGAGCGGGCACGAAGGGGGACAGGCAAGACCAGTCACAGGCCCATTGGCCTGGGGCCAGAGGGCAATCGTTTGCTCTCCCCTTGGGCGCCTCTCCTGCCCTATGCTGTGACCCGCAGCGGGGCATTGGGGCATTGTATTGTGGGATTTCATGCGCCCATCGAGGGGTTTCGCACACGGCGCGCACCGCGTCGGGTAGTTGAACAACTTCTCCAGGAAGTGGTCTACCTTTGAGGCCCTTGTAAACACTGTTCCTCGGTGGAGGCTACTGGGGGAAGAGGTATGGCAGGGTGTGAGGCCCCCCCTTGGGCGAGCTCACATGCAAGCAACAGGCTGAAAGATAACGAATTATTGCAAGTCGCCTGTTGCGCTTCGTGGAGCGCTTTTCAGGAGTTTGAAAAGTTTGTCAAGTTTTTGTTGCTGGCGAGTTTCGCGCCAACGCTAGTATCAATTTGAAGCCATTTTCAAGGGCTATTCGTTGCCGATTTCGACTACACTGCCCAAGTTCCTTCTGCAGTGTCAGGTACGGTTTTGGACCAAAAGCATAGGCGCAAACAGCACATAGCCTCTAAATTCGCTGAAACGGTCCACGCGACAATCCCCCTCTACGCAGCGCGGTGTGCACTGCGCGCGCACCGCGTCCGACACTCCCCCGTAGGCCTCAGTACGGACGAGACCACGTTGCGGGCAGGAGCAGAGGGTGCGTGCTGTACCACAATGCCTCCGTGGAGGAGCCGGCGGCCCATTCCAAAGGAAGAGTTGGGCACTCCACGACTGCATGCCGAACAAATGGGGCACCAAAGACACCACGACTTCCTGTCGAAGTCCCGCGGCCGAGGGCCACGCCGCTGCGCTCCCGGGGACACCAGACATTCTGCGGTGCAGCAGAGGCCACTGCCGTACGATTGTGTACATGAACACAACGATGTCCTGGGGCTCGCCAGCCGTAACTGGCCTCCGGGTGATGCATCCGGACATCAGACGTCCGGGGCACTGAATGGGGCGGGGGTAAGGAATGCGGCAGATGGAGAGAAGGAGAGGGAATGGGCGGGAATGGGCCTAAATGGAAGGCACTCATGCAGGTCAGACAACATGTGGACAAAGGGAGGGGTGGGTGCTCCGGCGGGTACAGACACGGCGCGGTGCAGCACCGGATGGCTACGCCCAGGCACCAACGGGGACATCAGAAATACCATTGCGGTCCACATTTTCCTGCCCCTCGAGGGTCAGGCTGAGGCTCAGGGAATCACCGGGTGTCTCCCTCAGAAATGGTGCGCTCATCCGTGGGCGCAAAAAAATTGGTTCCGGATTCCCTTGGGCGGAACTGCGGGCGCCTGCCGAATGCCAATCTCCCATTCATTAGGCACCTGGACTGCCACCGCCACTGGAAACGGGGGGGGGGGGGGGGGCGAGGCGCTGGCCACCAGCAGGACATCGCCCAGTGCTCGTTTCCGCAGTAATGTTCGTGCGAATAAGGCATGCCACGTGGAAGGTGCATGCCTCAACGCACGCGATGCAATGCCAGCAGACAGCACGGCACCGCGCCACCTCGGCACACATCCACACAACCCCACACGGGCAACCCTCACCACCCAAACATATCATAATCCAACATACCGCACCGCACCGCAATGTACCGCAGCCCAACAACACACAACACGAGATGATTGCATTGCAACGCACGCAGCACACACGCCACGCAGCACAACATATTCTTGCATCATGTGGCATTTGTACAAATGCAGTCCATAAAGAGAACACTCGCGTGTTCATGTCGGGACAGGGGGCCAAAGTACCCACTCAGCCTGGGAAAAGTTTGTATTTCCCCAACTGCAAAAAGAGCCTGTGAATGGGGTGAGCGGGTGGTCAACAACTTCACAAACAGACCGCGAATCTTCCGGCTGCCTGCCCTCTGGCAACCGCAAGATGGAGAAAAGGAAGATCAGAGGGCAAGGGGAGGGAGAGTAGAGTGCTCGGACAGGGTCGGTTCAAGCCCCCCATCAAATCGCGTCTAAGCACACGTTGCAGTGTTGGCCCCCGTGTTGGGGATCCAGGGGCCCGGTCCTCCCAAGAGGCTGTTGGAGGGGTGTTGGTCAGGGCTGCAGGGCGGGCCTACACCCTTCCTGGCGGGGGGACTTCGCCGACTTTGATCTGGGCGGGCTTGAACCGCTGCTCGTGCTGCGTCACCAGCTGCTTGTCAATCTCCCGCAGCCCCTGCAGCGCAAACTGCTTCGCCTGCATCTTCCGCTGCTGCTCCTTCTCCTCCGCCGCTTTGACGCTGCGGGCCACCTGGGCAGACACGCACACATGCACAGACCCACGGCGAAGACAAGCAAAGCCACAACCCCGTGAGGGCGATTGCATGAGCGGGCCCTGGGCAACGGAGGTGGGACTTGGGCAATTGGGCTTTCAACTGGGGGGGGGGGGGGTCAATAGAGCCCCCCAAAACGGGGGGGGGGGTATCTGGGAAAAGGGCTAATTGACAGGACCATTAATCAGTAATTATGAAATCCAGGTTATGAACTCTGGCGCTGAAGGCGCGGAAAATTTTTTTTGAGCATCATAAATGGTCAATTTTTTTTCACCAAATATATGGCAAATGATGACTTTTTTGAACGCGCTGATTCCAGAAACCCCATTTTCATTTTTTTGCCGATTTTTGCGTCTGGGTCACCTCCGAGGCCCGGGGGTCAGTCTCGGTAGGATTTTGGGGCACATACCCCGCACTGTACCCGCAGAAAGGCGCCCAGCCTTAATGACTTTCCTCTTGTTGTGCATGGCCCAAAGAGAAGTGGGCAGGCAGGCTTTCAATTGGAGGGGGGGGGGGTCTATAGAGCCCCCTGGCTCAACCACCCCCTCTCCACCCCAAAAGGGGCTCAATTGACAGGACCGAGGGCAGAGGGGTCAGTCGGCATGTGCCGTCCCATGCACCATGACGCCACCCCCAGGGCCAGTTGCCCAATTCACCAGCATTCACGGGGGGCGGGGGGGGGCTCGGTTCTGGACGCCAACTACCCCCCCAACTAACTGTTTGCCGGAGGCCCCTTGGGGGGGAGGGGGGGGGGGTTGGCGCCCTGGGACCTGCGGAGTCCCCCCCCCCCGTGCCAGCATTGCATCGCGGGACAGGGCATAGAGCCCCCCGTGGCAACTCACACGGCACCCCCACCGCACCGCCCTGTATTGCACACAGGGGGCGAAGAAGGAGTAGGGTAACTTTGGTGCAGCCCAGCCAATACCCAATTTTCTCATTCCTCTCCCATTCAACCTTTCAGGTATTCATGCAATCAAACACCAAGACATACCCCTCCTGGCACACGATTGCAAACAGACAGACAAACCCCTCCTGACACACACACACACAAACAAAGCCGCCCAAGCCCCGTCGTACACAGTCACGCGCGGGAGAGCACCGCAACCGATGGCCCCGGCCACGTGTGTCGTGGCCCCCTCCCCCATGACTTCATCACACGCATGCCCTGCCCACAAACTACCGGCGTGCGTTACGTGTAAACGGCTCCGTCTGTCGGCGGCCATGTGTTGTGCCAAAGGCCACCATGCACCAGGGTATGTTGACCGCAGACCGCTGTCCAAGGTATGCCAGGCGCACGGACTGCCGCCGTGCCCGCGCTGCACCCTGATGCAGCAGGGTGTACGACACTGCTGCCAACGAGGTCATCACAAGGTTAATACCCCGCACAAAGGTCTGGGCAAAAGGACAGCGCCTGCCCGGGCAGGTGCCAACAAACAACCCCGGCTGTAGTCTGCGGCCCCAGCACACTCGCGGATGCAACTACGCTCACCTCACTTACCACCAACACCGCCAACCCCCAAGCGACGGAAACCCAAATCCCCGATCCCCCCCTCCCCCCCAGCCCCACGGCCGCAGGGGATGCAGGTGGATGATGGCGACACGGCAGTGGTGAGGACCCTGTTTTTCATGGGACACGGGCGCACGTCATCGGAAGTTACTTGAGCCCGCCACACCACACAGGTTCTGACTCCGTGGATAAACGCAAACACGAGCATACGCACAGCCCCGCCCACGTGCCGGGTTAAATATGCCGATTGCCCTTCCGCCACATATGGGTCTCCCTCATTAATAGTACATTGATCCCCCCCCGGGGGTCGCGGACCCCCCTCAAGGGGGGCGGCAGGAGCAGGGGACATCGGTCGACCCCCACCCCCATCCCTCGGGGGGCGGCGCGCAGGGGGCAGAGGCGGCGACCTCCGTAGCACAGGTGGAGCCGGACCTACCCTCCCCCCCCAGGGGCCGTGCCAGGGCAACCAGGGTAGCTTCTTCCCCCCTACCCCCCACAGAAAAGGGCACAGCGGGTGGGGGGGGGGGGGGCGAACAGGGCAGCCACGGCACCCTATGCAGACCCTGTGTGATGACCACAGGGCCCCGGCATGCAAGTCATGCAAGGGGCACAGGGGGGTGCGGCACTGCTGTAGCCGCCACCACAAGGGGCATCCTAGGGTGCTAGGGGGGCCGCAAGCAGGTCAACAAAGCGCTCCACACATGCACGTCCTGGTATGCATATGCAGCAATGTTCGGCAGTTCCATTGATACTTCGGTTCCACGAGCACTTTTGCGTATGTACAGGTTGCACTGATGTTTGCCTAGTTACCCTTTTCTGGCCGTGTTTTGTCGGCCAAAACCTCTAGCCTGCATGTCAACGTACTGGGGGTTTGAGGTCCACAGGCGGCTGGACAGGCTTGCGAAACGCTGGCTCTCAATCGGCCAACCTGTCATGTCGTCCGTCAGCACTCATAGAGAGAGGGTCAGTGGTGTGTGTGTGTGTTTGGCTCTATCTCATTCATATAACTGCAGACACTGTGGCAATAACGTGGCTGTGAGGGGGCCGCAGGCCCAGCCTCCGGTTCATGTCATCCATTAAGACAGTGCATTCCTGTGAGCCGGTGCGAATAATGCGGGCTTTTGGCCGCGTGCCGCAGCGGCAATGCAGCCGGCCGCTGCCCTGAAGATGAAGGTTCGATTCCTCGCTGAAGAGGAGTATGAGGAGGAGATGCGGTTCCGGCGCCGCAAGTGGCCCCGGTGGCGGAGCGCGCTGCTGCAGGTGTGTTGTGGCTGGGGCTTTGCTTTTGCTGAGTCCCTGTGCTAAGCCCATCACTAGACAAAAACGATGAGGAGACACGCCACCCGACGCGCCGGCGGTACCGGTGGTGGAGCGAGTTGCTGAAGGGGGCGGTGGCGGGGGCCTCGCCAACGGACCCCTGGACGGACAGACGAAACGGGGTTCGAACCCCCGACCATGACGAGCGCCAGCCATGGCGCATACCACTAGACCGTCCATGCCTCTTATCCGAGGTGGCGTTAGATCATTGATGCTTCAGTGCAACACTGCATAAGATCCTCCTAGATAGAACCCAAGTATTTACTGTCACCACAGAAGAGCTACCCATTGCGGGCCGCCACGAGCCACGCTCCGGGTATCGAACCCCCGCCGTTCGGCGCCAGGGCTACTGATGATACCATTGTACTATATGGACGATGCTGTACGCCGCAGAGCGGAATTCGCCGAAAAGGGCAATGGCGCTAGTCAGTCACGCGCCTCTAGCCAAAAGATGGCGCTTGTATCATTCATTTCTCGATGGCGTGACTCTCTCAGGGGGGAGGAAAGCTCGCAGGTCCGATTCTACTTCCGTCGTTTCCTGGTGGAGCTGACATCCGTGCTGAACTCATTATCTGAGGAGAGGGGTCGGTCGCTCGGACTACCATCAGAGAGGTAGTCGTCAACAATGCCGTGCCTAGGCGATTCAATGGTGGAGCATTCCGACTGGCTGCCCTGATCAGACGACACCAAACCCTCTGAATCTGTCCCTGATTCGTCCGGAAAAAGCTGTCTCACAGGGTCCTCTGGGTGAGTGTGTGTGCGATTCATTCGTTCAATGAGGGGGGTTATATCGTCTGGCTGCAGGAGCGGGGTGATTTCCACACGCGTGCGCGGGCCTGTGGAGGCATCAGCGCGGGTTCTGGGCGCCGGGGGGGAGCAGGGCGGGGTGACAGGGTGGCGTACCGCCCTGTGCACTGTGTTGTACAGTGGGGACAGCTTCCTGCCTCGCTCAGCAAGCCTGTCTGCATGCTCATTTTCAACAATGTCAACGTGGCTAGGCACCTTAACCCACCGAAACTTGCAACTGCTGCGTAAAAGTTCATCTAAGATTTCCTCCCATAAGTCTACATTGATAACGGGTCCCCTTGCTGTGACCCAGCCTGTGGCCTTCCATTGCATGGCCTTACCTTGGAGGCCATCGTGTACGTAAGCTGAATCAGTTGCAACTGCAACTGACAGTGTCCTGTTCCTGTAGTGGTGCACTACATCGATGACAGCTTGTAGTTCCGCGCGGTTAATGGATTGTCTGAGGTGGGGGGGGAGGTAAGAGCAGTGCTCCCACTTCTCAGTGGGTTCATAACATCCATACCCCCCCACCCATCCCACCTGCTGTACCCATTCTGCTGAGCCGTCAGTATAGACAACAACATATCCTTGTTGTTGCAAGGACGTTATTTCTTCTCTAGCCAACCCTGCCAATTCATGCTTGCGTTCCATTTTTTTGCTGCGTTTTCGTGCCCTTTCCTCCCGTTCATGCTCCGAGGGTTCAAAACAAATCTTAGTGGTGATAAGGGAGCCCTGGGTGAGTAAATGACTTAAAGACTTATGAAACTGCCAAAAGACGTCAGAGTAGCGAGAGAGTGGCTCCCAGACTGCGAGAAGAGCTACAAATTTAATCCATACAGACAGGAAGCCGTCGTAGGAGCCAATCCCCCCTCTGATCAGTGAGTTGCGGAATGACCAGTGGGCGGCCAGAGCCGTCCACATCATGATACCCAAGGGGGTAGAGAACGTGGTCTGGAGTGGGAGGGAGCGTGCGGCATGCGGTTTGTTATCAACCACCACCGTGTCCCAACACTTGTCTAGTGTGTCAAAGATGATAATATGAAACCTGCAGCTATTCAATGCATGATCGATAGTTTCAGTGGTACCACAAACAGGGCACCTGGAGTCCTGCGTCCAGGGGGAAAGGCGCTCAGCCACTTTTAATTTTCGCCAAAGAACCTGGTGCACAAAATCTACAATGGAGGGCGGCAGCTTCGATCGCCAAAAGGCCTTCCAAACTGCCGGTGAGCGTCGTGTGACTGTCTCCGGGTCCGGGGCCAGGCGTTTGAGTGTATCCGTTTTGGCCCAGGCCCCCGCCCAAACCGAGGGGGGGGACCAGTCCGTGGGCTGATGATGCATGAAATTGGCAAGCCCCACCTCATATACCGCCTTCCAAGTTGGAGCTATTTTGGTGAGCAGGTGAGCCGGGATCCGTCCGTCAGGGCCATACAGGTCCCGGACTGTGAGTATGCCCTTCTTTATCAGGGCCGTGCAGTAATAGGTGAGGTGTTTGGCATTTTTGAAAACCGCCGAGTGCCACAGTGGCAACTGTCCCTGAGCCGTAGGATCTGCGAGGCCGTCAAGGATGTACCTGCGGGCAATAGAGAAAGATTTCAAGCTATACGCAAGGTAGCCAAATGTCTTGTACGGGACAGGACCCAGCTGAATGTAGGGCCACGCCCAGGCATGTAGGCAGACGCCATACTTGGCACACCAGGTTCTGAAGGGGGAGGTGACTGTCTCAGTGAAAACTTCAGGGTGCTGCAAAAACTTATGGAAGGACAGTCCAAACTGAGCGTGGAGCCAACATTTGGGGGTGGGGAGCTGGAACCCCCCACACTCCGGGTGCTGCGCCAGTTCTCGTAGCGTTACCCCCCAACTATCTACCCCTAGTGCGGTTTGAAACACTATTTTGAGTGACTTAATAGTGTGTTCAGACGGGAAATAGGACCTGGCCGTCAAGAGCAGGGTGGGGAGGACCCACGTTTTTAGCAGAATGATCGCCTCTTTTTTGGACAGGCCCAGTGATCCCACCGTGGAGGCTCTGCGCTGAGCCTCACCAAGGTAAGAGGCAAAGGCTTCATCCGACGTTAGGTTGCCTATTTTCACTCCTAGGTAGCGAACAGACTGTCGAATCTGTATCCCACACAGCTGAGCGCCCCCTGGGGACTCCGTAACATGCTGTTGGTCCCTGATGGAAAGATTGCCTTTGACCACAATGCCACACTTGCCCAGGTTGAGCAGGAGGCCAGAAAACATGCCAAACTGTTTCATCATTTCCAGTACCTCATGTACAATAGAAGACACATGTCGCCCCTGGATCAAGGCTCCAAGGTCGTCGGCGTACATATATGCTTGCACATGCATTAAGGAATCAAACCCAAACAATACAAAGGAGACACAAAAGGAGAAGAGTACGGGCGAGAAGGGGTCACCCTGGCCAATGCCCGCGGCCGGGTGGAACACCACCTCCCTGACCACCCCCCTTCCCACACAGAAGTGGTAGGGGGCGGTTAGGGTCGACAGGATGAAAGAGATAATACACTCAGGCAGTTCAATTAGTCGCAATACCGCCGTGATAAAATTGTGTGTGAGAGTGGGGAACGCATTCGAAAAATCGAAGCTCACAAGAACTCCTGACTTCATGCCCTCCCACCCAGACCGAACAGCCCAGATATGGTTGATCATATGCCTTCCCTTGACGCAGCCAACCTGTCTACGGTGCGTGAGCTGCTGAAAAATTTGTTCCACCATCAGACAAACAATATTCATAATCCATTTCTTTTTCACGTCCTGTAACGCAATAGGTCTGAGCCTGCCAACTGACGGAGTGCCAGTGGCCTTCGGAATAGAGTTAATCAGTCCTACTGCCCAATCCGGAAAGATGGAACCCGACTCAAAGCACTCTGATGCAACCTCAAACATTCTGGGTACAAAGATATCCGCAAAGGTCTTGTAAAACCTGGCCCCCATTCCATCATCTCCAGGGGAGACTTGGTTGTGGAGGTTGTTGAGGGCTGTTTCAACAATTTCAGGGGAAAGTGGTCTCAGGAGGGCCTTGGCCATAACAGAAAAATTGGAAGGCAGTCTCATGCCCTTCAGAAAGGACAGACACTCATCTGCAGTTTTCTGACTTGGAACTGAGATAGCAGCCCAATGCTGAGCCAGGGCCTCCGCAATCTGCACAGGTTGGTTAAGCACCTGGCCTGTCTTATCTCTTATCCACCCTAGTTTTTTCCGCTGCTGAAGCTCGGTCATCAGCTTGTTTATTTGGCGGTGGCGCTCCTTTGGGGAATCCTGCTGTAGATCTTCCCCCGCCAGCAGGCCTTTAAGTTTAGCCAGCAGTTTTAAACCTGTTTTGTCCGAGGAGTCCTTCTCAAAAATAGCAACGAGCAGTGAGTATGCAGCGGACTCTGACTGGGGTGTGTAGTTGTTTTGGGACAGGTATGCCCACCCTTGGGCACACACCTGGTGTACAGATGAACTCTGGATGATACCGAGCAGGTTCCAATCACGTGGAGCCTTGTGTTCCCTGCTATACCTGATGGCTTCTGAGCGCATGGCCTGCAGAGCCATGTCCCACCAATCCTTTGAGTCCCCAGGTAGCTCCTGCAGACGGTGTCTTAGTGATTCCACTGCTTCATCATCCTCAAGAATTTCTTGAGGGCAGCGTAGTCTGGCTCTCATAGCATCAAAATTTGGTGGTTTACAGGAGACGGTGACTGCTTTGTGATCCGCACGGGCAACAAACGAGGCGTAAGCCTCAGATAAGTGCGGGAGCAAGGATTGGGACAGGTGGATTCTGTCTATTCTCCTTAGGTTGTGTGTCCCTGATTCAAGATCAGAATCAGAGGAATGGTCCTGTGATATGTCCTTGGTGCCAAATCCATAAGTGAACCCTGGGTTAGGCTCCTGCTTGGAATCACAAGTGTGCACTTCCGTGTAGGCATCTGTGAGACCCAGCTTCTGTAGAACCCTGATCTCGGTTTCCCGGGACTCCACAATGGTAGTGTTCTTGTCCTCGAACACTGGTGCTGAGTCACGGGCCGGGACAATCAGTGAGTTGTGATCAGCAAGCAAAATCTTATTGTCATACTTCAAGGGGAGCAAGCTTACCAAAAGCTTGTCCCACTGCGCCTTCCTGAGTTTAGCTCTGTGGTGGAAGTGGGCAGATACAACGAAAAGCTGCTGCCCATCAATGTTTTCAATGACCGCCGCAAGGATGCGTGGTTCCAAGGCGAACATATTGATCAACCTCCATCCATGTTTGAAAACAATGGCGGCCCCTCCATGACCCTCAGGGGAGAGATTGGAGAAGAAGTGATAGCCCTGCCTGTCAAATCTGTCACGAATGAGGGAGTATTGCTCCCACGTTTTGATGTGTGGCTCCTGGAGGGCAGCCACGTCAATGGAATTAGCAGCGAGATGCTGCAGGATAATGGACAGTTTGGTCACCTGCCTTTTGCCTTTTTTAACCCTCGTGAGCAGGCCGTTGGAATTGAGGGTCATCAGTGAGAGTGACCCGAAGATCGGTGGGGGTTGGGAAGACATCATTGTGGTTTGGATTTAGCCCTGACAACCTGGACATACGAGGATTTCCACTTATTGCTCGAGGCTGAGATTGTAGACGGAGTGGTGTCACCTGACCGCCTGTCTTTGGCTTTCCTTCTCTGATCGACTCTTTCCTGATTGTATTGTTGGAGACTGATGATGTACATTGGCTGTCTCCTCGCGGGGTCTCTGACCACCGCACCGTTGAGGGACATCATGTCTTGACCAGAGATTTGCCACGCAGACAGGCTGATGTCCCCTGGAGTCCAGGAGAGGCGCGAGGCGGACAAGACCGATTTTTCCTTGTTTTTAAACATCTGAAGAATGTCAGGCTCCTGTAGCCTGGGCGGGACATCATAAAAGACCATCTGGTCCATTGGGGACGACTTGTCAGCTTGGGACCTGGCTGACTGATTGGAGGCCGTGCTCTCCGTGTCAGAGCCATCCACAAAATCCGAGACCGGCTCGTTGGTTCTTTCGTTTTTGATGTTCAGTCCCATTACCTCCAGTTCGAACTTGGCTCTGAGGAGCCACATCTGGGCGGCGGAAACATCCTTCAGCCCAACTCTCACTTTCGTTTTGGAGGCCAGTTGGATGGACACAAATGTGTCATCCGGGAGGTGCTGTGACAGCGAGGAGTGGATCATGTGCCACATGTATGGAGACACTGCCTGGCGGACATTTGCCTTAGGAAAAAGCTGTAGGACGAGTGGGCAGCTCTCCATCTCGTCACCGAGGAATTCATCCTCGCGCATGATGCCGAAAAACGGGCAATTCTTGTAGGCAGCTAGCATGCCTTTCATGTCGTCAGGCTGTAGCTGATGCCATATCACACGTGCTCCACGGATGTTTCTGTGCGGGTTTGAGATGCATTGCGGGCCCTTTCTTCCCAGTCCCTCAAGTAGGCCCGGGATGGCCTTATCCTCTGCCGTTACTGCATACCAAGGTTCATCCGAAGTGGGGACAGAGAGTTCAAAGTGAATAGCGCCCAGTCCCTGGGCTAGCAGCTTTTTTCTTTGAAAGACTGTGGCGAGCCTGTTCTGTCTGCCGCTGGCACTGGAGGTCGCTACAAAGCAGAAGAGTTCTGGACCTCCCATGGTGACTACTGCCCTCCCTAGCTTGAAGACCTCATCAAGGTGCCAAGGCACGGTTTTCTCTAGGAAGGGGCCAGCATTTGGGAAGAGGGGCTTGTCGTCCTCTGAGACGATCAGCAGGTCACACCTGTTGATTCTTGCAGTGGAGATGAACTTATCACCAAACTCCTTTAGCTGGTGGACCTCGTTGTAAGAAACAACGAAGATGACATCACAATCTGGGTCAGGAAAGGCTTCGCGGATCTGCTGTTCCGACATTCTGGCCAGCTGGGACCATCGGACAGCTTTTCTGTCTGTGGACAACCTAGTTTCTTCCTGAAAAATTTGATAAAAATGCTCCCACTGAAATTGATACGCCAATTGTTCTTGTTCATTTTGCTCTATGAGGGGGGCAGTTGCCGGCTCTCGTGCCTGTTCTGAGATCTGTCTGGCCTGGGCCACGTTCGTAACAATGTTTTTAGCAAAGGCACCGCCTTTTTTCGGGGATGGGGTACTCCCAGGCTCCCGCAACCGCTTGTTTTTAACAAAGTGTGCTTCCAGCTTCTCACGCTGGAATCTTAACGCCTCCTGCTGCCTGGCGATGGTATCCTTCTGGTCATGAATGAGCTGGTTGACATCCGCATCCGCCGACGTCAGTCCCTTGATGATCGCCTCTTCAGCCTGCTGGACTTGGGTCGCAATGAGGCTCCACTCATTGTTCAGTCGTTCAATGGACTCCTTGGTCGCCGAGTGCTTGATTCTGTCGAACTGCGACCACACTTCAGATTGTTGTTGCTCCAGGGCATTCAGATTTTTCAGAGCTTGCGTAACCGGGTGTGAATCGGGAAGCTGGACTTTCTTTGCCACCATGCGAATGGCAGCAGCATAGTTAGTCAGAATTTCTTGGCATTGCTGGAGTATCTCAGGCTTCAAGGATTCTAGTTTTTCGATAGCATGGAGAGCCTCAGTATGCATACTCAACAGTGTGGGCAAGTCGTATTTCACGGTCAGATCAAGAACATTCATAGCACATACAGGTAGGGAAGGGGTTGATTCGCTGACCGCCAATAGGAGGTCTTGTGTCGACATCTCAACGTCGTCACTCATTGCTCTGCTCGTTCAGGGCGGCGAGACCCGGGTTTCCAAGGTGAAGAGTCGCCAATAGCGCGCAGAAACTAGGTCACAGGTTGCTTAACTCAGTGATGAGCAATCAATGTGTTGCGGGACCAGCAATGTTTCTAGGAGCAAGAAGACTCGATCAAGGTAATCCGCTGTGGGGTAGGGTTGCTCTCGGCCCAATAGCTCAATTATCAGAAAGACCGGTTCCCAGTGGTCCCAGGCCACTGACAACGAGGAAGTTGGTATGGTAGAGCTGGACGGACTGTCACCGTGCTTGATGAGCGCAGCAAACCTTGATGTGGACAGATTCACGCGTCTCCTTTTCTGCCGTGGGGACCAGGTCGGGGATTCCACAGTAGAGATGGTCTTTGGTGTAGACGGAGAGAAATCTGCTGGAATCGTGCCCTCTGACGGGGCGTCCGGCGACTGCGGTGGCGTGGTGTAGGGTGAGGCTTGCGCTCTCCCTAGCTCAGCCTCGATCTCTGCTTGTCGCTGCTTGGTTTCCCACGCGAGTGGTGAGTAAGCTTGAGGTGCCACTTCCGGAGTGTCCTCTGTTCTAGACATGTTCATAGCCCAGAGGGCTGGGCAGGCATGGCAGTAACAAACATCGAAAAAAAATAGACACTCAGAAAGTGCTAGGGGGGGGGGGGGGGCTACGGTGTCTGCCGGTTCAGGTTCAGGGGGGGGGGGGTGCAGCAGCAACCAGGCACTATGCCCTTCGGAGGGCCGGTGCCCGGTGCGTGCGCCGGCTCCCTCGTCCGGGGGAGGGGGCGGGGGTCTAGCAGGGCCGGGAGCAGCGGTGCTGCCACGCGGGGGCACGGAGGAGCCGCAGCGCGGCCACCGGAGAGCCTCGGAGGAGGGCACATAACCCGAGGCGGACGTCCTTCCGCCGCGCCGCGACACACCGGGGGGCTAGGGGTGGGATGTGGCAGGCCACAGGCAGGCTCTAACCCGCTAACCCCTAACCCTCCCGTCGCAAGAGCGGCCAGGACATTAAAAGCCTTCAGCCCTCGTTAATAGTACAGTCCCCCTCCCCCCCTCCTCCTCCCAGGGGCTGGCGGACATTTTTGGGAACATCTCCCGCCAGCTGACGGTGGCCCGGGCGGGGGTCCCGGCCCCCGGGGTGGGCACAGGCCGCCCCCCAGGGGCAGCGGACTCTTCTTCAGGGGGGGGGGGGGGGCAGGAGAAGCCGACAGACCCCCACCCCACAGGGGACGGCTCCGGGGGGGCCATGGCGGCGACGTCCGCCGCTCGGGCGGGGAAGGCCCCCCCCAGGGGCAGTCACAGGGCATCAGGGAGAGTCCCTGCCCCCCTCCCCCCCACAGAAGAGGGCGCAGCGGGCGGGGGGAAAAAAGGTGGGGCAGCCGCGGCGCCCCATGCAGACCCTATGCGATGAGCACAGGGCCCCAGCATGCAAGTCATGCAGGGGGCACAGGGGGGTGCGGCATTGCTGCAGCCGCCATCACGAGGGGCATCCCAGGGTGTTGGGGGGAGGACAACGGTGCCTGCCGGTGCAGAGAGGGGGGCTACAGCAACAAGCGGGCGTGTTGCCCTCCGGAGGGCCGGCGCTCGTGCCAGGCCCCGTGACCGGGGGGGAGGGGGGAGACCCAGCAGGGCAGAGGACGGCGGCGTCGCCCCGAGGCGGCACACAGGGCCCGGATCAGGGCCACGGGAGGGCCTCCGAGGAGGGCACATAGCCACAGGACGGCGTCCTTCCGCCGCGCCGCGACATACCGGGGGGCCAGGGGTGGGATAGGGCAGGCTTCAGGCAGGCTCTAACCCGCTAACCCCTAACCCTCCCGTCGCAAGAGCGGCTAGGACATTAAAAGCCATCAACCCTCGTTAACAGTACAGCACACACACACACACACACACATTGGGAACCGCAAAACAAGAGCAAAGCACAACCACACACACACACACTCTCTCTCTTGTAGTATACCGTGCAGTACAAAACAAACAGTGTACACTTGGAGTATATGCCAGAGCAATCTTCAGGTCCTGCAGCGCAAACTGACACACACACACACACAATTGCGAAACACAGCAAACACACACACACACACACACACACACACACACACACACACACACAAACACACACACACAATGCAAGAGCTCCCAACACAAGCACCCTGAAAGCAACAGGGCGCTGCACCGGATAGCCGCAACATACACACGTGCGCGTGCACGCACGCACACACACACCCACACAGAGAGAGAGAGAGAAACTGGGGAGGGCTTGAGGGTATTAAGGTCCAGACACTAGTGAATTCGGGAATTACACACAGGGCAATGGCCAGGGTTTTTCTTAACCGGGGGGGGGGGGGGGAGGGGATTTGAGGGACCCACCCATCGGTTGGAAACCCACCCACCCAGAAATTCTGACAAACCCCTCTCCCCGTAGGGGGACACACACGAAGAAAAACCCTGGCAATGGACTATCAGGGGCCTGCGCACGACTGCGAAGGCTGGTGAAAGATGTTCTCGGCTGTCATTTGATGTGGGGCACAATCCCATTAGGGACCAAACCACTAGGCTGCTGGGACTGGTTGCAGGGTCAGGGGCTTGGAGAACAAATCCCCCCCTACCCCTTTTGGTATACTCCCAGTAGGGTGCAGCAAAGGGGCCTCTGCCCAGCTGCCCATGCCCCTCGTCAAGGCCCATGCCCGCGCTCTTGACTGCCCGGGTCTGTCAGTGGCTGTGGCCCCATGGCAAAGCCCATGTGCCACCGGCCAACTACTGCCACATGTGGCATGACCTGAGTGAAACACCACGCACCACTGCCCCAGTGCCGCCCCTGCCTGAGCCTTTGCCCCAGCTCTACACCCCTGCTGGCAAGAAAACCTTCCATTGGTAGGCATAGGCAGCGGCAGGTGTGGGCGTCAGCGCGCACAGCGCTTGGGCCAGCTAGGCGGACCGCACTCGGTGGGATCAATGGTCGGTGCCGATCGACTGAATGTCCCCGCCTTAGACAATTTCAGCCCTTAGTCCAGAGGTCCTTGCACTAAGCACGGTGTCCCCTTCTTGCTTGGGGTGCTCCACTATCTTATGCACAAATGAGAGTGATGGCCGGTACGTACAGTGGATATTATAGCCTGAGCGTAAATGACTTGTTACTGATTGTACCATTATGACCCACGGCTGAGCGTCGACCAAGAGCCATCTTCATACACCAATAATAATGGACCACACTCGCCCAAAGGGGGGGCGGACAGCCCAGTTCGGACGTGGACCCCCCCCCCCAACTAACTGTTGGCCACAGGCCCCTCTCAGCCCCCTCTTGAGGCCGGTACCTTCAGCAATGAACTGTGGGCCGGAGGCCCCTTGGGGCCCTTTGTACCTGAAACCACCACCTATATTTTTGCTCCTCGAAGCACCTCAAAACACGTCGAAGCGACCTCGAAGTGACCTTGAAGCCACCTCAAAGCACCTCAAAGTGGTTCGAGGTGCTTTGAGGTGCTTTGAGGTGGACCTGGAAGTGGGTCAGAATCAATGTTGGTGGTCACTTTCAGTACACCGGAGGGGGGGGGGGGATGACGGCAACACAGTGGGGAGGAGGGAGCCCACACCATGGACATTGACTTGCACATTCAGGCACGCATATGGGTGCAAGGAGGTGTAGATGGCGGGCTGTGATGTGTGCGCACTCGTGGAGACATGTGTGCAGGCAGACGGTTGGATGCCAGCAAAATCAATGGTACAGAGACAGAGGGACAGAGGGACAGATACAAGTTTAGGCATAGGCACTGGTGCATGCACAAATAGCCATGAGTTCAGGTGCCGGCGGGAGTTGCCATTTCAGGTGCAGGTGCATTTGGGTATGAGTACCCATTGTACAGATGCAGGAGAATTGGACCTCTTCTTTGAGGCGTGCAGCCTCTTCCTGCGCCTTCCGCTTCGCTTCCTCCTTCTCTTCGATCTGCCTGGCCACCACCTCCTTGACCTTCCGCTGCTCCTCCTTCTTCTTTTCCTTCCTTCGCGTCTCTTCGTCCATCTGCCGCCTTTCTAGCGCCTCTTGCTCCCTCTTGGCCTTCTCCTCATCAGCGCTAGCAAGCTCCTGAAGCGACTGGTGCACCCGATCTGCCATCGCATACTGCCGGGCCTGCCGTTCAGAGATCTTCTTCAGGTGTGCCTGTCGCTCTCTCTCCTGTTGCTCGAGCTTGGCCTCGTACTCTCTCAGCATGATGACGTCCATCTCCTGAGCCTTCTTCTTTTCCGCATCATGGGCCTCCTTCATCCCTCGGTTGAAGGCAATGAAACTGTTGATCTCCTCCTTCACCTGCGGAGGCATGGTCAATGCATGAGCAAGATGCCAAAGGGGGCAGCTCAACGAGCTAAATGGGGTAGCTCCGCCCTCCACCCGAAAAGGAGGGGGGGGCGCCAAAATGGCTGAAGGAGCATGCCGGTTGGTATTTCCGGGTGCACGTACGTGTGCGCCTTTTGAGAAGGGATTCCTCCACTTGCGGATAGCTGGGTTGGTTGCCCATCCGTTGGGTTGGGGGTGAAGAGGGAGGGCTGAGAAAAACTGCGAGAGGTGGGCAGCCTGTTGGGGCTGGGACACAAAAAGAAGGGGTGGGCCGGGGGGGTCCCCAAAAGGGGTCAGACCAGTGTTGCTGTGCAGACTTGGCCGCTGGTGTCAGCAAGGGCTGGGCCTGAGGGACTGAACACTTGGTGTTTGCCCTGCGGACGGGCCCGCACGACGGATGATGTGGTGGGCCGAGGCCAATGTGCTGTTGATTCATGGACGTGGTGTACAATGCGTGCCATCCTGAACCACTACAGCCAGGTTCTGGTGTTCTGCCATGGGGGCATTTTCGCACAGCGCGGGGACAGCGCCAACTATTACCTTCTTTATCCCGGGAACCACCCACCTACAGGAGCATGCAGGATCAAACAGCGTGGGGTGCAGAATTCAGGACCTTGGAACCTGTGGCAGGCATCAGACTGAAAAAAAAAAAATCCCCGGTGCACCAGCAGGGGCTGTAGGGTGCAGAGTTCAGGACCCTGGGACCCGCGGCTACCGGGAGTGGAAAACAGCCGACTTTTTGCACAGCGCACGGTGCGCCCCCCATGTTGCGTGTGCTAGCAGCACTCAGACCTGGGTGGCAGGCTGACTCTTTTTGGGTCGGAAACAGAGCCGCTGGATGACCCCGCCCACAGCCTGTCCAGCCATTGCAGCCGTCACACTCCTCTGCATGTTCGGTGAAGCTGGTATATGTACAAAGAAGACCAAAAGCGCCCTGAGGTATACGCTGTAGAGAGCCAAAACCGAGAGGCCCATTTCAGGTACACGAACTTCCTTTGCCCTCATACCCACCCAGACACCCCCTACCCACCCCCCGTCCCGTAGGCCAAATACTCAGCACAACCCTGGGTCCGCCGCATGACCGCCGCCAGGTTCTCCAGGAGTGATACGTGTGGGCAATGCTCCTGCATTGCTTTGTACGGGGGCTGTGGTTGCTGTGGAACCTTCTGCAGGGGTGTTGTTCAATCCGGGCCTTCCCCCTTGTTGCTCCTGAATGAAAAGACCAAACCTCCGTGACTAAGGCGCGCCTTGGCGTCCACCCTTTGTGTCTTCGGAACACCCTCCCATAAGGCGGATGGTGGTCGCAGAACAATTCCTCCAGCCTCTGCATGCACACCAGCCAACCCTCCGCATGACCGCCGCAACATTTTGACCGACCACCGCATGACTACTGAATGACTACTGACGACTGCCGCTGTGTGTGGCAGGAGCATGGGGATGGGCTTTTGGCAAGACCTAGTGCGCGCTGTAGTAAAACCCAGTAAACTGTGAACCTAGTAAACTGTTACCTAGTAAAAAAAATTTTAGAAAAATTCTTTCACTAGGTTTTACTACAGACCCCATGGGGATGGCATGGGCGTTGCCCCGACACGCCTCGGCATGGCGTTGGCAGGGGACTCGATGTTCACATTGAAGTGGCATGTCCGGCACCGGATGGACATGGACGCTTCAAGAATACGCAATGGGATGGGCGTGGGCCCATGCGGCGGGGCACACAAATGTGCAGGCTCGGGCTGGTGGGAACAGGGGGTTGCAGTGATGTGGACAGGCCGAGTACGCCGATCTCCTACACCTCCGGGCGTTGTTTGGTACATGAACTCTATGGAGTGGGTGGAGATCGAAAGGGATCAATGGTCGGTATCGATCGACTGAATGTCCCTGCCATAGGCACTTTCAGCCATTAGTCCATAGGTTCTCGTACAATTGCATGTGTCCCCTTCTTGGTTGGGGTGCTCCACTATCGAAGGGGGCTGGGGGGGGGGGGGGGCTGCACATGGTATGAGCAGGGGCCCCGCCCGCACTGGAGGACATGGGCTTCTGAGAGGCCAGGGCAGGCTAATAAGAGAAGAGAGGATGGGGCATGACGTCGGGGTTTGAAACAACCAGCATAGCCCTGGCCCTATGCCAGACTCCATCAGTTCCAACAGTGATTCGGCTCAGTACACGCACACCAGTTCCGCTCCGGATGTTGCCTTGAGGTCACCGTGCTCCCACCGCTATCGAACGTTTCATGGGCAGACTGGGTTAGACCACCATTCACCCTCAAACCAGCTCATAATTCAAGGGTAGGGTAGGACCACGCCAAGGCCCATCCCCTCCACAAACCCTCGTCTGCTTCACCCAAGGCAAAACTACATTCTCCACAATCCAGACAAACAACTGCTGTAGAGGGGGGGGGGGGGGTCTAGCTCTGGGACCCATAAATTTGTGTCCCTAAAATGGCCGAACCAGATTTTCCCGACAGTAAATTTCGTTTTTTCCCACGATGGTCACTTGGGTCGGGGGGGGGGGGGCGAATCATTAAACCAAATCTCAGTGCATGCAGTATGTTCGACAGTTCATGATGGAGGACTCCACCCTGCACCATGTCTACAATACACGGTGGGCACTGCCATGCACCGTGCTCGCACGCTCATGGTCAATCCTACGTGACTTAGTTGGGGCAGGTTCAGATCTGAGGTCTGTCTCCCACGACTCCACACTGACGGTTGACTCTTGCTCACTCACATGGTCTGATGAGGGGCCACGGCATGTGCAGTCTGTGCTGCACCCACAACTGCGTCGCTCTTCCGAGGATTGCCCTTCGCTAGCCTCTACACTGTCGCTCACTAGTGAGTCTAACTCCTGCAGGCCTAGCGCCTGCCACTCCGAGGACTGCCAGCGCTGCACCTCCCTTACCCACTCACGGGAGTAGGCCCAATGCCTCACCCTCCCTTCCTCTGCCAACTGGTCTGCCTTCTCGTTCCCCATGATGTCGATATGTGAGGGCACCCACTGTATTGAAAAAAGGTCCCCCCGTGTCTGTACCAGATCTGGGGGGGGGGGGGGGGATTGGCACAAGGCCAAGGGGGGGGGGGGGATCCTCCTCCAGTTGTCAGCCGTTCTAATGTATGGCTGGGCCAAGGAGGGGATTGGCCGTGCATGGCCACCGAAGCCCAGATCTGGCAGCACACACGGACACCTTCTCCCGTTTGTGGAGCTTCTCCTGCTCCTCGATGCGGATCTCCTGCTGCAGCCGCCTCACCTTCTCCGCCTCGTCCCGCTTCTTCTCCTCCAAGTCGTGCTGCTTCTTCATCAGCGCGTTCTGCCGCTGGTGCACCAGATCCTGCATCAAGTGGTTCACGTCCTCCTTCCGCCGCCGCGCCGACAGCTCCGCCTCCTCCTTCCAGATGGCCCTCTGGTGCGCCTCCTCCGCCGCCAGCAGCTTCATCCGCTCCTTCTCCAGGTTCTTCTGCTCCTCGCGCCGCGCCACTTGGGCGTCCAGGTACTGCTTCTGCTCGGCCTTCATCTGCTGCTTGCGCTGCTTCTGCATCTCCAGCATCCGCTCGTGCTCCTTCTGCTCCTCCTGGATCTTCTTGGACCAGGGGTCCTGCAGCGTCTTCACGACCATCCGGCGCTGCACGAGGGGGGGCAGGGACCGCACCTCCTGGGCCAGCTTGGAGACGTCCTTGAAGGACCCCACCTTCGACATGGTGTCGTGGTCCTGGGCCTTTGAGCCGGGGTACGTGCCCGCAAAGGCGGCGTGGTCCTCCTGGGTTTGATCGGCGTTCAGCCTGCACAAAGGACAGGGGCATGCGCCGCGAGGCGATGGCCTGCTGGCAGGCTGTGACTCAGGGGTTTGTTTGTGGGCTGCAAGGGTCATCGCAGGCCACCGCGTCCCTGACTACAGCGCGTGGTGCAGTTGAGGCACTCTCAGAGCCGCTTCCGTGAACACCACCAGCCCTGGGCTGCAACAAACATGTCTCTAACCAAACAAAGGAATTGGCTACCCGTTGCTGCGGTTCAGTGCCGTACGACCGCTTTGTTGCAGCATTCCTTGTTACCATGTTCTAAGCCAGTCCTAAACACACTACGCGCACTGTGCGAGAGGCACTCTCTCTGGCCACCAACGGCGACAGAACAGGAGAGCGTGCCATGGAGGCTGAACGAGTACGCCGGTTGGTCATTCCGGGTGTGCGTACGCGTTCGCCTCTTGAGGAGGGAATCCTTCACTTGTGGATGGGGGGGTTGGTTGTCCGGCCATTGGGGTGGGGGTGGAGGGGCCGCAAGCAGGTCCCAAAGCGCACCACACATGCACGTCCTGATATGCATATGCAGCAGTGCTCGGCAGTTCTTCTGGCAGTCCTTGTTGTTCCACATGCCAAACCTTCCACCTTGCTGCGTTGCCTATTTCTGTCAACACACTGTGTTCGCAACGCACAGTACAGGTTGGGTGCTCACAGGTGAAGCAGGGGGTGGGTGGGTGGGGGGGGGGGGCACACTCCACCTCTTCGGAAGGGGTTGCTTCCATAAAGCTGGGGTGGGGGGGGAAAAGGTTTGTGGGGCGGGGGGGGGGGTCGTTCAAGCCCATTTTCTGCACCCCCCCCCCCCCTGGGGGTGGCTCCTGTGACGGGCCGCTAAAAACAAGCCAAGCCCCCCCCCCCCCCCCGGCCGTTGTGACAGGAGCCTCCAAACAGGTCCCGAACCCCGCCCGTGACAGCCCGTGACAGACCTTGAAACTAAGCCCCCCCCACCCCCCCCCCACCTACCAACAGCGGTGGTATTTCTGTCCGGTCATTTACGGCTGCATCTCATCCCAAAAATTTTTCATACAACGCCCCACCCTGGCCCCCTGTTGGCAGTCACAGCTCATCGTCTGATGAATCAGACACATCAGAATTGGAAGCAAAATCAGAATTGGAGTTGCTGGAATCGTAGTCTGAGCTAGAGCTGAGCTAGAGCTGAAGGCTGAAATGGCAGAGGATGCAACATGTGCTGCTGCTGCGCTTACCCTGTTTGGATCCTCCGAAAAAGGGTGTAACACCTGCCAAACATGGCTTTCATTGACCTCACAGTTGAGTGCACTAGGGGAACTACCCCCCTAGGCCCTACCTATGCCCCTTTTAATAACGGCGGGAGTTACGTCTCGAAAATATCAACAACATTGTGGCTTGGAATCAGTTTTGTCATGGGAGCCCCTTTTCCAAACACCCCCCCCCCCCCCCGGCGGGGTAAGGGGGCTCAAACAACCCCCCGCCCCGCAAACCTTTTTCCCACCTCCCCTAGTTGGACACTGTGTGGCACAACCCGTGTCCACTGCTGTATCTTTTGAGTGCCCTACTTTTATCGATCGAAAGCGTTGGTGTTCATTGGGAGTCGGGGAGGAAAAGCGGAGTTGTGTGGGTCAAGTTGGGATGCAACTTCCATGGCTATAGTTGCAGCCTGAGGCCCGTGTATTGTCCACTGCAGCTTCACATGCAGCCATTGCCATGGCCTTCGAAGGGCGCTCTTCATTGTAACTAATATGCGAAGTGGATTCTGGATCACCCAGCACCACCCATCAAGTGGTGCCCTTGCCTTTGGAAACCAATGTTTGGCTCACAACTCGGACCATAGGTTCCCCCCAAGTTTAGGGGAGGTCTCCGGGGGCCGTCTGACCTCCCATCCCCTGCAGACTCTTGGTTGCCCCCACCACCGCGTATCTATGCCCATCCAGTTTCTATTCACGGTGGCTCGGGGCGAGGTGGGCTGTGTTCTGGGTTCATTCTGGTGACCAAGCATGCCGGCAGATCTGCCATGGATGCCTTCTTCCGAGTCCATTCAACGCAGGAGGAGGAAGTAGGCGCACTTTGTGGCTGGCACCCCACGCCCACACACCCCCTCGCATGCTCAGGCGCTTGACACCTCCTAGTCATGTCTAACACAATGGACAGGGAAAGACAGCACAAGGCATGGGACAGGGAGGGACTGCGTCCGGCATCATCACCCATCAAGCAACGTCATGATTCGAATTGTTGGGCCAGAATTCACTTTCACACCAAACCCGCGTCAAAATAGGTGCCCATATGTTAATACGTACTCCCGATGTCACCAAATGATCACCCAGCAATGGCCCACGGGTCCCCGGGGCAACCCCACCCCTCCGCCTCATAAGGGGCCTCGATCTTGGAAATGCGGAGATAGCACCCCAGACCCTCGTCATTGGTAAGGGGCCCACACAGAAGAACAAAGTGGAGTGGGACCTGGGTCCGAATTGACACGCTGTGGCCGTTATAGGCCAACCAAAGTTTAGCCACCGCGGTGCTGACATGCCCAAAAAGGTTGCATGCGGGGCCAATACGCACCACTACGAGGGCCTGGCTGGTGCTGCATGGCTCCCCGTGGCCTTATATGTACTCCCGTTGTCACCAAAAGATCACCCAACAATGGCCCAAGGGTCCCCGAGGGTCGTCGGAGGTCACCCCGAGATCATGAGTTTTCAACCAACGCATGCCGGCCTGAAAACGGCCCAGTTCTCACCAGTGGGGCCCCAGGGGGGGGGGGGGGGGTGATCTTGGAAAATTGGAGACAGCACCTGGAACCCCCGTCATTGGTTGGGGGGTCCATATAGAAGAAACAAGTGGAATGGGACTTGGGTCTGAATCAACGCGCAGTGGCGGCTATAGGCCAAGCAAGTTTTGACACCCCCCCCCTCCCCCCTCCCAAAAAAGCGATAGCCAGGGGGTAGGGGTCAAAATTGAAAACTTCATTGGGGGATGATTTTGTCTCCCAAAATGATGATATTAACATCCGATACCACACATTGGGGTATGCTACGCAGATACCCCCAAAAAATGGGGGGTATGTGGCTCGCACACTGGCGCTTGATCTGATCAACAACCCTCTTCGAGGTGGTTTTTTTTTTTGGCTCAGACCAAGATGAGCTGGCGTAGCCTGCTCACTTCACAGTACTCGAGGTGACCCCTCGGGATCAAGGTTCAGAGCTGTCCAGTGCTACGATGATCCCACAAATGGCTGTGGTAGCGGATCTGACACGTAGTGAGGATGAGCTGAGTCTGAAACCAGGTTATGCAGTGGGAGATTGCCACGCCCGTAGGCTTCCCAGTGTGCGTGAGGCACAATGACTGTAGGCTGAAAAAGACAGCGGAGTGAACCCTCTTCGAGGTGGTTTTGGAACAAAACGGGGTTTGCGCCGTGAAATGCCCTTGAACCCTCCCTCCTATGGGCAGTTTTGAAAGGGGGGGGGGGCGTCTTGCAAACCCCCTCATGATGTCTGGTTTCTCAGGAACCTCCCCACCCCCTGCAGGCAGGCAACAGATGTTGGAGAGTAGGCACCTCATGCTTGCATTAGCCTTCTTGTGGTGTGTTGTGTTCATGTTGGCCTCGCAGGAAGCCTTCAACGTAGCGGCCATGCGATTCAAATCGCTTGCCTCGATGGGCCCACGCTCCATCATCATATCCAGCTCGTGCTTGACAAGGTCGATAGACCGGGGGTCCACGATTATCTGGGGGTACTTCTTCTTCAGTTTCTGCACAATTTGAAGAACCATTTTATCCCGCAGCTGGTTCATCCGCACCGCTGATCGGTTAGATCTGGTGCTGCCTGCTGGCTGTTCTGGCATGTGGACACTGGGATGATGCAGCATGGTGAAAGATAAGCGGAAGAAGAAATCTGGGGGGCTCACACAGGATGTGCGATACTTGCTGCAGGTGGAAAGAAGCAAACGCACAGGGGCAAAACGAGGTACAAAGCTACTAAAACCTACCTCACCTTATGCAACACTCGGTCGCACCTCACACAGCCCTTCATGACCCCCCTAATACAGCTTGTATCACGAAATTCCCGATCAAGCTGACCGTCAAGTTCCTGCTCAAGTTCCCGCTTTTCCTCGAGCACGTTGCTCAGTACACCCCCCCCCCATTTTTCGCCCCATTTTTCCTGAATACGCCAATTTGGCGAATAGTGTTCTCGCCAAGTTTCAGCAGCGGGAAATTAGTAGCCCTGTATTATTGTTCACTCACACTATCAAGCAGGACTCCACGTTGCATCATTTAACCCTCAATCTTGCGGGGCTTTCCATGCATACCACATACATGATACACTTGGGGAACAATCCATTCCATCATGCGCTGAAATACCCGAAACTACATGCAGAGCAATATCCAACTTGCACGCCTGGCGTGCTTTCAGCAGCGAAATCGGAACTGCGGACTTGCAACTGGCACAAAACCGAACATGGAAAGTAAGGCCTCAACGGTGAGTCTACCACGTATATCACCTCCTCCAACAAAAGTTCAGCAAATAACTTTTGTTTTGCCATGGCAGGGGGGGGGGGGAACTCAGATATCGAGGTGGAGGGTATCGGTGACTGATGCATAGATGATGACGAATTACAGTGCCCCCGGTCCTGGAAGGGCCCCCCACCTCAGCCCTGACACCCAGCAGCATCCCTGTCCCCTGTACATACCTTTGATGTTGTTTTCAGCACAATCCCTTATCTCTGTAGCCCGCACGTCTACATAGCAAATAGTAAAGGCATTACCTGGTGCAGCCACGATTTGGGTGGATAGTGCTCTCACGGAGCCCCAGAGAGTTGAGTGTCATGGACTGACTTTGTTGTTTCTTCATGATCCAGCGCTGCCCGTGTCTCGATTTGAGTGCTTCACTGTGAGCATTTGCATATCAATGTGGGACAGGGTGAACAGCATCCAAGCGAAATGAAGCGGATGCCCCCCAATGGCGTTGTAAATGGCATTCAGTGGGGTTCTGGATCCTTGAATAGCAAAGTTTTTTTGAAAGGGTATGTTTCTTTCCCAAGAAGAGGTGTTCCCCTTTTTCTCAGTTGCCATCCCCGTCACAGACCACACATTTTCAACAAATATTCACGAACTCCCTCCCCACACCGTTCCCACGATGCCAAAGTGCATGTACGAGGTCTTTGTCTGGTAGGCCCACTGATGTTTTGACCCGTCACCCACCCAAAAGCCGAGTCATCACCCACCCTCCCACCTACCCTGCAGCTGGATATCCAACCTACCCATCCACCCAAACTGCGAGTTAGGGGCCTATTTCCTTGGTTCAGTGACGCCTCATCAACAGGACATCCTCCCGGCATGGTACTCGCAAGCCATTTCACAGTGGCATTGTTTTGCATGTGGCTGGGGCAATTCAGGGTGACGCCATTAAAGGGGCAATGCTCTTGGATATCCCCCCCCCCCTCTCCCCAAGTGTATCTCAAGAACTCAAGGCAGCTTGTCATGGCCTGGAACCCCCCCCCCCAAAAAAGGTGTCTCAAGAACTCAAGGCAACATTCTACTGGAGCAGCATGGCTCATATTTCAGTGATTTGTTCACCCCCCCTCCCCAAGTGTATCCCCCAGTGCATGCTGGTTCATTCAAAACCTGAGGTCGGCCTCATTGAGAGTAGCTGCCCTGATCGTTGACAAGAGAAATTGGATACACTCTATTAAAGAGATGGCCACATTGACTTCATCATTTGGGGCACACTGAGTCATCCACTTCCGTATGGTGAAGGGCGTTGTACTAGTGCAAAAGCTACATAGGAAGAGAGCACATTTAGGAAGAGATTGTCGAATTAATGGTTCAAACGCAAGCATGATATGTATTAAAAGCGGTGGCCTCATAGCCAGAGAGTAGCAAGCAGCAACTCAATAGCCAAGCATGGTGTGGAACAACACGTGATGGGAAGTCTGACATCGCAGGAACTGCAACGCTGGTTGAGCGCCTGACCGAAACCAGGCTGGAGGTACATCACCACCAACATAGGGGGCGTTTTCGCACAGCGTGCGCGCAGGGCGGGCACAGCGGGTGCACAGCGCCAATTATTACGTTGTTTATCCCGGGAACACCCCTGCAAACCACCCACCTGCAGAAGCATGCATGATCAATTCAAAACAGCATCGGGGGTGCAGAATTCAGGACCCTGGGACCTGTGGCAAGCATCAGACTAAAAAAAAAATCCCTGATGTACCAGAAGGGGGGGTGGTAGGGTGCAGAATTCAGGACCTTGGGATCCGTGGCTACTGGAGGTGGAAAACAGCCGGCTTTTCGCACAGCGCGCGCACAGCGCAGGGTGCGCCCCCATAGCCCTAGAAATCTGCCCAAAGTGAGACCACAGGATCCGATGGGAGATATTGGGAGGTTGTGTACATTCCCTCCACCTCATTCATGATTCCTCCTTTATGCTTGCTTTGACCCTCAGACATGTGCTTAAGCTTTGGGTGTAGTCCATATCTTATCTGTGTTGTCCATATTCATTCTCTCTTTGCTTCTAGATGGAAAACATCTTACATTGGTTTGTACAACCGTCGATGGAGTTAGCGATGTATTGCACTTGTTCTCCGTGCAGGCACTTGCCGAGAGAAGGGCCACTGCCACGCATATGCACCAAAACCAACGCAGCATAGCAGCAAGCTGTCGGTGGCCAGCGGTGGGCCAGGATCCCCAGCAATCTATGCAGGGATGCTGTCACATCTGCGAGCCATAGCCCCAATCAGAGTGCACAGGCTGCACTACTGGGCATCGCTCCCGATACCACCATGAACATCAATGGCAACCTGGCAGCAAGAAGCGAAGAACTAGCCGCATCCCCACAAGCATTTGAAGGACATGGTCAGCGGCCTGAGATGGACCAAGAGTTTCGATACTCCACCTCCAAAGTCCCGAAGAGCATGCCGGAGACAATCTCCATGAGGGACAAAGCCCCCCCCGCCTGGCGTGAGATGATGGAGCAATCACTCCATCAATGTCGATTCAACCACCAGTTCAGCAACGGTAATTGGAGTGGTGTTTATTTTTTGAGTTCCTGGCGCTCAAGGTGTCATTGAGTGTACTTGGGAGAACCCCGGAAAGCAGAAGGTGATTTATGAATAGTACTGGTGCACCGGGAAACCGGGCGGACCTGTGGTCCAGGCATCGTACAGTCACAACATGTGTTGACCCTTCATACAGTAGTGCAGTCGTACCTGCCATGCCCAATGGGCAGTCAATCAGTAGTCTGCCGCGGTTGGTGTAGGTGTGACGCATGGGGAGACGTGATGGGTTATGCGGGCGACAATAGCGAGAGATGTGCCCCAGGTGTCTCTGTGGTCTACAACACAATGACAGGAGTGCACTGCAGACGACAAAGAACAGGGGGCAAACATGAGGTTGGGGGGAGGGGGATCAGGAAAACATCCAACAAGTGTAGTTGAACATCCAACCTGAACACAAGTCCATGACCAACAGGAAACGGACCATGCGGCGTTGGACCTCTTGGTCACCTCCGACGGACGGAACTCCGGGGCTTTGGCCACAGACTAATCCACAATCTATTAGGATGCAGCCAGGCCCCACCAATCTCCGAAGGGGCAGCCAGGTCATGGGTTCCGCGTTCTGCTGTGGTTCCACGGCAGCGGTACAGCCGCTTTGCGGGCAGATCAGGATGCACCTGTTCCCGCGGGAACTTCTGCTACTTGTGCAAGGGCAGGGCCTCAGGCGAGCCTGCAGGAGCGCATTACTCCCTGCTCAAGTCATGGGCTCGAAAGGAGGCTGTACTCCATCAGCCTGAGGGACACCACGGTGCAATGACATATCCAACAGCTCAGAGGACCCCTTCACAAGGGCCCTGAAGTTCCATGCCAGGGAAAGCACCAGGCACGGCTATTGGGGGGTTCGGATGCGCATTTTGTACGCGTACACAGCGCGCGCGTACCTGTACGCGTAGATGTGCGTATATATTAAATACACATGTACACATATACACATACACGCATACTTGCGTAGATGTGTGTATATGTGGATACAAAACATGAGTATGTCGACTGAAATTATGTCTATGTACAGAGTCCACATGGCAACTCTCCACCCAAACATGCCAACACGTCATGCCAAATCCCAGAAACCACCAGAACCCACCAAACAAGATGGAGCGGATGCCATGAAATTGAAAACGGACCCAGGTCATCTGCCAGGAGTAGTCCACAGGGTGCATTGAATAAATGTCAATGTGCATCGTGCATCACATGTGCGGTGGTGGTTGTTCTTCTTAGTTTCCGGTTTCTGTGGTGAAGGTGTTTGGTTGTGTGCAGCAGACTGTGGTACCGCGACGCTGTACATGCCGCTTCAGGAACGGGGCTTGGACGGTCCCTCTCCCAAAGCCTCCAGCGGTATGTAAACACCAGTTTGTGATCTGTGGTTGGTAGACACTGGCCCAACGCAGCGTGCCAACTGGACGGCGGTGTGCTTGGGATGCTTGCACCATCTGCTCTGGCTCACACGATGGCACGCCATGCCATCCACACAGGACATCGTGGTTGATTGTTCGTCTCACAACACAATGCATCACTTCATGGGGACATGAATGCGTCACATACAGAGGGCCTTGCTGGCACCATTTCCAGAGGTGTGCAAACCGATGCAAAACACTGCAAAATTCTTGTGACTACCAGTCCGGTGACCACAACATACTCCCCCCCCCCCCCCCGGTGTGTCCTTACTGCTAAAAGCTGCACCGACGTGCACTGTGTTTCCACGCCAGCGTCAAGCTACAGCCTCAATGCTCTCGATGCACTGTCCCTTGTGGATATCGACGCAGTGGCCACTTCGCCACAGGAAGCCCACAGTGGTGGTCCCGTCTGCAGAGCATTGACGGGGGACATGGGTGAGGCCTGGGTCCACTGGCAGCCAATAGCCTTCATACAGGGGAGGGGAGGGGAGGGTCTACACACGGAGCACGAATTCCTGGGCCGTCATTGCAGCCCCAGTCCTGAGCCCCGCCAGCGCTTGGGTGATGTTACTGCCAACTTGATTGTACCGGAGGTTCAGTGACAGGGCGGTGAGGGAGGGAGACTCCTTCAGAGTCGCAAGGGCCTGGGCTCCACGGTCCTTGATCTGATTGTCCTCCAGATCAATGTGAAGGGCCTTCAGCGCAGGCGCGTCCTTCAGCGCCGCGAGTGCACACGCGCCGCCGTCCTCGATCTGACTGAAACGGAGGTCCAAAGTGAGGGCGGTGAGCGATGGCGCCTCCCGCAGCGTGGCCAGGGCCTTGGCAGCGCTTTCTGGGATGGGGGTGCACAGCAGCCGCAGGGTGAGGTCCATCAGCCGCGGGGCCTCCCGCAGGGCGGCCAAGGCCTGGGCCCCGCACTCCCCGATTTGATTGCTGCGCAGGTCCAGATCGAGGGCAGTGAGGGAGGGGGCCTCCTTCAGCGTGGCGAGCACTGCGGTCCCGTGGTCGCCCACTTGATTGTACCGCAGATTGAGGGATAAGGCTGTCAGTGCAGGGGCTTCCTTTAGCGTGGCCAGAGCCTCTGCACCGCCATCTTTGATTTGATTGTCCTCTAGGTCCAGCGTCAGGGTCCTTATAGAGCGGGCGTGTTTCAGAGCAGCAAGGGCCTGGGCCCCAGCCTCCCCAATCTGACTGAATCGCAGGTTCAGATTGAGGGCTGTAAGAGAGCGGGCCTGGCTCAATCCAGCGAGGGCCTGTGCGCTGGTATCCCCAAGTTGGTTGAAGCGCAGGATCAGAGTGAGCGTGGCCAGCGAGGGCGTGACTTTCAACGCCGCGAGCGCCGTTGCGCCGCTGTCGCCCACGCGATTCGATCGGAGATTCAGGGTGAAGGCCCTCAGAGATGCGGCCTCCTTGAACATCACCAGCGCCTGCGCACCGTCGGGCCCAATACCATTGAACCGCAGATTGAGGGTGAGACCCGTGAGGCAGGGGGTATCCTTCAGCCCTGCTAGGGCCTGTGCCCCGGCATCCTGGATCTGATTGTCCTCAAGGTCCAGACAAAGGGCACTGAGGAGGGGCGCCTCCCGCAAGCGGGCCAGCGCTTGTGCGCCGGTCACCCCGATTTGGTTGCCAGCAAGGCTGAGGGTGAGGGAGGTCAGTGAGGGTGCAACCCTCAGCAAAGCTAGTCCCTGTGCTCCTTCATCTCCGATGGCTTTGCACGTGAGGGTCAATGTGGACATTGCGGCCTCGCTCTTGAGCGTTGACACCAGGCGCCACACGGTGCTGCTGTGGACCTGCTTGTGAACGTGCCGTTTCCTGAGCACAGTCCATGTCCTCTGGCAGACGTAATTGAGCTCCGGGGACTGCAAGAAGTCCGAGATGCAACACCATTCGTCGTCTGACACCCGTGAGATCATGGTGTGATTGCAAAACAAAAAAAAATAGACACTCAGAAAATGAAACGGTAATTGGAGTGGTTTGATTTGTGCGTTTGGTGAGTTGGGTGAATTGGGCAAGTTTGGTGAGTTGTTCTTGCGACCATGAGTCAGCCACTCTGTCATGCTGTGCTGGCCACTGTTGCTGCATATCCCTTGGCCCTTGGTGACATAACTGAACTGTGGAATCTGGGCGTTGGCTGTAGTAGCCGACTGGGCTGTGACTTCCAATTACTTTCCCATGCATCTTTCAGCAGACACTCCCCACAAGGAATTGGCTTTGGTGGGCATGCTGCATGACACCACAGACGCTGTCTGTCAGGTAGAGTGTTATCGGCATGGTGCCTCTAGAGTGCCCGATGGGGTGCCTCCATGCATGTGTTTTCTTTTCTCCACTTTTTTGTGGATGAACACTCCAATAGTCCGGCAACCCCTAGACTGAATTAGATCATCCACGTGGGTACAACACTCCTCCATATTCACTGAATTCTGGGCTTAATGTGGTGGCGTTGGGTTATCATAGGCCCCTGTGGAGATTTGCCTGGTTTGAGATGTCCACACAACATGTAGAGAGGGGTGGGGACTTCTGGTTGCAGTCGTCCGCAGGGTTTAGTTAACGTGATGCGATCTGCAGTTGATGAGCAAGTTGGTGGCACTGCTTTCTGCCTGAGTTTACGTGTCACCTGTCCACATGCACAAGGGGTTGTTCATGGGACAAATTCGGGGAAGGTTCTCTTAGGGGGAATACCTACACTGCGCCCGCACCGCGTAACGCGTTGGGTTAAACGATTGGGAAACGGCTGATCCTTGGAGCCCCTAAAAATGGTGCACCCCGGAGGATTGTAGGCTGTTTGTTGTTACTTTCTGCAGGTTCGTGGATGCTTGTTGAAAATGTTTGGAGGCTCCTAGATGCTTGTTGTTCATTCTTGACAACTTTCCGATGTCAGCTATTACTAGGGCTATTGCTATGTTTGCTCTTGGCTAATAGGGGGAGTACTTGCGTGGTGTGCGTACCATGCCACACACTACTTATGCGGCGAGTACACCTGGACCAGCCTGATTTTTACCCCCGCTCCAAAGGAGAGCAAACCCATCGGCCACAATAATTGCATAAATTCCATTCCTTCCCATGAACATTGCACAATCCAGCGGAGAGGGCATGTCGAGATGTTTGAAAGAGAGCACAATACATTTGCAAACTGAGACAAACCTCTCAATAGCATTGGAAGGTTCAATGAACACAATCAGAAGTGGCTGCGGGCTAAAGTACCGGTGCTTGGTCAAGCTCAAGGGGGGTGGCCCGTTCAAATTCTAGACCCCAACCGAGTGCGAAAACTTTTGGGGGTCTGGAGGGGGGGATCAATGGTCGGTTCTGATAGACTGAATGTCCCCGCCATAGACAATTCCAGCCATTAGTCCAGCAGTACTGCGAAGTCCAATCAATGCACGTGTCCCCTTCTTGGTTGGGGTGCTCCACTATGTAAAGTACAGCGAGGCGTTGCGGTTAGCTCTGCGGGTCACTTGTGTGCCTGTCCTTTGCTGCCGACTCTAGCGAACAACCTGGATCAATATAAAAAGCAGTCGTCCATGAGTGTGGACTGCATTCACTGTGTTACGTGCGAGCTGACTGGGCTGCATAGCATGGCACTCACTCGGCCTTACCCCGTCTGTCGCTGTTTAGTTTCAAAAAGTGCAGGCAGTAACATACAAACAGACTCAGAAAAACCAAAAGGCGTAGCAAAATGCATGTGTGCCATGCGGCTGTGTGTTTGCGGAATCATAGCGCGGGTGAGGTGCCCCGTGCTTCAGTGGAAGCACCCTGGACTACAGCTTCGCTGGTCCCAGGTTCGAACCCCGCTGCCCGAGCCGCCAGAACCGGATCAAGCGGAGCGGCGGCTCGGGCAAAGGCAAGCAACGGGTGGGGTGGCAGCCTCCCATTGGGCATGGGCGGTGGCGGGGCGCACTGCTGCAGGTGCCTGGGCACATTTTTCTTATTGATGAAAGTGAACGAAAATGAAGCTGCTCAGTAGGAAAAAATAGATAAGGCCAATGTGAAAAAATAGATAGAAGCGGGAGGGGCCCTAGTCCCCGGTCGGGCGAGGCCGGTGGGGGGGAGCACTGCTACAGGCCGGGTTCGAACCGGCGATCTATGTGACGACAGCTGACGATGTTAACCACTATACCACACTGCCTCCCATACTGTCTTTGTGGGGGGAAAAATTCAAAACTTGCACAACCGAGTCCAGCTCGGCGGCAGTGGTCCTGCGCCGTCGCTTGGTGGGGGGGGTGTATGTGGGCATGATGAAATCACGTGACGGGGTCTTAAGTACAGGGCATGTGGGGTGGGAGAGCCTTCCCTGGTCAGCCAATCTATCAGCTTCGTTGTTCCCTAGAATGTCCACATGGGACGGCACTTTAATAAACTTGATGGAGCCTGTGTGTGCGCTGAGGGTGTCAAGAAGAAGTTCCCAGAGGGGAACATTAGAAACCGGACCACTGCTTCCCGTCCATCCCCTGAGTTTCCACCGGCGTGCCGCGCCTGTGGCCCCCCCAAGAAGACGTACTCACTATCTGTGCAAATTGCGACTTTACCAAAAGAAAGGATTTGCAATGCCCGAATCACAGCCAGGAGTTCTGCCGTGTTGTTTGTTTGTCGGAAATGAACTGGGACATATGCAGAGATGCTGATGTCAGGATGCGCGTAGATGCCATATCCTGCTACTCGGCCCACGCCTTCCGTTTCGGCGGATGAACCATCCGTGAAAACCAGGGTGTATCCGTCCGCGGAGAGGGTGTCAAAAATTCCTTCCAGCTCCGCCGCCCGTTGTTGTTTGCGCAGTCGGCGCGCTGTTTCTTTGCGTTGTTTTTTGCTGGGCGGGGGGGTGGGAGGCGTAACACGCAGATGGGGGTGTTGCAGCACTCCATCATGGAGTAGCGGCTGTAGTGCTCCGATGAAAAGATGCAGGTCATGACCTGAAATAGGAATGTTCGAAGGACAGGTAGCCCATAGCTTCAAGGTGGCTATCCAAATAGAAACAAAGCGGGACCAGGTAGCTGAATATTGGCGTTGATATTTTTTCTTTTGGCGGACCTGCCAATTGGCGTATACCGCCGCCCAGGCCAGGAAGCCTGTCGGGCACTGGAAAGAAAACTGTAGGGAGGAGGAAAGCAGGGCTGTTGGACATTCCTCTACAGTGGCAGTGGGAAAGCATTTGGCAATAGTGTCAAAGGCGACTTTGAGTAGGGAGCACTCCGTGCGCGCGTGATCGATTGTCTCTAGCTCACCGTCAATTGGGCACCACACATCATCCGGTTTCCAATCCTTTTGCCGCTCCCCCACAGGGAGGCGGAGCCATAGCATCTGTCTGATGAAGTCTTTGTGGTGTGCGGGAACATTGAAAGAGTGAAAGGCCTTCCATACCCCAGGCAGTTGCCTTGGTGCAAGGGAGGTAGGGGAACAGAGAAACAAGGCCATGGATTTTGTGGTCCATCGTGACCAAACATTTGCCCCCGGAACGGGGTGGGGGGGTGAGTCCGTGGGTGCCTGGCCAAGATTTGAGGAGCCATAATGAAACACTCCTTGGTGATAAATGCTGGCCCAAGTGGGCGCGATCTGCGAAATATGTGTGCTGTTGTTGATTAAATCTCCCACCGTAATGACCCCCTGCCGGATGAGCTGGGGGCAATAGTACGTGAGGGATGCAGGCTTGGAAAACAGTTTGTTGTGCCAAAGTGGGGTGCCGGGCGATAGTGCTTCAGGCCGGTTGAAGGTCACTTTAGAGGTGACGAGTGAGTATGCTCGAGCGCTCCAAGCAAGATAAGGCATTTTGTGCCAAGCAACATTGCTCCCCATTTGAAAAGTGTGGAGCGTGGACGGGGAGATATTTATGCCGTACTCAGTGGCAAAACACTCATAAGGCTCAGTGACACATTTAGGAATGGCCTCGGTTTTGTAGATGTGGCGAATAAAGATGGTGGAAGACCGCCAGAGCAAGAAGGTGTCAGGGGGGGCCAGCTCTAGCCCCCCCTGCTCTTTGCTGTGTGACAGGATGTCTAGTGTAACGCCCCAGTTGCTGAGTTTAAGGGCAACCCGATAAATTGTTTTAACCGCAGCGATGACATTGTCTGTAGGGTAGACAACACGAGACGGGTAGACCAATAGTGGGAGAATCCAGCTTTGGAGGAGTTCCACCCTGTCAGCGAGCGAGAGGGACCACGACTGCATGGAAAACACACGTCCTGTGGCTTTCCTTAGTGCAGGTCCATAGGCCTCTTCCGCTGTGGTAGCCCCAAGGACAATGCCCAGGTACTTGTATTTTTCGACTATTCTGAGGCCTGTGCTCAGGAGCTGAACCCTGTGCACGGGGTCCCATTGCCCCTTGAGCAGTATGTTGGACTTATCCAGGTTTGTGTACAAGCCCGTAACTTCAGAGAATTCCTGAACCCTGCTCCAGACCAAGAGGAACACCCTCACCCCAGTGTTGGGGTCGCAGTCAATGATGATGATTAAGTCGTCTGCATAAAGCAGAACTTGCACATGATCAGACAAATCCATAAGTTTATGGATGATGGGGGAAATGAGCATTGCAAATATAGATGGTGAAAAGGGGCACCCCTGTCGGACACCCGAACGGGGAAGGATTTTGTGGTCTGAATAAATGTGATCGCGGACAAGGACACACATTGGCGCTGTAAACAGCAGTAAGCAAAGGGAAATTAGGCTGTCTGGAAGTTGCATAAGATTGAGGAACGTGCGAGTGTACTCGTGTGAAACAAAATCAAAAGCCTTTTTGAAATCGATGGGGCAAAACAGGGCGTCCCCCGGGGAATTCCAGGAGCCAAAAGTATGCCACAGATTCGTGAAGATAGATCGACCCCTGATGAAACCTCGTTGCTGAATAGGGGTGAGGGCATCAATGTAATCTCTGAGTTGAAGGGCAAGGATGGCTGCCACCCATTTATGTGAAGTGTTTTGCAGCACTAAGGGCCGTAAGTTGTGTACCGAAGCAGTCCCAAGTCCTTTCGGAATGGGATTAAGGAGGGCCAGTGACCAATCATCGTTGAGTGTGTTAGAGGCCAGAATGCCCTTGTATATGTCAAGCATAACAGGGCAAAAGAAATCCGAAAAGGCCTTGTAGATGGAAACCTGTACCCCATCAATTCCCGGCGCCGATGTGCCGTTCAAGGACTCCAGCGCAACGTGCACTAGGTCCAGTGACAGCGGTTGTATCAGCATTTTTGCCATCAATGCTGTGTTTTTGCCACGAAAAAATGTTTCGAGATAAGACGTTACCTCCGGTTGTGATTTTCCGGAGGAATTCATTGTTTGTTGCCAGTAGGTGGGTCTGGAGGGGGGGGGGGGGGGGTAGGTGGGTCGGCCGGTCAGCCACCGGGGTCCCTAGAGGGGGGTCAGTGGGTACCCCAACATACATACCTCAAAATGATCCCCATGGCGCGCTGATCATTTTGAACATACACAAATGGGGTAAAAAAAAATTCAGAAAAAAATTGCCCATTAGCTCAGGCTCCCATCAGCCAAGGTCAGACCCGGAGGTCAGGTCAGGGGTCAAAAAGTTTTCTGTGGTTTTCAAACATTTTTGAATTCTCCACAAAATTTGAGTATTTTGAGTATAGACACACAGGGTGAAAGGAAAAATTACCCCCTCAGGAAGGGCAAATAAAATTTTCGGCGCTTTTGGCGCCGACCCTTTCCCCCAAAATCTCAAAATGGAAAAAGACGGGTTCGAAAACTTTGGGGGGTCTGGAGGGGGGGAGGGGGGTCTAGAATTCGAACAGGCCAGCCCCCTTGGTCACGCTAGATGGCCAAATATCCGTGCCGTGTCAAGTGTTCACCCCCGTACTTGGTTGTTGTTACTTCAGGCTTTTGGATGATTACTTCTAGGTCCTGGTGGCTGCTTCATGGTTGTTGGTAATTCTTGATGCCTTGTGGATGGTTGCTGTTCATTCCTAGCGGCTTTCGGATGGTTGCTTCTCTTATTATACATCAAGCCAGTGCTAAGTAGCAGTAAGGTGCCCGAGCTGACAGCCCGGTATCTACACCAGTGCTGCAAGGCAGGGTACAGTGTAGCCACATGATGACTTGTGTGCCCTGTGGGAAGAACCTAGACTTGTGCCTGCAGGCTACTGGGATGCATGGTAGTGCATTGGGTATTGCCACGCCGAAGCAACCCAAGATCAATATATTGCATATATTGTCAACAAAACTAAATGTCACCGTCATAGTGGAAATATCACATCAGATCTAGTGCAAAAGGATTTGCAAAGTTGTGTGGCTAAACGGCATGTCTCCTACAGAGGTGGGGCGCGCATGCATGTGTGCAGCGTGTTTCGCTTGCGTGTACAATCGGAGGGTGGTGCTGCAAGTAGCCTCGTAGTGCTGTCGGCATGAATTTGCGCACAACTAGCTGGCACCTGCGACCCCTAAGGACATGAAACAAGTCTCCCGGTTGTGCATTTCCACATCCTTTATTGATGCCCCACCCCCGAAGGCTAAATGGCAACTACGCTACCGGGTGACCTGGTTCCAATATCACATCCTGTTGGCAGTTACTGCATTGCGGGGTGAGCTCCAAATGCCACCGCGAGACCCGGACGCCCCGACACAGCCTTCCACGTCCAACTCTCCGTGGTTCGGCAAGCTACGTGGTCTCAAAGTGACCCAACCCGACGCACAAAAGTCTGCAAGACCAAATTCGCTACCGAAAACCACGACACAAACAAAACCCTCCCCGCATACACCACCAGCACACATCTTGAAGATGAAGTATAGGTAGTTGTGGACGCACCACACTCCATGAAAACAAAAGCCACGGCCCTCCGGCTACTCGGTGCGCACGTACACCCACATGCACTCATGGACTACCTTGAGGCACAACGTGGCCCGCTTTTCCCCATGACTGTTCCCACAGCACAAGTAAGGCCAGTCTCCACTTTTCGCGGGATATCAGGTGTTGTGGTGTTGTTGTGCTCCGGTGCCGTGGCTGTGCTCACATAACGCGTAGCGCATACTTCGTTGTGGCACACCCACAACGCCCCGCAACCTTCCCACCCGACGTGTCCCCGAAGCCACTTGAGCCACATCATCCGCTTGGTGCCTTTCGGTGGAAGCCAAAATACCCAGTGCGCCCCTAGGAGGGCGCGGGTAGCCCGATAGACCGTGCCGCACTTCCCAGTGTGGGTCGGTGCATGTCCTCCGCCCACATCTAGTGGCTTTTGGATGGTTGTGTGTTGGTGAGTAGGCGCCTTGGAGCGAGGCACATGGTGACATGCAGCAGCTACTGAATGCTCACACACCACCCACACTTGGACATGGAGATGACAAGATGACAGTGGCAAGCACCCTATCACCACTTGATCGGGTGTAGGTGACAAGGGTGCCCGGAACGAAGCCATAAAACGGACATGGTTGATACTGTAACAAGGCACAGTGCTATACATTCAATGGTTATTTTTTTTTGAGTTCCTCCTTTGGGGGTGTCCTTGCACTGCGCGCGCACTATGCGCTACTATTGGACTTGGTTCCCCCCGAAGAGCCGTAGGCACACCCCTTCCAGACGCCCCTAAATTCTATTGCCTTTGGCAATGCACCTCGAAGAGAGGTTGACAGTCAGCCAATCAGTCCCTGAGCCAGGCCAGCAGTCAGTCAGACACAAACACGCAAATAAATACAAACAGTCCTGAACCGGAATGCAAAACATATGTTTTTTGGCAAAACATATGTTTTTGGCAAAACATTGGTTTTTTGTCAGTGGCAGATGCGCCCCAAGCAGTGGGGAGACCATTCGCTCAGAACAAGCAGTGGCCGAATGGTAGTGCAGCCGACCCGTGTCTCTTTGGTTGACGGTTCGAACTCCGGTAGGGTGAATTTTACACCGCCGCCGGCGCCGCCGCCGCCAAAAGTCAGCCGGACTAGGATTTGAACCGCCAACCGAAAACGTTACGTCGGCTGTGTCACCATTCGACCAGCAGTTGTGTGTTAGCGATGTGCGTCCCCACTGCTTGGAGCCTTTTGAGCGAAAACTTTTGACCCCCCCCACCCCCCCCCCCACCCCCCCTCAAAAAAGTGATACCTAGTTTTAGGGGGTAGAGGCCTCAGAATCAAAAAATCCATTGGGGGATGGTCTTATTGGGCAAAATAATGATTTTACAAGGGGTTGGACATCCAATATCATGCCTTGGGGTATGCTACGCGAATGACCCCCAAAAGGGGGGGTATACGACGCCCGCGCCTGCGCTTGATCTAACAACCTCTCTTCGAGGTGATTTAGGTCATCCAAACTGTCCTCCCATAGAGCTGAAACACACAGCATAGAGTGTAAAAAAAAATGGCAGGAAAACTTCGGCTCCAGGTTGTCATGAGATGAGGAGGAATCTAAGCTTCCGGCACTTATTGTAGAGCCACCAGACATGTACTCATCATCATCATCATCCGAACCACCATGAGCAGGAGTGCTACTATCACTGTTGGTGTTGTTGCTACTGTTGCTGCTACTATTGCTACTTCTGTTGTTGCTACTCGTAGGGCGACACAGAAAATGATGCTCAATGTCGCTATCAACTAATCTGTATGCGCATCAACTTTGCTTGCCTCATAGGTTGAACACGCTGGTGGGGAGAAAATCAAAATGGCTACATCACCCCTACCTTCTCAGGGTCCCCATGGCAGGGAGAACTCAACCTAGAAAACAGTGGATGTGATGGAGCAAAAAAGTGTGAAAGAGGGTGGAAATGGGTGGAAGTGGGTGAAAATCCACAAATGCCACATACCCAATATGGAAGAAGCATCAAAACCTACGCTAGAGGCAACAATGATGCCCCTGGTATCACAAAGCATCGGTCTCTAGTTCAAGAAACACCCAAATAGTGGCACTGCACTGCGCCCCCTTTCTACTTTTTTTTTGGCTCAAACCAAGATGAGCTGGTGTAGCCTGCTCACTTCACAGTACTCGAGGTGACCCCTCGGGATCAAGGTTCAGAGCTGTGCAGTGCTACGATGATCCCACAAATGACTGTGGTAGCGGATCTGACACGTAGTGAGGATTAGCTGAGTCTGAAACTAGGTTATGCAGTGGGAGATTGCCACTGCATTGCACTGCGCCCCCTTTCTACTGGTGAGCTATCCCTCTCACGCCCCTACATCGCTTGTCTATGCGACACGTGGCCCTCTTGCTAGGGGGGAATGTTTGCCCGGCGCACGCCCGGCGCGCTACTTTTTTATTATTTATCCCGACTTCAACCCCAAATTTACCCTCTCATGGAGAAGCCCCCCAAAGAGACCACGTTGCACTGCACACCTTCCCTACAAAGCACGTTGCATAATAAAGCAATATCTGTGAATTCAGCAACTCCAACTGTCATTTGTATTGTACTTAACAAACAACATCGAGGGGCCACGCAACAAAGCATGGATTGTGAGTCCCTAACCCCAACTCGAGGGGCCACGCAACAAAGCGTGGATTGTGAGTCCCTAACCCTAACTCAAGGGGCCACACAACAAAGCGTGGATTGTGAGTCCCTAACCCCAACTCGAGGGGCCACGCAACAGGGCGTGGATTGAGAGTCCCTAACCCTAACTCGAGGGGCCAAGCAACAGGGCGTGGATTGTGAGTCCCTAACCCCAACTCGAGGGGCCATGCAACAAAGCGTGGATTGTGAGTCCCTAACCCCAACTTGAGGGGCCAAGCAACAGGGCGTGGATTGAGAGTCCCTAACCCCAACTCGAGGGGCCACGCAACAAAGCGTGGATTGTGAGTCCCTAACCCCAACTCGAGGGGCCACGCAACAAAGCGTGGATTCAAAGATTCAAAGATTGTCCCGGTTTCCTCAAAAGCTCCGGAAGGTTGGGGCCAAAAAGAGGGCAGAAGTGCTATGTCACCCTTGCATTCTCGGGGGTCCCCAACAAAGGGGACAAAATCACAAGTCAAAACCTACGCTAGGGGTAACCATGATGCTCCTAGTATCTCAAAGTGTGGGTCTCTAGTACATCCAGACGCCCAAATAGCTGCACTGCGCTAAGTGCGCCCCCTTAGTGCACCCCCTAAAAGGCCATTGGTGGGGCACGAGTCCAAAAAGATGCCCGGCGCGCTAACGTTCCCCCTATAGGTCAACTAAACTACTAAAGCCCAAAAATTTGATGGAAACAACACCTTGTGTTGTTCTGACAGGGGGTGAACGCACCAAGTGCACACCGCAAACAGTGCTCCCCTCTTAGTGTGGTAGGCTCATGGGGGAATGTTTGCCCGGCGCGCGCCCGGCGCGCTACTTTTCTATTATTTATCCCGACTTCAGCCCCAAATTTACCCTCTCATGGAGAAGCCCCCCAAAGAGACCACGTTGCAATGCACACCTTCCCTACAAAGCACGTTGCATAATAAAGCAATATCTGTGAATTCAGCAACTCCAACTGTCATTTGTATTGTACTTAACAAACAACATTGGTCCCACAAGTGTGGGTGTCAATACATTCATTACCCCCCCCCCTTGTCTAAGCTACGCCAAAGTACCAAATTAATACGGTCCCTACGCCTACTGTAGCTTGGACACGGGCGTAGCTTGCGCGCGACATATACAACTACCGACACACACGTAAATGAGCGCATAGTATGAGTGCACCTCAACCTCCACCCATGTTCCCAAAGGCATGCAAACACAAGAAAGGGATTGAAACATGGAAATTCAGGTTCACACCCAATCTTCTCACAAGCAATGAAGCATGAAAAGCCTACAAATGTTCGGCAAATTCGTCAAACCCATGTCTTATGTGGTTGCACTAAATTTGGTACCGAATTAAAATTAGGTACCAAATTAATACGGTCCCTACGCCTACTGTAGCTTGGACAAGGGCGTAGCTTAGACAGGGGGGGGGGGGTACAATAGTGCTCCTTACACTCATCACAAACTACAACGGTGGAGCGCCTTTGGCAACACAACACACACACTTCTGCCTCATCCTCTGCCTCATCTTGCGTGTAGGCCGAGTTGATTTGGTCAGTCCAAACAAACGCTATGTCACCCCTACATTCTTGTGGATTGCGAGTCCCTAACCCCAACTCGAGGGGCCACGCAACAAAGCGTGGATTCAAATATTGTCCCGGTTTCCTCAATAGCTCCGGAAGGTTGGGGCCAAAAAGAGGGCAGAAATGCTATGTCACACCTGCATTCTCGGGGGTCCCCAACAAAGGGGACAAAATCAGAAGCCAAAACCGACGCTAGGGGTCGCCATGATGCTCCTAGTATCTGAAAGTGTGGGTCTCTAGTACAGCCAGACGCCCAAATAGCTGCACTGCGCTAAGTGCGCCCCCTTAGTGCACCCCCTAAAAGGCCACTGGTGGGGCACGAGTCCAAAAAGATGCCCGGCACGCTAACGTTTCCCCCATTTCACCTCCTCTGAATGTTGCCATGTGAGGCCGCAATAGGCTGCACGTTTTCTTTTACTCCTCCCCATTAGATGGGCCATTGCATATACTTTCCTGCATTCTTGTCTCGTATTCCATACATTAATGGCTGCAGTGGGGACGGCTTCCCAAGATTCTCATAGCACAATGTGTCGCTCCTGCTGCTCCTCGCCCCCTTTCTCTTCTCTCCGCCTGCCAATTTGGCTACAAATGGTCAAGCCCCTGCCACACAACCTTCACTGCTGCTTGCCACACTTTTCTGGGGGGGGGGCTGCCCCTGTGCCCAGTTTCGCTGCTGCCTTGTTGTGCAAATCCATATTCCGTGGCATGCAGAAACAAGAGGCAAATCAAAAACTCAGTGAGTCCAAAGGACATGATGAAAGACGCACAACACATTAACTGGGATAAACAGTGGTTCACCCTAACAGCGCTGGAAGGTTCAACAAACAACTTTGAACCTCCGGTGACTGTTGGGTGGGGTGGGCTGGGGTGGCAGCGGGTGACCCTCCTCTTGGCTGGACCCCCCCCCTTGTATAAGCTATGCAAAAGTCCCAAATCAATCCGGTCCCTACGCCTACAGTAGCTTGGACAAGGCCGTAGACACCCAGGTTCAGGAAGAGTAGATTGCATGGTGAGCTGGTGCAAGAAAGGGGAATATAATGCACAAATATCCCCAAAATCAGGGCTATCAAGTGGGCAAACAATCACACCAAATGTGTCCGTGACCCTATGTAAAACCCATCTCTTATGTGGCTGCACTACATTTGTACCGAATCAAATTCGGTACAAAATTAATATGGTTCCTACGCCCGCTGTAGCTTGGACAGGGGCGTAGCTTATACAAAAGGAGGGGGGGGGGGCGGCAGTTTGAAAAAAATGAGACTAGGGGGGCGTTTTCGCACAGCGCGGGCACAGCGCCAACTAATACGTTGTTTATCCCGGGAACACCCCTGAAAACCACCCACATGCATAATCAACTCAAAACAGCATGGGGTGCAGAATTCAGGACCCTGGGATCCGTGGCAAGCACCAGACAAAAAAAAATTATCCCTGGTGTACCAGCAGGGGCTGTAGGGTGCAGAATTATGGACCCTGGGACCCGTGGCTACCGGTGGTGGAAAACAGCCGACTTTTCGCACCTTGCGCGCACAGCGCACGGTGCGCCCCCTAGAATCGCTCTGGGGACCAAAGATAAAGTCTACAAAAGTGTCTTCAACAGGCGCCAATGAACTTTGATTCCCAAACCAATCAAACTACATTCACACGACCACAAACACACGTGCAGTGGAAAAGCTCAAAAATTGATGCTGAATCGTCCTTTTGGTTCTAGTCCATTTCAACAGCCAGGAAATCAAGGATGAAGGGAGCTCACACCGCCCTGCACAAAGGTATTGACCAGACCACCTGTTTTGTTTACGTTTGTCCCTTGTCTCCCTCCCAACGCATCAACCTCCATGTCTGTGTCCGTGTCTGTGGAGCTCCTGTCCTTATCTAAGACCAAACACACCCAAAACCAGTCCCATATTCGCTATTGATGTCCTCCTGGTCATCGTTTTTTTTTGTTCCAGTTTGCAAGTTCCAAAGGATCCGAGCACCCCTGTCAGCACAGCAGTGTACCGGAGAACCCGATACCTCTTGGATTGCCCCACAGAGATTTACTGTTTGGGCACAGCCACTCTCCCATAAGGAAGGCACACCCAGAGACAATATTCTGAATCACAGAAATGGGTGAACCAAATCATCCCTCGCGGAAAAAAATTGGGTTTTGCTAATCTGCTCAATGTCTTGCAAACCTGAATTCGGGCAGCACCTGTTGAAGCAGAGTGCTCCAGGTGACCACGTTGGAGGAGGCGCTTGAAACTTGAAGGCTTCTTAGTTCAGGGGTCAGAACATAGCATATGCATATGCATATGCATATGACAGAGCATATGCATCACCAGCGCAGGTGCCACTCAGGGCTGTGCCCTGTGCCTGCATGACATCGGTGTTGCACTGTGCACGGCAGACAAAGGCAGAGCCCGCCATCACGTCTCCGCATGTGTTCTCCATGAAGAGACGCAGGGGCGAGGGGGCCCCTTGGAGGCAATAAGCAATTCAACGGCACCACAAACGGCGAGGTACACCCGAAATGGAATGGACCATCAGCGCATGCGCGCCGCCTGCCCAGCGGAATGCCTTGACACCACCGGACGTGTAGTGTCTTGTCACCCCCCGGCCCAGTCTATGGGAGCATGGGTGCCCTGGTTTGCTCAAGAATTCATGGGGTGTGGGGATGATGCCATGCGATTCTCCTGGGCATCATATTGATGGTGTGGTGTGTGTGTTGGAGGGCCTCAAATGGTCAGGTTGCAGTGTCCGCATTTGGCTCTGGCTGCGCCTGCCCCACAGCTGTCATCGCCATCTGTCCAATCTGCCAATGTTCGGCGGAGCCTCAGCTCGAGGTCTGTTCAGCAGTTCATTCCTCGTCCCTGTGTCCGCTCGCTGCATTCGCTTCCTGGGCTCTACAGGGTTATGCGTGCATCCAGGTCAATGGTCACTCCCTTCCCGTGGTGCTGCTGTAGCTGGCCCCATTCGGCCACACTAGGTCGGGCTTTGCTGGGGCCTTAGGTTGAAAAACCCAGTGGGTACAGGATCGGTTAAGGTCAAAGACATTCAACATTCAACACTCAGGGGGTAAGGCATCGTGACCCTTCAGTGCTGCATGACATCGTTGAAGCCGTGGAGGGGGAGCCCGGCGCGGATGCATCCGAGTGGGGCTCCTGTGACGAAGTCTCATAGTTCAGTTCCTTCCGGGGGGACAGGGGTTCTTCGCCCTCCATTGCCACCAGCTCCAACGATGCTAGCAGCTGCAGGGACACTCGGGGGGACATGGGTGACAGGGATTGTGGCGTGTGGAACGTGGTTCTCGCTGGTCCCACACGGTAGGGCGTGCTCGTTCGCCGGCTTGTGGCTGGCGTGGCCTCCGTGTGATTAGGCAACGGGCCGCGTACCGCCGACCACTGGAGTGTGGATCCTGGTGTGGCCTGGCGTTGTTTCTTTTTGATTTGCACCGGTGTACACACCTCGATATCCCACAGTGGTGAAAGGGGGGTTGGGCGCCCTGATGGCGTTGTAACTGGGGTGTACGACTGTGTTACCGGCGGTGTACTGGGCATCGCCGCCTCGTGCGGGGCTGTGAGTGGCGTTAGCGACTGCGAGTACTCGTTTTCCTCCCACCCCCAGATGGATGTCTCCTCTGGCAGGGGGGCGTCTTCCTTCTCTGTCGGGTGTGGGCGCCTTGAAATGCGCCCGAAGAGGAGCGGTGACCGGCGGCGTCCCACATCGGCGAGGTGGTCCGCCCGTCCATTTCCTTTGATGCCGATGTGGGACGGTATGTGTAGCCACTTGACTTCCTCTCCCCACCGCTCTACGAGCTCCAGGATCTGGATCCAGAGGTCCACGTGCTTCACTTTACCCGCTGAATTGTGCCACTTATGTCGCCTCCAGCGCTGTGCCCAGCCCAGCACCCCGTTAACAACCAGTAGTGAGTCCGGACATATCAGCGACCGTTGCCCTGCGCGGTGTCCCTGCAGGCTGCGGAGGGCGGCTCGTAGTTCCCCTCTGTTGTTTGTTTGGTCTTCTTCCACCGGGATGAACTCTGCAGTGTCCCGTTCGTCCCCAAAAAATACACCGTAGCCCCCCACCCATCCTACTTCTGGATGTTTTTCCGACGACCCGTCTGGATAGATGATTTGCCATCCCTGTTGTTGGTATCCGCGGATGATTTCTTCGCACCGTGCTGCCAACTCCTCTGCATGTTGGAATTTTTTGGGCCGCTTGCGCGCTGGCAGGCGCAGTTGGGGGGGGGACCTGGTGGATGAGACCGCCACTCGTGGGTGCTGTAGAACAGTACCGTCCCTCATGGACTCCAGGGCCTTTATCAGCAGTGTAATTTCATCCGTGGGGAGGATGGGGGACGGGTGTTCTTCCCACCCACGCAACACTTTCAGCCACAACGCTTGGAACTGGTCCCACGTGGGCCGCCCCATGTGCTGGTTCAGCTTGTGCATGCATCGCTGCGACCATGCCGCCCTCACTATGGACCACAGCGTGACTCCCAGCGGTGTGGTGAGGGATAGGATTGGGTTTTCCCAGAGAATGTCCGTCGGATCAGATACCGGTCCCTCGGGCGTGGCCGCCGGCCCCAGGCACTGGGTTGCAATGTGGGCTGCCACGGAAACATACCTGCACCCTGCCACCGCGTGTTGTGAAGTTTCCTGGACGCCACAGATGGGACATGCTGTTTCATGTGGCTGCCAGTTAGCCAGTCTTACCCCGACTGACAGTTTTTTCCACAGGGCGGTCTGTATGAACTGTCTGTCTGGGGGGGGGAGCAGTAGCTTATGCCATGCCTTCCAGACCTCCGGTTTCTGCCTCGGTGGCTCTGGTGTTTGTGCCATGAGGAAGCGCAGCATGGCTCTGTTGTTCCAGTTTAACCAGAAAGTGGGCTTAGCTTCATCTGGGGTCGAGGGCCTGGGTCGGGGGCGCGCGCGCAGGAGCTCCAAGCCTGCCACATACACCGGCTCCCAGGTGCGGGGGAGGTGAGAGCACCCCCCCTCCATTCCGCTGAGTTGCGCCACTGTCATTACCCCTTTTCTGATTGTTGAGGGGGAGAAATAGGTGTTGTTGTGTGTGTCGCGGAACCATGCTGAGTGCCAGAGCGGCATGTCTGGGATGATGCCGTCTGGCGGCGTGGCTATTGGGGCGGTTTTTCTGAGGAGCGAAAATGCTTTGCATGAAGTTCCCAGGAAGGGGTACGTTTTCCACGGGATGGGCCCCAGTTGTAGCCATGGCAAAAAACGCCCATCCAATTCGATGCCGAAGGCTCGCGTCCATTCCATCATGTGTTGTCCGGACAGTGCTGGCACCTTTTGTGGTTCGTTACGTGACACAACAAATGGCGTGGCGTGTTGCCACAGGAGGTATGTGCGTGGCTGTGGCAGGTGGCCGCCCCCTGCTGTGGGCGGCATCGCCAGGATTGGCAGGGTCAGGCCCCAGCTATTCAGATGCAGCCCTACCTTGTAAATTGTCGCCAGTTTGGCCACCACTGAGTCCGTTGGAAAATAGGCTCTGGCTGGAAAGATGAAAAGCGGCAGGACCCACTCTTGGAACAGTGCCACCCTCTCATCCAGGGTGAGCTGGAGGTGACTCATGAAATGGGCCTTGGCGGACGCCCTGGCCATGATGGGGGCGTAGGCCTCCTCACTGGTGACGTGCCCCAGGAGGATGCCGAGGTATTTCACCCGGTCTTTAATCTCAATTCCAAAGGACCGTAGGGACTCCCGGTATGCGTCAGGCCACACCCCCTTGACCAGGAAGGCTGATTTGGACAGGTTTAGCCTCAATCCCACGAAGATTCCAAACTGATGCAGGTGCTCGAAAATCAGGGGCAGCAATTTACATACCGCTTTCGGTGGGAGTGGGATGTACAACAAAAGGTCATCCGCGTAGAACAATACACGTACGTGGGGGGGGGCAAGGATGAGGTGGCGGAGGCTGCTTGCTGTGCGGTACTCTCGAGATAACTGTCTGGATCAGGGCTCAGAGGTGCCCAGTTCTACGATGATCCCACAAATGATGGCGGTGGTGGCGGATGTGTAAAGCAGAAACCGGCCGTTTCGTTGCACTGTCATACCAACCACGTCTGCCTTCCCTCATTTACAGGCACGGCAAATTCTTGGGCAAAATTAAGGGGCTGGAGGAGTAGGCCAGAAGGGCAAGGAACACAGGCCCAACAAGACAGCCCGCCCCCTCTTACGGGGGCAGAGGGGCCTTGCAGAGGCACGCCCGTGGCGAGTGCTGACCGCCAGGCCCCGTCGGGGGAGAAAAAAGGAGGGCAAACCATAGGTTTCCTGTGGCCTCTTTTTGTCGGCTTGCATGTGCAGCCCGAACATTGTGTGTAGCACATCACCGTCATATGCACTTTGCTCCCTCCAGATCCAACAGTCTCTGCAAACTCTCTGGAAGTACGTGCCGCACTGGCGGCGAGGCTAAAGATACCCTGCTGCACCGTAGTACCCAGGCGAGGCCTCTCCTCGCAAGGCACTGCACAAATGCAGCTCATGTGTACCCATACCATCAAAGCCGGAGCCTGTGGTCCCCTCAGGACATCTCAAAGTCGAGTAAAAGCAGAAGGGTGGTAAGTGACAACTTGCACCACCAGAGTGCAGGCTGCACAGCATTACAACCGATACTGTTTGCTGTCTTCATTAGGCCGGGGGTTGGGGGAGGTGCAGTGTGCACAGTTTCAAGGGTATAGGGGTATAACAGTGGCACCCGCAGGAGGTGAAGCTGGGGAGATTCCACTGGCAAGTCGAAGGTGCGAGATGCAGCGGGTATAAAAGACATCTGACAAATGGGAAAAACCGATGGGGAAAGAGAGAGAAACAAATAGAGATAAAGAGCGCATGGGCACGAAACAGCTCCATTGCGATTTGAAGACCACTAAAAGGCTTTACGGCGCCGTAAATGCCACGCAACTACCCCATGACTGCAGCACATGATCCCCCCCAAACTTGCCCCGGACCCCGCCGCCCCTGCCACCCTATACCGATGCGGCGTCCGCGTTCCCGCTCCATCCCAACAGGAGAGCGGTCCGGCGGCACGCGTGAAACTTGGGCCACGCACAATGACTTGCCAAGAGCGGGCGACAGCCCGTCGGCAACTGTTAGGTCGTGCCGGGTGGATGGATGAACCTTGCGCTTGCCCCCGTTTATCTGCAGGGACGGCAGGCAATGTACTTGTGCAGTGCATTGGGGGTGGACCACAGATCCCGAGTGCAAAATGTTTTGTCTGTTGTCGATTGTCAGAGGGTTCTACAAGCCAGAGAATGCCAATAAATGCGGCTGATAGTTGTGGCCCCGAGTGTCCGATCCATGGCTGCGGGCAGTGGTTTCACATCACGACTCCTCCGTGGTCTGTGCGCCTGCGGGCACTTTGTCAAGTGCTTCAGTGAACCCCTCGAAGTGTGGCGGGGGCACTGCACATGCCGAAGCGGCACGACCCGAGAGGGTGTGACCAGACCTTTGGTCGCCATTGATGGACAGCTGCTTACAGCCATGTCCACGTGGCTGCGATGCTGTGTGGAGTGTCTAGGGGAGTTGTGTCCACGGGCACAGCAGGGCAAAACCTGCAAACCCATGGCAAAGTTTGTGCGGTGTGTGCGCACTGCGTGCACATGCGGCAAATCTCACTGGAAAGGAAGCCTATCCAAACCAGCATCATTAACGAGAACAATCTCGCCCTTAGGTTGGCCTATGGGGGCCTATGGGGGCCTATGGGGACCTATGGGGACCTATGGGGGCCTATGGGGGCCTATGGGGGCCTATGGGGGCCTATGGGGAGTTGGTGGAGGATATTTTCTTCTTCAGCTCTTGGACACACTCCTCCTCCCTGGTGGTCCACCTCCAGGGGGCAGTCTTTTTCATCAGGTCCGTTAGGGGCACTGATGAATGGGTGAAACTATGGATATGGGCAAAAACCAGGGGAGAGTATTTGTGCCGCGTGCTACTTTTACACCGGGTTTACCTGGAATGGGTTGGCATCTACCCCTCCCCAAATGCCCCCAAAGGAGAGCAAACCCACGGGCAAAAGACCTGTGTTACTATCCCTCATTCCCACAAACAGTGCACTACTGCAGTGATTGTTTCAGCACCCACACGTGTGGGGATAAAGTGCTGGCACAGGCAGAGTAGGTTGCCAGCGAATTATTGTTCCCTTTCTTTCAGCACGCACACAGATGGGGATGGATTGCTACCGCGCAGCAGATTAATTCATTGAGTTGCCCTGTTATTGCACTCAGAAAGAGAGGCTTTCGTCATGCAACCCCCATACAGACACGTGCCTCCAAACGGTGTCCCCAACACAAGGAGGAATCCAAAATGGCTACATAACCCCTAGACGAGGGGTCCCTGAAGCAGTACATGCGGGTGCATGGTTGGGCCAGAACACCTCCTCTCTGCGCTGCGCGCCTGCCGCTTCAGGTGCTCCCCCTATAGGGTTCATGTAGTTGCCGACATAGCAAACTTTGCACTCCGTGCGCACTGCATGAACGGCATTTTCCACTGCACAGCATTGTCGCCCATTGTAGGAGCTGGCCGGAACTACTTGGGTTTCAAGGCAGAAACCTCCGTGCACGCTGCGCGCAGCTCCAAGGGTGTTCGTGTGACAGCTGTGCGGTTGCGTGCACAGCTGTGCACAGCAACACCCTCAACCTGGAAATGGATGTGACCGCAGTATGGTTTGTGTTTTGAGTAAAAACAAGGTTTCGGGACTATAGGCAACTCCTCGCGACCGAAAACGGCTACCGGCAAATGCTGCAGCTGTCGGACACTCAGAACAGGAATGGAGAACGGTGCTGCAGCAGATCAGAATACATGAGGCACAGACATGGGGGGGCAATGGAGAATACAAATGGAAGGGAAGAGGACAACAAAACAGGGCAGAGGGAGTGGGGCAGGAGCAAAGGGGTGGAAGTGTGACACCATCCTCGCGTGGCGAGGCCAGGGGGGGCAGCCCACCCCCTTCGCTGAGGGGTTGTTCAATCTATCGACGCCCAGCACAGGAAAGAGCCAACAAGGGGCCGGCCGCAGGCCTTTGTTGAGGGCCCATGCTCTTGGGCTGTTGGTATCAGAGGCAGCCCTGCGTTTGCGCCACCAAACATCGTGCAAGCAGGCTGCGGGAGGAAGGGGCTTGTTCCCCAAGCACGGCCTTAGAATGCAGAGGGGAACCCGGGCGTCAACAGCAACGCACTGTCTGTTGGTGGCTGTCATGGAGTCTAGTGGCTGGTGCGACCAGCAGGTGCATTGTTCTTCATGGGAATGGATGGGTTTATGTGGAGCAGGAGGTTGTCTATGAGGGAGGGGGGGGGGGGCAGTTTGGGTCCCTCAGAGTTCTGTTTGGGCAGTTTTGGCAGTATGGGGGCTCTGTGGGACTGCATAGGCCATCGTTGCGTTCTATCAAGCAGCTGCGCGGACCTGTCGGAGCCATGTCATCCAACCTGACAACAATCTCAACACAACTGAGAGCATTGCACCTCATATATGATACACTATTCTGGGCTTTCCACACTGAAACTGCTTCAGGGCAATGCCATGATGTCATTTAGGGTGTTCTCAGAGAGTCGACAAGAACAGTTTGCCTTTCTCTAGAACTATCTGACTTTTTTTTTCTCTGATCGCACACAGCAACCATCCCTCTGGTGTACGAGCAGGGAGTGCATGCAAAGCACACTGTGGAGCGCGCACCAAAGAGGTATGACAAAAAAAAAAAGAGGAGGATGGAAGCAGAAATTGGCTGGAGTCAAACCATCTGAATCATGCGCCGCATCACCCTTACTCACCAAAGCGATCAGTCTGACTATTTTCTTCCTGCGCTACTCAATCATCTGAATATCCATCTGACATCTCCTCAGTCCTTCACGAACTTGTGTGCCTGCTGCAGTAACACAAACCCACCTGTTGCCGCCTCGGGGGGGAACGCTTGGGGTTGTTCCACATCACAAACTGCATCCCCTCTCGAGTTCCCCCAAGACTTCCACCATGTCAAGCTCAGCAAACACACCAATGTCTTCCATTGTTGTTCGCATGCACAACCCTGACCGACACAATCGCTGTCTAACATGCAATCTGCACCAGAGGCTCACACACTCCCCACTCTGTCAAGGTGCCAAAAAACGGCGCACCCATGGAGCCACAGATAACATGGTTGAGCCAGCTGGCTACACCACGTGCAACAAGTACCCCCTAAGAAGCTCAGTAGAAACACCAATGTTCCCTGTCCTCCCACAGCCCAAGACAACATACGAAAGACAACGCACAAAACATAAGATGGCAGCACTTTTGCAGACATTCTGTGCTGCAGACCACACGCAATACTCTCACATACTCCGCCTGGCATGGCTTTGCAAGGCGGAGTAAAATCGCTTCCTTTCCATCCAAAGGAGATCTTGTTGGATGGGAAGGCAGCGCCTTGGAGGATGAGCCCAGAGCGATATACTCTGGGTCATATACGGGCATTTCAGTTGACACACAAAGCTTTTGGCTCAGCAGGTGGCCAGCCTGGGCCGGGTGTCCCAAATCGCTGCAGGGCACACGCCCTGCAATATGGCACCTGCCATCTCACTTCTGTACGCCCACTGCAACCACAGTGGCTCGCATGCAACACCACACACCCATGCCATTGCACTTGACATGGGTGCAACCGTATCCCCTGCTCTGATCACAGATCACACAAGACAAAGCACCGAAATTGCTCGAATACACCGCAAATACAAGTTCTGCAAACAAATTTTCAACAAATCTGTAAGAAGACAGATAGTGATCCCCTGTTTATAGAAAGTGAAAATGGGGGCAAAAACAGGAGTTCTCTCGTCCAATAGGACTATCTACTCATTTTGGCGATCTCCAGCTCCACACAAAACCCCACCGTTGGCATAATCTTATCTTCAATAACATTCCAATGGGGTCGACGAAACAGGGTAGGAAAGTAGTGGGAAACCCTTTGGGGATTGTTCACCAGCTCCCTTTCCCCGTGACCTGTCCTAGGACGTCCTTCTGTTCCTCTTCATCACCCAAACATGAACACAACCCCCAGAGGTGGGGGAGCATCCACCCACGGCCGGAAAGCAACCTGCAACGATGGGGCTCAATTCAGTCATGACCCCATGCAGTGCACCCATCCCACTTGAAGATGGGTGGGAATGTCCCCGCCCGGAGTGGGCCTGGATCACCAAGACCCGCAAGACACGCAACATGTCCATGAACAGGTCAAATAATCCAACGTGCAGTCAGGACTCACACCACCATCAACCCAGACGAGTGAAGATCATTTTCCATGCACAATGTGTGCTACTCCCACGTGGGCGTGTGTGCCAACCCCCATGGCTAGTCAGGTGGCTGGTATATATAGTAGGTCTGGCAATTTGCTTGTGCACGCCTTCTATGTCACTGTTAGGAGGCAAAGGCGTCATAACCCATGGGTGTAAAAACGATTTTCTCATGGCTGTTGGACGTTTCTGCTGACAAGAGCCTTCTGGTGTCATGAATACTCTCCATGTGGGGAGCTGCTCTATATCCTCGGTTGCACCAACAATGTGGTACATCCATCCGTCGTGCCCCCGGACCCACCGCCACCTGTGATGCAGACCACTTGATTCTGGGTCATTTTTGACTGCCCCCCCCCCCCCCAGTGTTTGGCAGAACAAGCCGGAAAAAGGTACACACTCAGCGTGTGAACCCACCAACAAATTTTTGTGGTCTGCAAGTCTTGACCTTGGTATTGAATGCGGTTGATGCCCCTTACATCTTACCTTTGTTTTGCAGAGGGTGGTATCAGAGCTGTCCGATAGATTGTACCCCTAAAAACCATGCCAGCCAAATGAGACAGTGGGTAGAGGTATGGTGTAGGGCTGTATATGACTAAATGGACAAAGCAAAATTCCTGGGGATCAGGGAGGGAGGAGCGTATAACCAGAGGGGTTGGCCATGACGTCAGGTTCTGAAATACCCAGCATGATCCTGGCCTAATGCTAGACTTTCTCAGCTCGACATCAACCAGTACCGAGTGTTGCCTTGACATGTCAGAGGGGTTGGGGGAGGGGGGGGGATGTGCTGCGGCTCGGTCCACTGGGGGAATGTTTGCCCGGCGCGCGCCCGGCGCGCTACTTTTAGACTATGTTCACCCCTTGGAAACGCCCTTAGAATTAGGTGACCCAAACTGCCCCAGCTCAAGAAAGTTGCAAACTGGGGTACACAGTACCACTCTCGCTCCTTTAAGGGCGGTCTTGGTCAACACCTTAGCAAGTTGGGAGAATGGGGGGTTAGGATAGCACAACCGCATCGATCTCCAGTAGAAGCGATAGGCGTCATTGAGGTATCGCGAACAGCAGAGCTGCATCATAACATTGGTCCCACAAGTGTGGGTGTCAATACATTCAGTACAATCGTGCTCCTTACACTCATCCCAAACTACAACGGTGGAGCGTTATGGCAACACAACACACACACTTCTGCCTCATCCTCTGCCTCATCTTGCGTGCCACAACCGAGCAAACAGCTGCTCAATGCGTGCCCTATACCACCCGTGCACGTCATTGTAACATTGTTGGCGGGCTGTCAAAGTGCCATTCTTTCTTCCAATTAATGGCACAATGACATGAATCCGGCCCTTATAAGCACCATCATGGCCCCCAACTTCGAAATCAAAGAAATCACCTCGGGTACGAGAAGGTCCATACCCATCCCAAATCTGCTGATGTCCCGGGGGCCAAGGGGCAAATCCATATAATGTTGCCCAACATATCAACGGCAACAGTCCACCGGTAGGGCACGGGTCAAAAAAGATGCCCGGCGCGCTAACGTTCCCCCACTGTGGGGTGGGGATGGCAAAACACAAACCAAAGATGTCCAGGGTGCAGTGCACCTTTGCTGTCTCCCATGTTTGCAAATCTGTTCGTCATCAAAGACATCTTCATTGTCCACTTTCGGATTTTGGTCGTTTTTCCAAACGAAGGAAAGCTGCACCCTTGTCTTGTTTGGCTGACATCCGTTGGGGATGTTGACTGAAGGACTAAAGTCGTAGGCAAGGATGTGACATGGAGCCCATCCAAATCCTGGACAACTTTCCAGTAACACAACGACACCCACACCAACACCCACATCTGTCATACCCCAGTCACTCACCCCAGAAAATACACCTCATCATCCCATCAGATGCCCTGCATTCTGTTTGTTTCATTGGAAAACAGTGCATTGCATCACCACGTCACAGAATGGCACACTTGCAGATGCCACAGAGGACACCTGACTCCGAATCCTCACCGAAATGCATATCTATTCAGTATTTATCCACCTGACCCAGTTTTTCCTATCGGCAAAGTGGCACAAGGGCCTGCAGCTGGAACCCACCTTTTCCCACCTTTTTCATCCTCTGGCTGGGCAGACGGCGAAATAGACACAATCTGAAAATTAGGAATTTGGGACCTGGGATGTGGCAACCCCCTGGGCCCCATGGATAAAGCCACCCAACATCACACCCAACCACATGCGGAGGCCACAACAGCTGAAGAATCCTGTCTGCCAAACCACACTGGCGTGTAGTCAGCCAACTTTGCCTCCAAGAAAGATGACAAAAACATTGTAGAGAAGATTCAATCCCACTTCTGCCCCTGACCCCACTATGAACCCTTTTTCACTGGGGGTCTCCTTATCAAGCCACTTAACTTAAATGCACACAGAAATACAACAGCACAAGTAATAGATGAAGGTTTTGCACTACACCAAACGAAAGCCGAATAAATCAGCGGGAGACTCGACAACTGCACGCAAATCCACCCGACACTGAGCACAGCACAGCCCTGCTACATCGCTGCCACGGGCACGCCACAGCACCACTGCCATGTCCATGAGGCCCTCCATGCTACAAAGGAAAACAAGGTGGGAGAGCTGAGGGCTCTGAAAGAAATCATTGCACGCCTATTTCATCATGCAGTGTTGCTGTGTATCTCCCTCACTGCCAGGCAGGCTCTAACCCGCTAACCCTCTCCCTTCCCCTTCACATTAGCGTCCAGGACCTTATTAGGCATATGCCCTCACTGCTTTGCAAAAGGCTGCTTGTGCCTCTGGTTCTTGAAGCACACTTTCTTGGGAACAGCAGTGCATGGGCACACTGCCCACGCGGCACAGCCGCGACACAAAATGTCCCAATGGCGCCGTCACGGGTAATGTTGCTTGGACAAGGAAGGAGGCCAGGGGGCGCCTGGGTGGGCTGACCTGCAGGTGGGTGGGGGTGTGAAGGGCAGCAGCGGGGTGCCAAAGGAGCCACAGGAACACGCCGCCGCCCCCACAGGGGGCTGGCTGCCACTGCATCGCCCTCAGTGTTGGGGCAGGGCGGTCCTTCCAGCGCATCCCTCTTCCCCGCATCCGAGTGGCTGATATTGTCCACCGGCATCCACATCCATATCTCACGTACGTTGATGTGGCGAGGGATGGGGTCAGGCACGGGACGGCGGCCGGCCCGTTTGACTGGCTTCAGAAGGCGCACAGGCGTCGGCTCCACGGCGCATCCCTCTGCGCTTCCCCCCTTTATTTTCCCACCAGGCCACAGCAGGGTACACACACACCAACACAAAACATAACACAGCGCTTGCTTCTTCACTGGCGCAAAAATCTAACAAGACTCCGCAATAGCATATATGTAGCCATGGCATCATGGGGTGAATCCCGTGATTCGCCGGCGGGCGAACCTCTTGGTCCTGGATCTGTGTCAGTGGTCCGCAGGTGCAAGACACCGAGCCTCAGCCGAGCAAGATACAGCAGCAAAGGGCTTGCTCTGGAACAATGCCAGGCATCTCGTAGTTGATCCTTAGGCAGGCGTCTGGTTCGGCTGACTCCCACTCTCGGAGGGCGGCCGAAGTGGATCTTGCGGGGGCTTAGGAGGAGGAGGAATACCATCTACGCTCTGTCTCAACCCTGGTCCATGTGCAAAACCACGCCCGTGATTGTATTTCTTCTGCGGAGGGGGGGGGGGGGGGCTGGCAAGCCACCGAGGCGGACTGTGGCTAAGCCTGGCACAATGCAATGGACCTTTGGCTGTTGAGCACATTGAAATAGGGGGGGGGGGGAGAAGGGGGTGTCGATAGGCCCTCCAAATCAGGGGGGCGGCGGCTGATGCAGCAGCGGACTGCTCGCGAGACCCCAGGGGCGTTGCCACCCCGTTCCTTAGGTCTTGTGAAGGGGCCACCGTGGAAGGCCCCGTGTCCACGGTACCTTTGCCGGCGTGCGGAATGGGTTGGCGTGGCCGCACGGAGGACCTCCATCAGTTCCCCCGTGTCGGTGTCTGGGCCGCCTGTCTGCCCTCCTTCTGTGCTCTTTGTGGCGCCTGCTCTTTCCACTTGGCATTCATATCCGAGTCCCACGCCCGCAAGTGCGGAGAGGGACAGGGGGCCAGAGCGTTGGAGTTCGATGGGGCTCTTGGGGTGCCCCCGAAAACGGCATCCCTCTGTCCCCGGAGGTCTACGGGAGAAGCACTTTTAATTGGGGGAGAATCGGGGGGGGGGGATGGGCCATTCCTCCCCCGCACTCGTCCCTTTGCAGAACGCCCATTGGGACGCGGGGGATTGGCCGGGGGACCGCGGCGCTCTTCCCTCACGCACTCGTGGGCGGGTTTCGTCGGGGCCGAGCAAGGGCACGCCTGCCCCACCGCAGGCGGTGCAATAAGACACCGAAAAAGGCCGACGCCGCGCACACAACGTCAAAACCGCCGGGCGACCCCGTGTCGGATCCCGCAGTCGTGGCCGGGCGCTGAGGCGTGGGCCAGTCCCAAGGGGGTATCGCTTGGGCAGTGCAGAGTAAAAAAAAAACAGGAATGGGGACACGGCCTGCGTACCCCTCGCGCATTGGGCAGCGCACCGCACGCGGGCCTGCGTGGCGGGGCAAGAGGGGCCGCGTATGCCGCCGCCACGGGGCCGCTGTCCGGGAGCCGGGGGGGGGGGGGGGCACCGGCAATGGCAGAACGGAAATCTATACTTGTCCCCTGCCCCTGCGCCTCCGGGGGGTGTCCCTCCCCCACGGGGCCACGGGGGCGGGGGGTGGGAGGCGCTTGGGGGGTGGGGCAGGGCACAATCTAATTGGAGGGCCGCGCAGGCGCGGTCCCGTGGGGCGGGCGGCCGAGGCCAGCGCCTGCCCGGGCCTTCCCCAAAACACTGCCCCGGAGGCAAATGGGTGGGGCGCACGGGCGGAGCCTCGCGGCCGGGCCACGCCGCTGGTGGTCTGGGGGACCGCGGGGCGGGTAGTGTGTCTGTGGCGGAATCGGACTGAGTCGTGCAGGAGGAACAGCGTCCTACTGAGTCAATGGTCGCCTCCGGAGCGGTACACAACGCACACTAGTTCCTACCGAGCCCATAAGGCGTGGCTTGCTATACCGACCCGTCATAACTGACGCACGGCTGATGCCTACTCAGCCGTATATCTGGATCCTACTGGGCCATGGTGGTTGACTGCTGAACCCTGTTTTTCTCGTCGGGTTCTATCGGTCGGACTGAGAGACGACGACGCTCAAGGGATGAGTGCTTAGCCCCCGGGGGTGGCTGGCAGACCGGCACACCCTGGTGCACCCCGTGCCCACTCGAAGGCAAACACGCTTCCACGCACCCCCAGTGCCTGCTTCCAGAAACGCAGTGCACAGCACCGCTTTTGCGGGGGGGGGGGGGGGGGTTGCTCAGGCTCAGGCTGCCGCCCATTCCCCTGCCTGAGTGCCGGGCGGGCGAGGGCGCCCGATCGGTGCGCAACCCCCACCCCCCGTGCCCACGCAGCCCCAGGGCCAAAGCAGCACTGAACACCGTGTCGGTACCCATGCGCAGCTCCTGCGGCACGGGTTCGCGATGGTGCGTGCGGAACGCGGCAGACTCCCGCCCCCCGTTCCGGCGGCTGTGGCAACCCCCTTCTCCCGCCGCCGGTGCGGCACGGGGCGCCCCTCGGCCCAAAGGCCGCCTGGAGGGCGCGGCCTTACACTGGCATCTTCATCGTCTGGCTCTTGCTGGTCGTCAGGCGCATCCAGAGGCGGCGGCACGGGGGCTTGCGGGACAGCAACCAGACGCCGATCACGGCCCCAATCCACAACATCCAGGCGACGTACTGCGTGAGGCTGTGCACGAAGATGTCCTCCACCTGCGAGACCATGTACTTGACGATCTGCAGACGGGGATGAAGGTGGGGGCGGGATAGATGTGCGGGCAAAGGCGCGGGCAAGGGCTGGGGCAAGCAGGTGGGGGTGGGGGTGGGGGGTGCAGGGTACGTGTGGAGTCGAGGGATTGGGTGCACGACTCCCATGAGGTCACTCCAAAACGGTCATCAGCAGACCACACGGCGGCCAGGCGTGCATGCCAATGTAGACATCAGCACAGGTCAAACCTCCGCGTCGGTGCCATGCCAAGAGCTGCCGTGCAAATGGTAGAAGAAGGCTGAGCCTCCGGTGTACAGGTCCCAGGACAGGATGCGCACACCCCGCCTCTCCGCAGGGGGGGCGTAGTGGTAATTCAGGGTCACGAACAAGGGCCCGGTGCTCATGATCACCGTGAGGTAATCGCAGGCGTACCAGCGGTTGGCGTTGTGGAGGTTCCGGATAAGGCGCCACATGAACGGGTGGCGCTGCGTGGCCAACATGAGGCCGTTGCTGACGCCGACCGGCCATGTGTTGGGGAAGATCGCGCTGCCCCGGGGTGCGCCCTCGACCTGCACAGGGACAGTGGTGTAGGAGCAGCGGGATCTGTGGGGGAAAAAGACAATCAGGGGTAGGAGTACAAAGCACATGGGGTGGGCGGAGGTGGGTGGGCGGGACTTGGTGATGCGGTACGGCTCCTCGAGAGGACCCACTTGACTAGAGCATGTGGGGTGGGGTGGGGTGGGGGCTGCACATGTGCACACTCCGCACGGCCTGTGCGGCTGGGGGCAGGGCAATGTACGCCCAGCACTGCCGGGGCCGGGATGTGGAGGGGATGGTGGACACTCTGTACTGTGTGGCGGAGGGTTGGAGTGTGTGCGAAGGATGTGTGTGGGATGGGGGAGAGGGATGCAGAGGGGGGGGGGGGGGCTGGTGTGGCGGAGGGTCGGAGGATGTGCAGTGGGGGGAGGGGGATGCAGAAGGGGGGATTCCTGCAGGTCGGCAAAATCCCCGTGAATCCCTGCGGGCCTTGTGCGCGGGTAGGCAGGCCGCCGAGCCAAAGCTGATGGGGGTGGTCTGCCGTCTCACTCATCCTCGCTGCCTCCTTTGCCTCTCTCCCCATGCCGTAGCTCATCCGTGCCACCCGCCTTCACGCTGACCTACCGCCCTACACCTCTGTCTGTCCCAGTCCCTCATCTCCGTCTTCGGCCATCTCCACCTCTGCACGCATTTCACCCTACCTACCACAGCCACCCTGGTGCTTTCCGCTCTCTTCAGCGCCCCCTTCCGGTGCCTCCACCTTGTCAACTGTGCCCACCTCTCGCCAGCCTCCATTGCACCTATCAGGCCCTCCCATCACCCTGCGACCGTCTGCCGACTTCTTGCCCTGTTTTCATGCGGCTCCGACGGACAAGGGTGGCTTTCGTCAGTTTGGCCGGATGCATGGATAGCAAAAACCGCTGTTCCCTCCCAAACAATACACATACATGACGCACAACATTGGTGCGCAACAGTGATGTTGAGGGTTGTTCATAAACACTGTTGGCAGGAACCCATCACGCATTTTTTGGTTCGAATGTATCGGGCATTGTTGTGCATTGCAGGTTCCAAGGTTCCCGTGTGCAACCCCCCCCCAGATGTAGAACGGGGGGAGGTTGGTTGGTTGGTTGGTTGGTTGGTTGAATAACACGGCTATGGCGGCCGGCAGCAGCCCCCCCCCCCCCCCCGCGGGGACCATGCTGAGCAAACCTACGCCGCGTTAAAAGAAGGAAGGTTGTGTGCCTTTACTTCCCCCTGACCGCTCCCCTCACAGCAGGTGCAGGGGGTGGCGCACCTCTTGCGCCAGCGCAAATTTCTGGGCACCCATCCTGGGCCCCAGTCCACTCCCGCATCCGGGCACCATCCTGGCTCTCACTGCCTGCCGGGAAGGGGGACCACCTTGTACTGGGTTACCGTCCGGGTCCCAGCTCCCCTTCACCGTGCGACTCCTAGGATCAAAAAAGCTGCCCGCGGCAGCAGCAACGACTCGCGCACGGCACGCTCCTTGCGTGCCGCGGCTCCACAACTGCTTGTCCCAGGTATCGAACCCAGGTCAATGCCACTCACGACCTAGGCGTTGACTACTCAGTTACGGTCTCCGTCCCACCAGCTGTGTCATGCCGCGCCGGGCAGTGTCATGGGGGCTCGCTCTAGATGGCCCCTGCTCCACCACTTGCCGCTCGACCCTCTTCTTCTCCTGGCCTTCAAGGTAACGCTCAGAGGCCGTAGCTTGAGCTCAGAGGCCGTAGCTTGAGCGCCTGGGGCTTCCACCTACATGCAGGGGACCCCTACATGCCTTAGTCTTGTGGCCTTCAAGGTCTCGGCCCGCACCTTCGATGCGCAAAGGCCACAGCTTGAGCGCCTAGGGCTTCCATGCAGATGCACGGGACCCCTGCATGCCTTAGTCCTCAGTGGGGATCGAACCGGGTCAGCACCACTCTCAACTTGGGCGCTGACCACTCGGTTACGGTCTCTTTCCCACCAAATCTGACATGCCGGGGGCCTATGGATTAGCCCCCGGCAGTCCTTTCGGGCCGGGCAGTGGCGGGGGGCCCGCTCCAGATGGCCCCCTGCTCCACCACTTGCCTCTTGGCCATCTCCTTCTCCCGCGCTCCCTGACGCCCTCGCGCGCATAGCGGCGCCCTGCGACAGAGGAACCAAATGTGCTCTACACACCTTTGGAGCGTCCCGTGGCACAGGTCACCCTCTCTGCAATATGCTTGCATGACCCAATGGCTTCAGGGTATTGGTCTCGCCGACCTTCGGCCTGTCTGTGCTGTCCTGATGTGCTGTTCTGATGAACCAGCGCAGCACAACCAGAGACTCGGGGGGGGGGGGGGGATAAAAACTGAGGAATTTTAAGCTTCATAATTCATGCACATGCTGGTTTGAAGTTTCAAAGAGGAGATTGGCTACATTGCTTGTCCCAAGCCACTAGTGATATATGTTTTTGGTAGGAGAGAGTTGTCCTTGAATTGCATACTTCCCCTTGCTGTTGTTGTTGTTGCTCTACTCTATACCAAACCCATGTAGGGGCGTAGGTACACAGAGGAGGAATATTTTTGGGCAATTATGCAACTTTTGTTAACATGGGGGGGGCGGGTACGCAAGATCCATATGGTTCTGCGAAACGATGGTTCAAGGACCCCTTTTCCCTCCCAAAGTATACAACGATGCAACTATGCAGCTATGCACCCAAAAACACGAAAAGTGTGAAAAGACGCCTTTCAAACGAGGACTTGCCACAGTGGCTGGCTTACACAGGCACAAGCAGAGGAGCATGCAGCAAATTAGAGGACAACGGGTGCCTACTTCAGAATGCTTTGAAAAAAATAAAAAAACAATGGCACATGGTGGTGCACAGGCAAACAGAGACCTGGAAATCCTAAAAAGTGTGTGTGGGGGGGGGGGGGGGGTTGGACATTAAATCTTCAAGCATGCTCTTTCTCCACAAAATTTGCAGGGGTTGCAAGGGGGGGGGGGGGGGCGGGGTGGCGTTGTCAGGTTGGCACGGGGCATCATCAAACAGACCAGAGGGTCAAGTTGCGTACGGCATCCCATGTCCATATCGAGGTACACGCCCCCGTAGTGGTACAGCACGAAGTAGCGCAGGGCGTCGGCACGCTGGATGGGAAAGCGGTACGAATCAAACTCCGGAAGGAACCAGTCGTAGTGGCGCCGGATAAGCTCCCGGGCAGACTCGTCCGACCACACGATGGTGGTCCAGGTCGGATGCAGGGCCTTGCAGCTTTTGTAGCCACTGGCCCAGCCCGCAGGCATGGTGGACAGGTTGCTGGTCTTCCATGTCCGGTGGATAATCTTAGGGATCGTAAGGAGATCATGTGAGACTTTCAGGTTGTACTCCGCAAAATTGAAATCAACGTCGAGGGCATCGCTTCGGTTGGCGACAGTGGTAACCAGTTTGTTCCCCTTGGGAGTAGATGCGTGTGCATGACAGGGTGTGGCAACAATCGATGGGATGTGATGGGATGTGATGGGGTTGATGGGGTGGGGGTTTGTCAGGGTGTGGGGGCGAGGGTATAGGGGGTGTGTGGGGATGTGTGGTGTGTGGGTAGGGCCGTGGGCATGGTGGGTTTGGCAGGCACTGAGACAGATATGTTGATAACCGATGCACCCACTTATTTGTTCTCAACGTTCAGTACATGTGCCGTTGCACAATCCAGTGCAACTCGTATCTGTACCAAATCACTCGTATGTAAAGAATTGTCACTTGTTTCCCTTGACCTAGAGAGCAAATCAGCCGAGTCTGTGGACGCAGATGGGTTGTGACAGGGACTGCATAGTGTTTGAGAAGAAATTCAAATTGAACATCTTCCGAACGCCAACCCACACTAGCCTCTAAATTGTTTCTCAGGGCCCTTTGCAAGGTTAGGTGGTGACAGGGCCTAATGCTCAGCAGAAGGATACGGATGAGGATGGTCGCAATAGGGATGTAAGGGTGAAGGCAATACAGGAAAGCGTAGGGAGAAGGGGATATGGACCTCATCCAGATCTCGAGATGTCAAGTAATCCGCTGACGAGTACCCAGTCAGATAAACAGAGATTACTCCGATGCCTGTTGTACCGGCAAAAACGGCCCAGTACATGAATATGCCAAAGGCGATGGACAGGAACCCAACGATGCATGGGTGCAGCCCAACAAAGAAATTGCAGGTTTCGGCCATTTGTAGGAGCAGTTGCTGGGCTTGAAGCAGGCAAAACAGAACTACACAAGATGCAGGATGGGGATACAAGGGAGCACTGGGGACTGGAGCTCTGGTCATGTCTCAATGAAACAACGTTTTCTTGTTTTGATGGAAGGGCCTTTCATAAGCATCAGCAAATGGTATGCTTTTGTGTGTTGCTGCGCACATCTTTCCAAAGTCATTCTTTTTGTGTGCGTTGGATATTGCCTCAGCCTACCCTCTCAAACATGGGCCCTGACAATGCACTGGCCAGTGCTGATTTGCGATGTTCGCGCTTTGCTTTGTCTCTTAACACTATCAATGGGGTACCACAGTTGAGGGAATAGACAAGGGCAAGATTGTTCACACCAACGTTAAAATGTGTGCGTCCAAATCAAGGGACTGCACACTGCATCGTGTATCATGCACAAATTAGATCTGGCATTGCAAGGTATTCAACACGATACATCCAACTATTGGTGCTTAGAAACCTGGCAGCCAAGCAAAACTCCGCAAGCGCTTTAGAGGCCTTGGAGAAATCATGTGTTTGGTGGGTTGGTGGATCTACGGCAAGCAACTGCAGGGGTTGGCTCAAAATTCCCTACATCAGCACAAAGGCTGTTGGCCATTGCACTGGGATTGCTTGAAACTCTTTCGACCCCCTTATGTCTGTGATCAATATCGCAGAACTGTGGTGCATGTGGTATCTATGGTGCATGCACTGTGAAGGGTGTGGCTTTTGCCTGCCCACTTTGGAGTGTCCTGCTTGTGGTAAGGCCCACCCTAATCCCAACAAATGGGTGTTCCAAAAGTGGTGTGAGGAGGTGGACGTTGACGAGGTTTTGATCGCAAACAGATTAGACACTTGAAAATAGTGACTGATCCATTGTCTTGCCTGTCCCAAACCCTGGTCCCCTATTGCAAACGCATGCCCACAGCCTCTCCGCAACCCTGTCCGGACCCCCACACCAATCCCTGTCGCAAACTGAATTTATTTAGTTGCCAAAAACGTTCTCGTTCCCAATCAGAATGCCAGGAATGCCAGTGCCGCATCAAGGATAAGCCCCAGATATTCGTTGTGATTCCTTTGTTCAAAGTGGGCTAAATTTCTGGTGAAAAAAAGAATTGTGGTGGCAGCCGATACACCCCTAAAGGGTATGTTTGCCAGGCACGCCTGGCATCCAAATGAATGTTCCGGCCACCTATCACAATGCTTTACCCCCAAACATCACTCCCTCCTCTAGCCTATGAACCCTAAGCACAAGCACATTGTATGACTGTTGGCAATCAATTAAATTCCCATTTTTTTGCCCAACAAATGGGACGAGCACATGCACCCCACCCTTCTAGGCCCCATCATGGCCACCCACCTCAAAATCAAAGAATCCCCCTCTTGTGCGTGATGGACCACCCAAGTGGCCACACCGAAGAGTGGGAGTCCCTAACCCTAACTTGAGGGGCCATACCAAAGCATGGGAAAACTTTGCCCGGCTCGCTAACGTACTCTCCTAGGTCTCTGTACACATTGATGTACCCAAAGCCCATCTTCCTCCACCAATGGGGCCATTTCATTGGGAATGGTACTCCAAGCACGCTTACAGGAACAACAGGTGCAACAAAGGCGGACTTGGCGAGGCCTTCTTTCCCTTTCCCTGCTTCCCTTGCGGCAACACTCCACAGCCAAGAGGAGCTGTGCCTGAGGTATTCACCCCTAGTCAGCGAATGCAAGTCCGATTCCGAATAAACAGAAGAGAGCAGTTTTGCATGCAGGCACACCCTGCCCCCCCCCCCCCCACACTGCCCCTGACCCAGACCTACTTCCTTGTGTCTCAACCTCGAATGCATCCAGTGTATTGTTCGTACATGCATATGATGTTGCACGTCTTTGCCCAATTGTGCATATTGTCCGTCATTTGTTGCATATTCATAGATGCTTAACAGCCGCAACGGATGGGGCCGCAACATCTTGACCATCTTGAAACGATTAAACCCATTCTCCTCGCCGTAGCGCGTGTGGACGTCTGTGCGTGTGTGTATGAGACAAACAGACTGTAAACCAGGCCGTATCAAAATCATCATAATTTGCCACTCAGCACAAATGAAATGATACTTGGCAAGAGCACACCAAGTTCCATCCTGCACCCTGTAAAATCCATGGCACCAACAGCAGCACTGAACTTGGATCACCCAATACAGCAAGGAAGGCAGCCTCTGCATGGGTTCACTAGTTGGATCAAGAACCAGAGGGGACCACCGGGTCCAATTTTTGTTTGGTTTTTGGGGGGTGCAGGGACATCATGTTTCCAGGTGAATTGTTGACACTCCATCGGATCAGGAGTCAACTCGCACAACTGTGATGTCCCTTTCGCTGTTCATAACTTACTGCCGATGTCGTTGTGGCGCATGGAAGCTGTGAGCATCAGGGGTCATGCACTGCATCTCTGAGACAGTGGAGCAGCACAGCTCCCCAAGAGGGCATGGAATCAAAACTGCATGAGAGCCTCACTTCAAAAAAGCGTGCTCCAAAATGTTGAACCAGCCATCATTCCAAGGAGCAGTTGCAGGAGCTGAGGTTGTGGACACAGTCGGAAAGTGCACAGGCATCAGTGGGCACAGGTCGCCCTCGGTGGGATTCTGCAATCTACGATACAACCTGGCCTCTAGGACGACAGAGCGTCTTCACTTTGCATTTTAGGCCCTGGGCAGAGCGTCTTTGCTCTGCATTTTAGGCCGTGGGCAGAATCCCGTCTTTGAATGCATCAAAGACTCATCGTCTGTCGTCCGGTGCCTTCCACGTCCACTTCTACCACCAACTTCTCCACACAACTCTCCTTGGTGTTGCTATGGTTCCCGCTATGTTCCATGCCCTGTACCCATCATAGGGCGTCCTCTGCTCAGGGCCGTGGCCCTCCTTCAGAAAGGGATAAACCACTTTGGCAGTAGAATAGCAGAGGCAAGATCCATATTTGAAGGAGATTTGCCCGCTTTTCCCGGAGATAGGTCCCAGTTTCGCATACAGAGAACGCCCAGCCCAATGCTTTGCATAGGGCTGGTCCATATGCTTCCTCGGCAGAACCGCTAGAATGACCCCTAAGTATTTGTAGCTAACTTGAAATGGAATGTTCATAGAAGCAATGCTGGCCATGATGCCAGCCGAGAAAGCACCTTTGAGAAATATGGCAAATTTAGAGCGGTTATTTTTAGGTCCAGACAAAACTCAAATGGGGCATCCATTGCATCACAAATAACTTTTGTACATGCTTCAGGGTGATGATCAGAATATCATCCACACAAATTGACAGAACGATGTCAGATGACCTGCGTTCTGCCCCTTGACCCCACATGCTGAGATATACTGAGATGGGGGGCAAAACACAGTACCAGTGGGTCTGGGGGTGTGCAGGGTGAGTTCGGGTGCATGCATGTGTGGACGTCTGGCCGTGTCAAAACACACACATTTGACAGACACCCTTGTTTCGAAACCGCAGGCCAATCCGCAGCTGCCAGGGTTCAAAGGGGAGAATGCAGAGGCCAAGAGTCCCATGCCACGTTGTGTCGTGCACAGAGGCGGATACGGAGAGGGACAGTGCATGATGTGCTGCCGTGTTGTGGTGCGTGGGCACCGTTGGGTCCAAACCCTCCGCTTCAGCCTGAGAATGCGGGTGCGCCACTTCTGGTGCCTTGTTTAACAGTCTCCTGAGCAGCCAGCATGGGGGCCGCACGCAGGTCAACAAGTACTCCGCATATGCACGTCCTGGTAGGCATATGCAGCAATATTCGGCAGTCCTTCTTAACAGTTGTTTTCCACACTACCTTGCCATATGTACACTTGTCTTGTAACACCGCTCATGTTCCCACTAGGGGGGGGGGGGTTGGCACAAGGCCTCAGTGGGGGGGGGGGGGGGTCAAAAGAATAAGGTCCATTCAAACCCAGGCGCCCGGCGATTATTCGAATTTTGTGGAGGGATGTTCATGTGTGCCTGTGGATGGCCGATGCTGTGTGGGTGTGGGCTGCTTGAGCACTGGGCCTGAAGAGGGGGGCGCGGGAGGGGACAGCGGGGGCCAGCGCCTCAGGTAGTCTGACCTGCACAGAGGGCAGGAATGTTGCTGTCCCGGTCCGTGTTCGCCCGTCCCCCGTCTCCCTGTGCACACGTGCCCATTAGCCCTGCATGACCGGCGCCTCGACACCCGGCGGATTCCCACTCTTCACGAACTTCACGGACGCGGAGTTGACGCAGTGCCTCTCCATCGTCTTTGTGAAGCCCTCGTTCTCAAAGACGTGCCCCAGGTGCCCATCGCAGGCCGCGCACATGATTTCGATGCGCCGCATCCCATGCGACGTGTCAATCTGCAGAAGGAATAAGGACACAGTGGTGGGATCAGAGGTGGCACAGTCCTCAAATGGCAAGGGCATTTGGTAAAAGCTAGCACATGCTCCAGTAAAACCTAGTAAAATCTAATTAAACCTGGTGAAAAATCTTTTTCACTAGGTTTTGAACAAAAAATTTAGCTCGCCACAACCTCTACATCCGCCCTAGCTGCCCTTGGCATACACCACAGGGGCTCCTCTCCACTAGTTGTACACACAGAACACGGGTCCCTTGAAACCCATTTGCTCGTGGAGTTTCATGCTATGTGGAAAAAAGCCTGAAAATAGGGTCCTGGTGTTTCTAGCGGTACAAGAACTGCGTAGAAAGGCAGCCCCTTACCTCTTTTGGCATGCCTTGCCTCTTTTGGCACGGGGCATGCGTGTGTCCCCAAACGCACATGAACACATCTCAAAAAAGGGGATGCATGTCGCTATCGCCTACCTTTCATTTGACAACATTTCTTTAAGGTCATTTTCTTGCAGCCTCACTCACTGCTCATGCTGCCACCCGCTTAGGGGACTGTACATATCTTTCAACCGTCTACAAAAATGCATGATGCCCCTTACCAACGATTGAGGGGAAGTTTTTTTGTGGGTGTAACTGCTTGGACACCACAGCCACCACCACTTGGTCATTTTGTCCCTATTCTCTGACCTTAGATTCGACAATGGCCGTCACCCAGATCAAAAACACTCAATACAAATGCCAGCAAGCGCCAATAAAATAATTAAGTAATCCATCAATGGTGCCATGAAAGGTAGTGCATGAGTCTCAGCAAGGTGCCAATAGGCGCCAACAAATTGTTCATCTGTCCAGCAAGGTGCCGTCAGCAGGGGGGGGAGGGGGCAGTATGCAACTTAGTGCCTGCCATTATGCACTGCAAAATTCTGCAGAATTCTGCAAAGTTATGCAAAAGTATGCAAGCGAAGAAAAGCAAAGAAGAGGTACCGGTCCATCAGTACTACTGTCACCCTCCTCCACAACTGGCCTCTTTTTGTCCGTTTCATCAGGTTCCATATCACTGTCACCATCATCAAGCTCAGGAACATCGTCATCATCATCATCATCATCATCATCCATTATCGCCATCGTCATCATCAAGCTCATTTGATGGGTCTGGGTTGCAACCGGTGGCTTCAAACATCTGCCTATTGATGAACAGGGCAAACAGCTATGACAAAAGAGAACACACACAACAGCAAAGAGAGTGCCAACCATAGAACCAACCTACGTCACATTCGGGGTTGCATAATCATGCAAAACTATGCAAATTCCATTATGCAAAATTGTGCAAAATTGTGCATTTGCATAATGCCCCCCCTGCCGTGAGGCGCCCTCACAGCTTCTGCCAGATTCTTGATTACCTCCCCTCCACCTCTTCCTTCCCGTCACACTAATGTCTGCATTGAACCCATCACTGTCTGAGACTATCTCCAACACCCTCTCCCACCCATTGTCAGTCTTTACGAAACCCGTCACGGCTCTCCTTCCTCCCAAGAGGCATCTCCTCTGCCCGTGAGGACCGTGACCACCCACGGCTGCTGCCGCCTGAGTCATCTCCTCACGTCAGCCCCACGTCTGCGCTTTCCGCCGCTGGAAGTAGGTCAGTTGAGTGTCCCTGCCCTCGTGTGCAAGCTCCTCCGCTTGATTGTTGCCTTCCGCGTTCAGGTGTGAAGGGACCCACTGAATCTGCCCCCTCCCTTAACCACAGGATGCGCTCCTGAAGGTCCGCATATCCCAGTTTTCCTCCCATGCCAGCGCCAGTTTTTGGACCACTCTACTTGCCTTTAAACACATACTCACGGTCCACCACCACCACCATTTGCTCCTCCGCAGCTCGCTGGAGTAGGGCCTGCAGCACACCAGCTCTCCATGGCTGCCTTATATGGGGAGGAAGGAGGATACGTGCTGAACACTTGCGGCTGTGTCCAGGCTGGTCCCGCTTTGGTGACCCATCCGTATAAACGACCACCCAGCCCTCCGTTCCCAACCGGTCAAGCTCTTGTGTCCTCTGAACGGTGGGTTGTGAAGCAACGAATACTCAGCTACCGATATAGCCCCCGTGACACAGACTGTCCTCTAGACGGGGGAATGTAGTACTTAGCACGGTATACCCCCGCGTCACAGGCATACAGTGATTGCCACCAGATCAGTACCGAATGTTGCCTTGAGTTCACCACTGAAGCAGGGTTATCAGATGTTCCATGGGCTGTCTGGGGCAGAATCATCACTTCCACTGCAACAGTATTGAAGTGATTCGGGAATGTACAGCACATTGGTGTTGGTATGGTACATTTCTGTGTGTAGCCCGTGGGCAACGTGGTCTGTTGAATGTCATGAAGATATGAACGGCAGCACCTGCCAGATACTCACTGCCTGCATGCAACCACAAGGGTGGAGGCAGCTCAGCTTGAGGGGCTCAGGGCACTCATTGGGCCATACTGAACTGATTCCTGTGGGGGGGAGAGAAGTCACAAATGTTCCTGGGTTAAAGGCAGGCTAAGCTAATGGGCTGTTGGGGCCAGCCCAACCCCCCCTCGGCAATGGTCAGCTTCCATGCTAACTACAACCTACCACCAGGTCGCAAAGGGAGCAAAATTATCGCATGACACGGTGGTGGCACACAAAACGGTCACAGATATTTGGGCTGATCTCGATCTGCAGGAAATGCCAGACTCGTATGACACTGATTCCCATGGGGCAGAGGGGTCGCAGTTGTCTGATGCCGAGGGAGATGAGCCTGTGTGGTCTCCCCCGCTCTTCAGTCCCGTCCACACGCGTGATGGCACCCATTGAACGGAGACACTGTCACCCAATAGGAGCCACTGGCTCCACATTTCTGACCACAAACCTGCATGCGCCAGCGGTCCCTGTGATCCCACCCACCTGTGCCTACACCACTTTTCACATTTACCTTTGAGTCCAACATCCGCCAGCTCCGAATCGGTGACTAAATGCAATGTTTTCCCTGCCACTGTTTCTGCAGTGCCCCCAGAGCCACTCTGAGCTTTGCTCGTGCGATGGATTGGCGTTCTGTTACTGGGACAGGGGACTACTCGTTCCTCTCACCCCCCCCCCCCCCGACCAGATTCCAAAGCCTGCATCCTCCACCCCCACCTTGTGAGCCACACAAACCATCTCTGGCCGGGGATTGTAGGCCATAATAACAGCCAGACTACAAAGCATCAGTGTTGTGCAGTGGTCTAGCGACTCAAAAAAAGGCTCAAAGGAGGGGCCTGGTACACTGCTGCTAACCAGCAAATGGGAAGGATGCAGACCCAAGCTTTCCTTGTCTGCTGTCCCAATATCTGATGTCCATGGACAAGAACAGTCCACTAGCACCCGTGTACAACAGTTGGGTTGCATGTTTCGTGGGACCCAGACATGCTCACGACAAATTGAGTCCACGTCCTGCAGTACATCATTTGTGTTGGGGAGGCAGCAAGCATACTAAGCACATTTCGGATGCCTGCACATCAAAGAAAAAGAATTCCAAAGAGGCATTAGCTGCATACCTCAGTTTTGACCGCACCCTTGTAGCACTTGTCAAAAGCCGGCCATCCACAGCCGCTGTCGAACTTTGCAGCGGCACTGTACAGTGGAGCCCCACAGCCTTTGCAAACGAAGTAGCCTTCAGTGGGATAGAACTTGTTGTATTCCCCTGTGCCACCCCGCTCCGTGCCCTTTTTACGCAGGATGTTAAACTCCTCAGGTGAGAGCTGTGCACGCCACTCAGCATCAGTTTTTACAACTTTAGCCATTCTGTGAGACAGGTCTATGGAGGATACAAAACAGTGCATACCAAGCAATATGTTGTTCAGATGCTGATCCCCACAGTTTCAGCTCAGCTCAGGTCTTGCCACACTTCAGCAGGTTGCAGTTGTGCATGGGCTTCTGGGAGTGAATACCACCACCAGGCTGGGTAGATCAGCTGGGAGTCAACGGTCATGGAGTACAGAAAAAGCTACTCTACAGCACTCAATTTTTCGCCCTTGCTCCAGGCCTGGTTGTGTCTCATGATGTCTCAAAGATTGGACCAAAGCAGCATCACTTCAAAGGCTTCCCCTTGCCCTGCCTGGCAAACAACAACAACAACAACAACAACAACAACAACAACAACAACAGAACATGCCTGTTCACTGCATGTACCATACAAATTTTCACACTCGAACCATTTGCTTCGCCACCAGTGGGTGGGTGGCCGTAACACACGTTCAAAGCACTGAGCTGGGCTACAGCAGAGCAATAGCGTTCTCAAACTGCTGATGCTCAGCCCCATTGCAGCCTTTGCACCCAACTCAGCAGGCATATGCACACTGAGAACTCTTCTATCTGTACATGGCATTCGATTTCGACAACCACCTGTCTGCACCCCCTTCTCTTCATTTTTACTGCACCGTTTGTTCAGCCCCTGCATCCCTGCCCCCCTGAACATGCACAAATCAGGTTTCCTCCATGGACCGACTGCACTTGAGACTGTGATGGTCCTGATTCCCCGCGTCGCTGCGGGACGTAGACGAACGGGTGGGTGGGCGGGCCTGACTGCCTTAATGAAAAAGGAGACTATCGGAGAGATGGAGAGAGTGATGAGTGAGAGAGGGGGGGGGGGGGGGGTGCAGGGGATGTTGTATGTGCTGAACCTACTTTACTTCGAGGGCTACGTAACTATGGTTCAGCCCCTGCATCCCTGCCCCCCTGAACATGCACAAATCAGGTTTCCTCCATGGACCGACTGCACAAAGTGCTCGCGAATGCGAGCCCCGGACTCACGCTGGTCCCGTGCTGGCCTTTGTCACCCCCCCCCCCCCCTGTGCTAAACTCCAAGGGGCCTGAGGCAGATAGTGGAGATGCAGAAATTTGTGTGCGCTGCGTTCCCAGAGCTGTCACCTGTCATAGGCGTCCTGGACAGCGTGCCGCCTGCTGGGAAAGGTATGCAGGCGGCTGAGCGGGTCTGCGGGGTTCTCCGCAGTATCGACCCGAAACACACCGAGTTTTACGTGGCTCCACAGCCGGAGCCAGAACAGACACCTGAGAATTCTCTGGTGGGCCTGAGAGCATGCAGTGGCTCTCTGCCCCGCCACCTGGAACCTGCTGGCGTCGCTGTCTGTGCCGACCACCACAGATCTGTGGCCGCGGTAGACGGCGACTTTACATGCATGGTATATGCCGAAAAGCTCTGCCTGCTGTAGTGATGTGACCCATGCCGGGCATCGTATGGAGCGGCGGAATCGCCTGTCGCCCACCAGCCCTACCCTGAACCGCGCCCCATCTGGCGCCGCGTCTGCAAACAGCAGGAGGTCTCCCTTGCCTGGCACCTGCTGCGTCCCTTTCACGTGGGCGTCCGGCGGGTAGGACTGCGCTACGGCGCTGAACAAGAGCACCGTGCCGAGGCCCCGCGCCATATTCCGTGTGAACCACCGCGCGCCCGAGTCCAGTGCTTGATAGCTCCCCGCCATAAAGCAGGAGAGTCCTGCATTGGGCCTCGAAAGCCAGCACAACTGCCCAAGCAGCTTCCTGAGCCTGCGGGGCTCGATGGTTCCACGGCCCATGGCTCTTACCCACGCGCGGAGCGCACTGCGCAGCCCGCTTGGGGCGTTTTGAAAGTATCCTGCATCTGTGTTTATGTGTTTGCCAATGAAGCTGAGCTCCATTGTGGGCGTTGTTTCGCTTTTCTGGCTAATTATAAAACCCGCCCGCTGCAGGCGCCGGATGATGAGCCGCACTACGCGCCGCACCTCGGATGGACTGCGAGCGGTGACGAGAATGTCGTCTATATACACCCATGCCCGGGCCCACACGCCTCGCAGGGCGGCAGCCACGATGCCACGGACGAGGGACTGGCAGATGAGGGGGGAGTAGCGCCATCCGAAGGGTAGGCGCGTGTAGCGGTATGACCGCCCGTCGGCGGTTTGCAGAACAAAAACCCTGCGCCAGCCCCTCGGGAGCACGACGCTCCAAAACGCATTCTGGAGGTCGAGTTTGGCCATCCACGCACCCCCCCCCCTCCGCATCCAGTCCCTGAGTTGTTCCAGGCCCGGGAGGGTGAATTTTTGGGGCCGTCTGGGGTCTGCCTCGTTTATAGGAGACGCATCCAAGATCATCCTACACTTCTGCCTATTCTTGGGGCGTAGGAACGCCTGTGAGGTGGGCCTGAGGTGCGTGCGCTTCACCCCTCGCGCGTCTACGCGCAGGGCCCGCATCATGAGCGGGAGCTTAGTGCAGTGCGACTTTAGGTTGGCCCCCCTGGCTTTGGCGTGCTTCTCGTAAGCTCTCAGGAGGTCCTGTGGCACCAGCCGCCTCCAGAGCGGCGCATGCACGTGCACACGGCCCGCCGACCCGAGCCCTTTTGCCGCCGTCTCCGGGTCGATCTCGTCTGCGTCCTCCGATGAGTAATATCCGTCCTCCTCGCCGTCCAGTCCGTCGTCCAGCACCCCCTGCAGTGCGACCCGCAGCTTCGCAGTAGCGTCACCGTGGCCCAGCCTGAGCCGCGCCGCCGCCATGATCAGCTCCTGGACACCCTTGTGGACCATGTCCCTGCGGCCTCGCTTCACTCCCGGCAGCTCGCTGATCGCACGCGCCAGGCGCTCATCCTCGGTCGTCACCTCCCTCGCGTCCCCGTGATGCTGGCGCACCGACTGCCGCTTCTCCGTCCGGCTGGCAGTCTCCTCCGCGCCCGTGGCGTTGCCCCCCTCTGGCGTTTGACGGTCTTGGGCGGTGGCCGCTCTGGCGAGTCCTCGATCTCGACGACGTCTCTCTTTGGCGACTCCATGCGTGATCGTTTCTGCACTGGGGCAGTACCGCCTTCTGGACTCAGCTCTGCCCGAGCAAGTCGGACATGGGGGACCTCGAGCTCACCCCTAATCCAGCTTGGCCACATCCCCAAAGTCGTCCCAGGCTGCATCCGCGCCGTTGTTGCGCTTGTCCCGTACTCAGGCAGGGGGATGGGTCCCCCTCGCTCGAACTGCCATCGCGGCGGCGCCTTGTAGTATAGCTCCGCCACTGTCGCCGACTTCCACCCCCCCCCAAAGCATGATGAACCGCACTGGGAGTCCGAGGCCGTGGAGCTGGCTGCCCCGAACCTCCGGAACGAGTGCCAGCACAGATACTTGAAGGACCCGCCGGTTTAGCTAAAACCAGAAGCAAACACGCAAACAGGAGGCAAAACACGCACGTCTCTTGCAGTACATCTCGTCAGTGTGCCGCCTCCTCGTGGGCAGTCACAAAAGCCCGGTTTGGGCAATAGAAGTCGCAAATAGCGTCATTGGGTGGGACGGGCGGGCTGCTGGCAGCAAGCAAAAATGCTCTACAAGTACAAAGGCTCACGGCACACACGCACGCACACACACACACACACCACCCGACGAGCTAAACCAGAGCTCAGGCACGGCTGAGCTAAGATTTAGCTAAAACCAGAAGCAAACACGCAAACAGGAGACAAAACACGCACGTCTCTTGCAGTACATCTCGTCAGTGTGCCGCCTCCTCGTGGGTCTCGTTCATGCCAAACTGCTGCACAACCCCCCCCCCCTGCTCAACAACCGGTGCAGCCCTGAGACCGTGTTGAGCCAGTGCTCAACGCACGTCACGCCCACCAAGCAATGGACGCCCAAGACACAAAGCGCCAGAGGCGCCCTGTACACACCGGCACGTCTCGTCAAGCGTCAGACCAAGCCTAAGAGAGCGTGGACTCGACCCCATGCCACTGCCAACGAGGAAGCGGCGAATGCACAGCGAAGGTCGGGAACCACCGCCCGGGCGCAAAGCAGCCCGGTCAGCCCAGGGCAGTCCCCAGAGTCCCGCACCAGATCCAAAATCAGTGGGCCAGCGCTCACCACAACACCAAGCCTAAGAAAGCATGGACCCCGAACCCACAGCAATGAGGAAGTGGTGTAGGCCAAAGGACCATTGCTCGGCGCACAGCCACACAGACGGCCTCCAACATCAGCGCAGGGCAGAGCCACCTCTACAGACCATTGCCCGGAGGGCCCCCGCCTGCTCATACTGGATCTGCCATCGCAGAGAGAAAACGTCCCACGCACGACAATTACAACACCGGCGCGGCCATGGAACCAAAACCGCCGGCAAAAGCGAAAGCACCGCCCGGGCGCAAAGCAGCCCGGCCACCCCAAGGCAGCACTCAGAGACCCGCAACAGACCCAAAATCAATGGGCCAGCGCTCACCACCACACCAGCTCCCGAAGTTAGGCTTATCCCCAAAAAAAACTACACCAACGGTCTGAAGTGGCCTGCTATTCTCACCACCAAGGGGTAAGACCCCTGCACCCACAGATACGGCACGGGAGTGCGACGACCCCCGTTCTAGTCCGTCAGAGACACAACCACCCTCTGCCCCCCCCCTTTCCCGGCCACTACGTCCCACATCCCCCCGCAAGTGTGTCTGCCCTCGGGCTTCACCCTGGGGTCCCCGACCGTGGTGGTTCGTCTTTTCGCCCGCCCCCGAACCCTCTTGGCGAGATCCATGGCCGCGGCACCAAGAAAATCTTCCCTTTCCCTGGGATCGTCAGGCACGCCATACTCGACGTACAGCCGCACCCCATTCCGGAGGAGCACCCGGCGACAGGCCCGGCGACCCACTAAGCCACCCAACTTCTCCCGCAGCGTGGCGCGTCGTCGCGCCGTGCGCCGCTGAACGGCCTCCTCCGAACGCTTGCGCGAGCGGCTCTTGCCTCGCCTCCTCTTGCCGCTGCGCGCATGGCGATTACGGCGGCGCCGGGTCATGATCACATGGACCAAGAAAACGAGTGCTACAAGCAGGCGCCGACACCATACAACATCACGTCATCGCACCCACCGACTCCTCCAAGCGGTACTGCAAAAAGACCTCGTGGAACTCTGCCCCCCCCTCACCACCCCCCGGGGACCACAGGCCCGCTCTCCACGACTGCGGCAACACAAAGGGTCCCATAGGCACTCCCAGGGTCCACAAAAAAACTGTTCGCCTATCGGGGAAGGCCCAGATATCCCCCACCCGGCGCGTCGCCATCTCGCGCGCCAAACCCAGATCCCCATTGAAGTTGTCACACAATCTACTGATAGGATCAGCGGGATTATGGGAACCACGTACCCAGTGCATGTAAACCGTGAAGCCCGGGCACGAAGCCCACAGGTAGCGGAAACACTTCAAAACCGACTGTTGGAACTTACGCCCCACCTTAGCTTTACACCTAAGGAACTGCACCAGCGCTGCCGCATTATCCCCAAACAAATGGGCCTCACGGACGCCCACATTGAGTATGAGCTTCAAGCCCCAGAGCAGCGCCGCGGCCTCCGCACACTGCTGGTTGGGCGGCTGCTCCGCGGGCACAACCGACCGAGAACCCACATCCATGGAAAACAGGCCCAACCGGTACTTACCTGCGTCCATCGCCGCGTCAACGTAAATAACCAACGGCGACCGCTTTACCACTTTGGGGAGGGACACCACCGACCATTGCCGTCTGGCCATCATGCACGCCACGCACATAGACTTAAGCAAACGCACAGGGGTAAATGGCAGCCGGGGGGGCGCCCAGAGCACATGAGCCCACACCCCAGACAGATGTGGACTGTGCCCAAAACCCAGGCGACAGATCCACTGCGCCCGCCCCAAGAACTGCTGCAGCCGCTTTACCCTACAGGGCCCCACAGACAACCTCAACCAATGCGCAAACAGAGCCTCCCATGCGTTGCCAGCAGTCCGCACCTCCCCCCCCCCTAAATCAATGTCCTTCCCCAGCCACACCAGCCGCTGCACAGGCTCTAACGTACTCTTCGGGCTGACCACAGCTCCCGCGCGGCGCAATGCCTCCGTCGCCCTCGCCGTCTGTTTGCGCACGCGCTCGGCCGCGCCCCACAACCAGTACATCATCCAAGTAAATTAAAACCAGTACCCCCGATAGCCCCGCGTCGGTCACCAGTCTCTCCAACACGCGCTGGCACAAGAGGGGGCTGTACTTCCATCCGAAGGGCAAACACCGGAAAGCCAACACCCCCCCCTCCCCATCCGAGGCGCGAAAGGCCCCCCAGAACTCGCGTGGCAGCTGAAGAGACCAAAAACAATTGCTCAGGTCAATGTGGCACATACAAAGTTCATCTTCCCCCTCCCCCCCCGGCAGGGACAGAACGTCCCACACCGGCCTCAAGCAACGTGCCCGGGCATAAAAAGAGGGGAGGAAGAAAGAGGACCCTTGCTGCGCCACCTGCGCCAAAAGGGCCTACACCTCCACAGAGGGGAGGGAGAACTTCTCCGGCCGAGACCGCATCTCTTCATTAAGGGGCACAAGATTGACAATCAAACTGCACTTTTCCTCCGTCTTGGGAATAGCAAAAACTCCCCCATTGGGCCCAGGTGACCCCGGCGGCAGGGGGAAAAGCAAACCCTGGCCCCGCAACGCCCGCATCATGACCACTGCCTCGTCCGACGGGGGTACTATCCCAGAAAACTGCCTGCCCGCCAAGTCCGCGAAGCAGTCCGGCACACAACTATCCCAGATCTCACGGGGGATATCCACGCGCCCCACCACCCCCAGGCCCCGCTCCAAGACCTCCTCCCTGATACGCTGCATAAGCAATTTTGGCGACGTAGAATCGTGCAAGAGAGACTCCCAAACGTCAGGGCTAAACGAGGACAAAGCCACAGCCAAGACTCGCAGAAAAACCTGTTGCCTGAGATCCCGGGCAGCCTCACGGCCCCACTCAAGAAACTGTAGGAGGCGACGCTCCAACAAACCAGGCGGCGCGCGCGGCAGACAAGCCCGCAGGGAACACAACCAGTCGTCCCACTCACCGGTCCGAAGGCGCTCCTGCACCCACTGACCCAGCTCCGACGCGGCGGGAAATCGCCGCTCGGGCAGCCGCACCCACAACCCTTGCCGGGCCTGCGGCCTTCCGCTTGCCCAAGACGGACGCGACCTCACCCGTTCTGCGGGCCGCGATGCGCAGCCGCTTGATGGAGGAGCCGGCTGCAGAGGCAGGCGGGGGGTCCGCATCCACGTCAATGACCCCCCCCCCCGTCTCCCCGCGGCCCGCGCCCGCGACCTGAGGACCCCTCAATAGCCGTAAGGGCCGGAGGGGCTCCCGGGTCTCGTGCGCCGGCCCGGTCCTCCCCCCCAACAGTCCCCTCAGTGGCAGAGCCCGCGGACTCCCCTGGGCACGATCCACCCCGACCCCCCGCCGACCCATCTCCATCATCTCCCCACTTAGGGGGCTCATCGGCGTCAGGGACACAGAGTTCCAGGAGTTCCCGCGGGAAAACGTCCCGGAGGGATACAGTGCGCCATACGAACTCTCCTGTCGGGTTGTCAGTGGGCCAGGGGAGGACAACCTCGGACGTGACGACGAAGTCGTCGGGCGCGTCGGCGTAGTGGACTGCCACCGTCTCCGACAACCACCGCCCCCACCAAGCCAGCCACTTGATGGGTAGCCCCATCCATCGCAGGGCCGCGGAGCCCCCCCGCCTCCATGCGTGCCACCTGACGTGGGGGTTGTCGCTGCCCCCCAACGCGGCAGCCATGACCGACTGCATGTACGCTGGGCCCTGCGGACAGAACTGCGCTCCACCAACAACGGACGTGGCCCCCTTGGCATCCAGCCAGCCCAGCCATGCTTGGGCATACTTCCCCAGCCGCCTGCGTATGATGCGTGGTGCCACCTTGACCGTGCGGAATGCCAAGCCCCGACACCGGGAGCCCCCCCGACGAAGGGGCGCGGCCTCACCCACCCGCAGTAGGCAGGTGAACGCCAGGACCGCCATCCCATAGACGGTCCACTGCGGTCGCTCCGTGCAAGCCAGCGCGAAGTTGCGGAGGTCGTCCAAGCCAGCGTAGGGCCGTAGGGCTGGTTCCGTGGGCGCCCATTTGGCACAGCGCCAGACCCGGCGACTGACGAACGCGGGTAGCCATCCCATTTCCTCCAGCGCTCGGAATGCTGATACTGCGATCTTGAGGGAGCTCCCCGAGTACCCCAGTCCCCACAACTGGAAAACGTAGCGGCACGCGGCTTGTTCGAGTTCGGATGTGGGCGTGTAGCCCACCCATAGGGCCATTTTGCGGAAATGGGTACAATACGTACCCATTGTGCTTTTCGCCCAGGAGGATGCCTGTAGCGCGTCCACGGAGGTGATTTCATCCTCCTTCCATATCCTTCTCCACGCTGCCCACACCAGGCGCCAGACCACGTCCTCGCCATCCCGGAAGTCCGACGGTCCGAGGACCACCAAGGCCCCCCGGGGCTCTGGAGGGATGGGCCGGATGGGGCAGCTCCCCCATCAGTCAAAGCCGGGGCACTCGTGAAACCAATGTCGTTTCACTCCCCTCCCGGCGTTCTTGCATGCCCTACACGCTGTCACCGGAGCATTGGTAACGTCCATCGGCTCGGCCCCCGGCTTGGCGGTGTACAGTCGGCGCCCCCCCTCAACGCGGAACTTACTCTTCATGGCTTGCAGCCGTCGTCCCACCACCTCCTCAGCCGCCGCCCCCGTACAACCTGCGGACGGCACAGGCACGTCGGATGCATCCTCGGCCGCGTCCGACCCCTCATCGACTGGCCTAGGGTCCAAGCCCTTCTTGCCCCTGTACGCCGACAGGCTAGTCACCATGAACGTCCAGACCGCTTGGACAAAACCCCGAAGGCGCATGATTTCATCATCATCCATGGACTCCAGCTGCCATACTTCCGTGTCCGCGGAGTTCGCGTCCACCACCGGCGCCAGCTCGTCCAGGGTGGCGTCCGTGAACTTCTCCTTGTCCTTGTACTTGGAGACATACTCGTGTTGGGGTACCTCCCTGCGCCACAGCAAAGTGGACAGCGCGAGGAGGCTGGCGAAGACCCACTGGGGTTTAGAATCCAACTCCCTCACCTTCACGACCTCCGCTTTACACAGTGGCGGGGCCTTTGCCATCTTCCTCTTGGACTCCGCGTCGGCCTTGGCACTGACCGCCCCCAGCTGCTTGCGCAGCCCTTCCATCACGACGGCCTGCCCCTCAACCAACTGCTTCAGCTCCAAAAGTTCCGGCGACATCGCCTGCGGTTGTTGGGGCGGTGGTGCCATCTTCACAAAGCCCAGCGATGCCACGTCCAGGTCGCACTGGGCCATGACGCAGAACGAGGCGATCATCTTCACAAGCCCCACTTCCCCCAACTCGATACCGTACTTGGCGACGAAATTAGCCTCCCACTCTGACCTGCGTTCCAGCAGCACTGACAGCTTCATCTCTACCCGCGAAGCAGCTCTGGCTATCTCCAGCATGGGAACGCTATCAATGAACTGGGAACAAATTGTTCCCTTTGAGAAAACGGCAAAGTCGTCAACAGACATATCCACAGACCGGGTCGTTCCAAAGTGTCATGGAGCAAGCTCTACGTGTGACCACCTATGGCCTGCTGGCAACAAGCAAAAATGCTCTACAAGCACAAAGGCTCACGGCACACACGCACGCACGCACACACACACACCACCCGACGAGCTAAACCAGAGCTCGGGCACGGCTGAGCTAAGAGTCGGTCCAGGATGTTGTGCAGTCCCCTGTGTAGCCCGTCCGTCCCCCGAAACCACGCAGGGATGTCGGGGTGGTATCCATGGCTTGCCCTGAGCCGCGCCAGGAATGCGGCCCACTTTGCCGTCCACTGACCCATCTCCTGCCGTTGCTCGCCTCTGCGGGACTTGGTCCCCTGGAAGACCAGCTCGCTGCCCTCGGCGCGGGCCGTGATCGCTTCGCTCGCTCTGAGGCAGTGTGCGCAGGACAGTGCCGCCAGCGCCAGGACTTCCCACTCTGCTTTGGTGTGCCCGACGCCCGCCATGTACCGCAGCGCTTCCATGCTGGCCCACTCCTTGACCGTGCGACAGGAGGCGCGTGCTGGAGGACGAGCTCGGCGACATCGCTGCCCAGAACGTGGGGGAGGGCAACATCAAAAAGCTGCTCTCAGGGGTACGGGTACTCGAAAAACTGGGATGGATCAAAAGCACAGTGCGAACCGGAGACTGGTACCTCGTCCTGGGGGTGGAGAAAGAGCGGGAGTGGCAGGGGAGAGGCGCGCCTCCGAAGTTTCGTGAGGGCCCCCAGGTACCCGTCCAGCGTGGATTTGCTGAGGCCTCGCACGACACTGGCATCGTACCCTGCGCCCCAGCCGTCCCGCATTGCCTGCCCGAGGCGTTCGACGGCCTCCACCACGGGCAGCTTGCGCTCGCTCCTCCTGTCACTTGGTGCCCTTGCCTTTGACGCAGCCCCACTCGTCCCTGTCGAAGTACCAGTGTGCCTGGCTGCAGTCCTGGCATTTGGACTTCGGTGGATCTGTGCAGTCTTCCAAGGCCCCTGAGCGCTTGCTTTTGAAGTGTCGGCGGCCGCCCAGCAGGGTGAACTCGGTGTTGGCGGCTGATCCCGTGCCCCTCCAGATTTCTCCTTCTTTGCGCTCCGCGATGTCGTTTCCCGCCCGGCGCGGTGCTCTTCGTGTGCTTCTTTCGCGCTCGTGATGATCTCCCCGATGAGGATGACGATGAGCCCGAACTGCTGCTGCTGGTGCTGCTGGAGCTCGACGAGCCGTCGCTTTCGGAGCTGGAGCCCCGCCGCTTATTCTTGCCGCGCCGTTTGCGCTCCTTCCAGCGCTGCCGTTTTTCTCGCTTCCTCTCCTTTCTCCGCCGCTCCCTGGCCCTGTCCTTCAACTCGTCAGCCCCGGTCACGTCGCAGTCCAGCACGATTTTCCAAACCTTTCGCGCCAAGGTGCTGGGTCCCGCCTCGCCTTCTGCCGCGTGGCCTTTTAGCTCCTGCTCCAGCGCCCTGCACAATTTGATAGTCCACCTTGTGGCCCCCGGCCGTCGCCTCATGCTGCGGGCCGCCGGCGCCGTCAGGACGTTCCACTTGACCTCGCGCTCGCCCTGTCGCTCTGCCAGGCACCAACGGTCCCCAAGAAAATTTTGGCTCGCTGTGGCATGCTGCGGCATGCTGCGGCATGCTGCGGCACGCTGTGGCATGGTGCGGCATGCTTCAAGCTGTTGGTCAAGGGTACCATCATTTTCCAAAAGCGGCACAGGTTTCAAAAACCAGACCAAAACACAGTGAATCACATGCCCGAACCCCCTGCAAATGTCAACACTGCTGAATCAACTCATAAATGGGCGTGTTTCTACTCCTCCTCCTCATATTTTCGTTTCTTGTCCACTTTATTGACATACATGATTGCCAAATGGCGCAACGTCTCATTGCTCATATTGCGACGGTCATGTGTCAGGATGTGTCCCAACAAACTGAAAGCCCTCTCCACATGACATGCGGAGCGAGGCCTACGGACAAAAAAAACAGCAATGGAGGACAGAATAGGGAACTCCGCAGCCTTCGCCTCCCACCAAGCAACTCTTGCAGAAGTTGTTTCTGGCAGGGGAGATGGTGCCAGCAAAACAATATATCGCTTCCACTCAGTGCGAGGAATCTCAGGGATCTCCTTGCTCACTTCATTGTGGGATAGCATGGCAGGTGTTTGCAAAGCATCAGGGTTAAAACAATCAACGGCTGTTTGTGTCTTTGCCTGGTTCTTGATTGTTTTTTTGTACAAATTGTCAACTTTGTTGCACATCATTTGTGACGCTTCCCGGAGTTGTGCAGCAACAGTGCGTGCCTGTGCAGCGGCCAAAAGGCGTTGCACAGGGCGATCAAACTTACCACCAGGTGCAGCCCCAAGATTTTTTTTTATGTCATCCAAACATTTCAAAGGGTTTGCTGGGCCCCCTGTTTGCTTTTGGAAACTACCAATAAGATCATATATGGGTTGCATATAGTGGGCCACGAAGGCCAATTGTGTTTTTATAACCTTCATATTGTTGTCCGTCAACAAAGCAAGTAATTTCCCAACAGTTTCAGGGGCATCGTCCAGATCCTTCACCATGTCCAACAGAAACTGCTTGAAAGGGACAAAACAACCTTTCCAATACATGTATGCCAGATATAATGCTGCCCAACGCACGTCAGTGGAACGCACAACACTCTTAACGGGCATGGGCTTTTCCCTCTCATGGCGCTCTTTGGTATCCCCTGTCAACTGTTCGTGGACCTTGTTCCACTGTTCCATTGCTGCATCCTGAAATTTACACCACTTCGTACGCCAATATGGCGATCGTGCAAACAAAAGTTGCACTAAACGATGAAATTCTTTCACTTCAGCCAGGCACCCACTGTCAAACACGACCTCAGGCACCTTGGCAAATAAATGGGGCCAACAAGGCAAATGGACACAATTAGAATAGCCCTTTACCGATTTAAAGCGTTCAGCAGCCGCAACCATGTACGGGGGAGAATCGTGAACGAACAACCGGACGTCTGATTGAGCGACATGAAAATCGCGACAAACGCTGTCAATGGCATCACTCACAGTCACGGCGTTCACCTCAACACGAAATTTGAGGTCAAGGTGGAACGCCAACTCCCCTGCACTTTCCGACTTGAACTCTTTGGGCAGGAGGAGAACGTTGGTGGCCAGTTGGTACTCCTCAGTTACTCGTGGATCATCAGATTCATCAGCGAAAATCACAATAAAATGTTCTCGTTTTGGCATGTGCACGCCCTGCCCTGCACCGCCCTGCACTGCCCTGCACCCTCCTGCACTGCACTCCAGGACTCCTGTACCACAGTCAACCACAGTATTTGCAGGCCCCTTGGGTTTTGCAGGCCCCTTGGGGGCACGATGATGGCCCACGGCCGCGCTTATAGCGCCACATAGTGCATTGTCCACCCCTCCCGGGCGAGTAGTCCCCAGAAGGTACACTCAGCAAAATAACATCAGCTGTACACTACAGGGGGGGGGGGTCTGCCTCAGTCTCAGCCTCAGCCACTGCACCCCCCCCCCCCTCCCAAAACCTCAGTTTTTATGGAAAACTTCGGTTTTGGCATGTGCACGCCCTGCCCTGCACCGCCCTGCACTGCCCTGCACCCTCCTGCACTGCACTCCAGGACTCCTGTACCACAGTCAACCACAGTATTTGCAGGCCCCTTGGGTAAAAATTTTTGACTGTCACCCACCCATCCAGGCAGGGAGGGGGACTGTGCACGGGCAGACCGCCTTGTCGCGATCCGCAATTGCTCCCCACGCTGCCCACTGTGGCGAGTGGACCCACAGGCGCTCCTTGGCAGCCGCCTCGATCACCGCTGCTCTGCCCCCCCTCCCGTCCCACGCTCTACTAATAGAGTCCGCTGGGTTGAGCTCGGACTGCACCCAGCAGAGGGTCACCTGCAGCCCCGTCCAGCGGAGACGGTGCGCAATCCTTCGTAGGATGCGCTGCTGCTGGACCCTGCCTGCCCCCGCCCTCCCCCAAAGCAGCTGGGCTAGCGCCCCCATGTTGTCCCCCACGAGCACGAGGCGCCGCGCTCGCCGTGCGTGCGCATCGTCCAGCGCCACCAGCGTCCCCCAAAGCTCAGCCGCTTGTTGGGTTGTCACCCACGCTGGACCTAGCGGCAGATCTGCCCCCCCCCCGGCCCCCAAGAGCCGACGCAGTAGGAGGGGTTAGCTCCTGTGGTCAGGGCATACCTGGCGGCGTCCACAAAGACGCGCACTGCCGGACCTGCGCTCGTGGTGTCTGGCTCCCAGCCCCGGTAGCACTGGGCAATGGCCTCGCAGATCCCGCGCACCACTGCCGGCGGTGTGCGCCAGGCCCAGCGCGGGCCCCAGCGCAGCCTGGACCGGGCACCTGCCAGAAAGCACCCCCCCAGGTTCCCTAGCCGCCCCAACCACCCGAGCTTCCCTAGTAGCCGCCTCAGGGCGACATAGGTGTATGGCTTAAGTGCCAGCCTTACCCATGCCGCCACCACTGCTGCCACCGCCGAAGCCGCCGGTGCCACCCAGTCCCCAGAAGGTACACACAGCAAAATAACATCAGCTGTACAGTACAGGGGGGGGGGGGGTCTGCCTCAGTCTCAGCCTCAGCCACTGCACCCCCCCCCTCCCAAAACCTCAGTTTTTATGGAAAACTTCGGTTTCCGAAAAATGCGCTCCATTTCCGCCCGTCGTTCATCACCCACTTTGGGCAACCAAGTCCCACGGTAATTGTTGGGATGGACCAAGGGGTACTGTGCCAAGTATTTGGCAAAAAACTCCTTCATCTCCACGTGCCCCAACTTTTCCAAAGGAACATTTGTAGAACTAAATGCCCGGGTGATGTCCTTCTGAAACTCCTGCAATGCGGCGCCCTTTTGAAGCATCTCCCCCAAAACAGAGGAACCCGTTGCTGCCTTTTTCTGGGGAGCTGGTGCAGGTTCAGGTTGTGGGGCAGGAACATTGACAATAATAGTAGGCGGCTGTTGAGGTGTTCCTTCCGCTTTCTGAGGTGGTGCAACTGGGCAAATAGCAGCTTTACGAGCATGTGTCCCAGGTTTCCGTGCGTACGAACCGTCCGGTTGTTCACATTTTTCCCCAGAACATGGTCCTTCAAGATGGCCCCTTTTGTAGATAACCAAACAGCACAGAGATTGCAATTTAGTCTCCCATTTTGTGACTCACCTTGGCTGTCAGTCAGGCTGAGGTGGTCCCCAATACCTTCCCCAATGGCCCACTGCAAACAATCTGCTGTACTCCTGGTTGTCTCCTTGTTCCTTGAGGACTTCTGAGAGTCCTGCGACTCCTGTGATGCCTCGGTAGTTTGAGTATCTTCAGGATTTGACATGTCAAAACAACACCAAAAAAGCGAAGGTCTGAGCAGCAATAGAGAGGAACCGGCAGGCAAAAAATTGCCCCTTCAACATTGCCCTCTCCGGGAATGGAACCCAGGACCCCGAAACTGGGGCCTGGTAATATACCACTGAGCTACCAGCCAGTTCTGAGATATGTGTGCAACAAAGGGTTCACAAGTTTGACATGGTACGGAAAAAAAAGTCCGCCATGTGAAAATTTTGGCTCGCTGCGGCATGCTGCGGCATGCTTCAAAACCCCCACCAACAGCTCCCAGAATCTGGCGCTGCGGCATGCTGCGGCATGCTGCTGCCGTTGGTGGCTGCGCTCTGCCCATCATTGTCTCCCGGGCCGCACGCCGGCTGCGTGCCCGATGGTTCTGCCGCGCTGCCGCTATTGTCGCCACCGGCGCCGTGCGCTCCTTGTCCTGCCCGGCGCTCGAGTTCCTGCAGGGACGCGCAGAGCTCGAAGGCCGCCTCCGACTGGGGCTGCGAAAGCTCGACGTTGGGGATCTCGATGCCCCACGCAAGTCCCAGGCCGTACAGGAAAGCGTCTCTGTAGGCCAGGAAGTTTTTGCATACCAGGCACACTCCCAGTCCACGGTTGAATATGACCGCCAGCTTGGATGTGTTGAGGTAGCCGTCCGTACCCAGCTGTTGATCCCCACGTCGAGTACGGTGCCGCGCTGCTCCAGCGGGACCTCTGTCGCCCACCAGTGCTGCTGCATCAGCTCAGCCCATGCCGCGTCAAGCACGGACTCGTCGTGAGCCAGCGGTCGCCCCCAGGCCCAGGCTCCGTCCCCATCGAATTTGTCCATGTGCCTGTGCGGGGGGGCCTGACTGCCTTAATGAAAAAGGAGACTATCGGAGAGATGGAGAGAGTGATGAGTGAGAGGGGGGGGGGGTGCAGGGGATGCTGTATGTGCTGAACCTACTTTACTTCGAGGGCTACGTAACTATGGGTCCGCTTGCTGGTGTGCATACATATTCTCATACTTACTCTGCGATGCACCGCCCATCCATGTCTCTTTGGCCTCGCTTACAGCTGGCATCCTTTACGGCCACGCCTAGGCCAAGCCTAGAGTCACTACATGGGCGTGCAAGGAAGTGTCCATGCCCAAGTCATATGTCACACCCTCCCTCCAAATGTTACTGCCACTGTGCTTTAGACCGACACATTGGACTGCGTACTCCCGGTTGGGACTGTTTCATCCGCTGAGGTGAGGAAGTCTCCATCCATGAATGGCCGAAGCTCCCCCACCATGTTGCTACTGTCATCTGAGGACAGTTCCTCGTCTGGCGGCTCCACGGCCTAGGCCTCACCCAATTAGCTGAGGCACCTGCAACCCTGGAGGATGTATAAAAATCCACCTCGGCTTCAATCCAATTTGCTTGTAGATGAGGAACGGCTCAGCCCTACACGGTGTGACGTGTGCAAACTTGAGCTCGGCATTGCAGATGACCAGTGTCATCTCAACACTTAGTGCCACCCGGCGCACGGCGCTCCGGATCCCGACAAGAGGCGGTGCATGGATAACTGCAGGGCGTCGGACCCAATGGCAATGGGTACATACTGTGAGCGGGAGCGTACCTGGGGGCACTTTGCCAAGGCATGGCGCCAGGCCTCACCCCATGCTCCAAGGGACGCTGTAACCCAACAGCCCACTCTTTTTTAGTGTTTGCAAAAGCGGAGCACGAGCCTCGCCTCAATTTTTGTTTGCACCTCCCTACTTAGGCATTTTTCTGTCAAGTTGTGTTGCAGTATTCTTGAACCTGTAAAGTGAGTAATTGCATAGAACATGCGTCCCTTAACCGGGCTGATGGTGTAGAGGGGTGCCCTGAGCTGTAAGTGCCGGGTATTGTCGCGGCGAGGAATGGGAACAGCACGGAGGCTACCCTGCATGCGTCGTCACAGACCCCGAGGGGACCCAAAATCACCTATTGAGCTGTTGCCACAGGACCTGTCAGGTGATAGCCACAAGTTTTCGACGTTGCCAACCTGAAGTGTTGTCTGCAGCCCCCGCTACCTTCTGGTGCCCAGGCTGCGGGCCAGCAATGCCGGTAGCGACCGTGACCGGGGCCCCGACCCTAGTGCCGATGGGACACCAGCTCCAGGTGAACGAGACTTTGCTTACCAACTTCGGTTCCTTGGCTCCATTATCTCCGACGCCTGTGCCGCTGACCCAGTCGTCGATGACTAGGCACTAGCCTTGGCAAAGTGGGCCCCGGGCTCAGTCGACACCTGGACGGGCATGCTTCGAGCCCTGTCCAAAACGGCCACCACGCATCCCGACCTCTCCCGGTCAGCCACTCTTGCGCAACACATTCGCTTGCTTGCAGCGGCTGGCAGGCGATCTCTCACCCTACGGGGCCTCATCAATGGAGTCCGGATGCGTGAAAAGGTGGGGATCCTGCCTCCGACAGTCCGGTCTATCCACTGGGCTATGGCGGCAAGGGCAAACCGCATGTACCAACACCCTTCCCCGTCCCCTGTTTGGGCAACCCCGGCAATGTTTGCCCACATGTCCGACCAAGCCCATGATCCCTGGGACTTCATCACCGTTGGGATGGCAGTCCTATCCACCACCCTCTTCTTACGTGTCGGTGAAGCAGTGTCTATCCACCTCGCTGACATCAGTACCACATGTAGAGTGTCATTCGTCCACTAGTTGTGCCTATTGGCGCGGTTGCCTACCGCACTGGAGAGCTCTCAACTATACTCATATGAACTCGGGGCCTTTGCCACGCCCGGCTTTCTTGGACATCTTGCGTGCCCCCCCCCCGCCCCCGCCCCCCATTGTGGGCGGAAGGTGAAACCTTGCCTACCCAGGCACCCGGCTCTCAAACAACACCTAGGCACCCAACTCTCAAACGACACCTATTCAACGAGGCAAGGAAAGGGTCAAAAATTGTACCCTTCGTGAACCGCACTTATGCACCCTTTGCTCACTTTTTGCCCTTTTGTTCGTCTTTGTGCCCATTTGTCGTGGTTGTCAAAAATTTGAGAAAATTCTAAACACGTGAAAGGTAGTTCTTGCAAACGGAGCTTAGATTCGGAAGAAATTGCTAAATTCACGCTAATATTCGCATTCTCGCGCGCATTGTTGTGTGCATTCGTATTCTTTTTTTGGGGGGGCAGAATCCAAAATTTCAAAGAGTACTCAAGGCTGTGCTTGGGAAAGTCGGCGACTCCAGCATATGATACAGTGGATCCCCGCCACGCGGGGCACATGGCAAAGACCTACAGTTCACATGCGTATACCAGAGGGCTCTCAGATGTGGTAGGCAAAACCGCCACGCCATATGGCAAACCTATAATGCGTAAGAGTTAAGGGGGGGGGGAAGACATGATGGATCACGTGTGTGCCAGTCCCCACACGCCCTCAAGGGTGACACGCTTTCGTCGCTTTGCAGGGGCCATGTCCGGTGGCGGGCGTTGGCCCGGGATACCGGGCCTTGTGCGGCACTGGAGTTTAGGCAAAGGCAACTCCACTTGGTGGGGGGCGCACTCAGATGCCCACAACTGGCTCATCACCGAAAAGAGCTCAACCCGTCGGTTATGCGGCTGGTAGTGACGGTCTGCGGAGGTGGTCCACACTCTGGCACGTCGTAGAAGGGAGTGCCAGTGCCGTGATTGCCACACCCGATCATCTAGCACGTCGCGGTATGAATCCATCAGTGAGGCCCCGAGAACGGCACGCTGATGCACAAACCAAGGCTGGGCCAGATACTGCATTGCCGAAGCTACGTGTTGTGCCCCTGGGTCTGCGGCAGTGGGACAGAGGCATTGGTCGAGATATTTCACGACCATGACCTGGTGTGGTACGACTGCGGCCGGTCCCATGTGCGTGCCACTTTGCGGTGGGGTGCCTCTTGAGAGGCGCGGCCATCCGGCCGTGATGCTCTCTCCTGGGGTCCTATATACCCTACTTGATTGCGGAGGACAGAGTCCGTGGGATTAGGTCGTACGGCTCGTGGGCGCAGCTTCGTGTACCATGCCGGCACCGATGTGGATGGCGTGGGCGGCACCTGTGGGTCGCCAGGGGGCATGGTGAGTTAGCCGCGCAGTTGGCATACGCCATGTAGGGCGTGGTACTACTGCCAGGCCACACAGGCCACACGCTCCCTGAGGTCTACCTGCAGTGCTCGGGGGATGTGGTCCCATAGGGACTGTGGTATGCGAAGGCATGAAACATGGTGTAGGTCCGCCGTCGGCGCCCTGTTCCACCATTCAGTTACCGTATCTTGCCACGGTCACCAGGTGCTAAGCCACATGTTGCGAAATGCGACTTTCCAACGCATGCAGTGGATGTCACAGTCACTGGGTGCGTTGCCGCGGAGTGGATCACGAGCCACCGCCTTGAGACGGAGGCCCGTAATGCGCAGGAACGCGAACCAATTCGGCGCAATGGGGAAGTAGACCTGCTCGCCAAGACTGCCACGCGCCTACCCGTGCCGGATTACGATCCCTGGCGCCCCGAAGATATTGCGATATGCGGCGGGCCCACCCCCACTCCGGCGCGGAAATGGATCCTCCAGCGGAGGTGTGTTGTCACTTTCGACGGTGCGCAGTGGGTGCCCTGGCTGCCGATGCGCGGGGACTGACGCATGCTCTAGGTTAAATGGCTCTAGGGCCAGGTACGATGGGAAGGGACGGGCGCGCCGTGGGACCATACCACCCCCAAATGCCCCATATGTCCCCTCCATCATGGTACCACTGTCCACAAACGCCTCACCCAGCGCAAAGGACCGCCCTCCACCAGGCTCTCAAGCATCTTAGCCACTCCCACTCCTTTGCTGTCCCCAACCCCCCCCCCCCCCCCCTGTCTCCCTTAACCAATTTCGATGTTTGTCCAACAAGTCGTCCGGCACAGCTCTGCTCCACAGCGCCTCACTGAGCTGTAACCTTCCACACTCTCCAATGCCTTTGCCCGCCAGGTCGGGGTTGACGTCCTCCTCTCCATCTTCATCAGAATAATAGCTCTCCTCATCTTCATCCTCCCATTCATCTCCTGGCATTGCGTCCAGAGCCTGCGGCACAGATGCTAATGCCCCCACAGCCTGGGAGCCTGCCACCTCCATGACTCCCGATAACAGGACCAACAACCCTTCTTCCAGGTCATTCTCCAACGCCTTTGGGCTAGAATCCACCAATCTTTTCAGCACCCCTCCAATTTCCAAATCACTGGCCCCCTGCATCTGCAATACCTTCTCCCTCATCAGTTGAATCCTCCACTGCCTCCGGGTCAAACCTGAACGCTCCAGGTCCCGTCGAGTTTGCCCGTCTCCTCTTTCTGGCCACGTCAACGGTTCCCAGTATCACGCCATTCTCGGCCGAACCACGACCGAGTTCACGGATTTCTTGTCGGGGGGATCAATGGTCGGTTCCGATAGACTGAATGTCCCCGCCATAGACAATTCCAGCCATTAGTCCAGCAATACTGTGTAGCTCAATCAATGCACGTGTTCCCATCTTGGTTGGGGTGCTCCACTATGTAAGGTACAGTGAGGCGTTTCTTGCGGTTAGCTCTGTGGGTCACTTGTGTGCTTGTCCTGTCTGCCGACTCTAGTGAACAACCAAGATCAATAAAAAGCAGTCGTCCTTAAGGTGTGGACTGCATTCACTTGTTTACGTGCGAACTGACTGGGCTGCAAAGCATGGCACTCACTCGGCCTTTCCCCGTCAGTTGCTGTTTAGTTTCAAGAAGAGCAGGGAGTAACATACAGATTCAACAGGGCCATGAGGCAACGGAAACTGGGCTCGCATACGCCCCCGTGTCACAGGCGCATGGTCATAACCACATTGTTCAGTGTTTTGCATGCTGCACTGCAGCGTAGACCAGTTCTGTACCACACCAGGTGGCTGCTGGCTGTGCATTGGCACTGTTCAGCAGGGGGGGGGGGGGGTACATACAGAAGTGAGAGTATTAGATACAGAGGATAAAGTATGAGAGCAGGTGTGACGTGTAAGCCGTGTGCAATCTGTACTGTAAGAAGGGTGTGGCGTCATGTGGTAGAGTCCTCGTCCACAAAGGCCTGCACCACATGCTGGTAAGCAGAGACCAGGCGGGGCAGCCCCATGCACCACAGCCGCATTGTACCCTTGGGAGCACCGGAAATGCGTTGTGTTGTGATGCCGGTTTTCAGCGACCTATTGGTGTCCACGTCCGTGATGACAACCGTTCGTTCCATGGAATGTACTCCGGCTACTTCGACTCAGGCTGGCGACTCACAGGGTGCGGGACGTGCCGTTCGAGCCTGTGAGCTAATGCGGCAAGAAGACTGAATTGCTTTTGTTCTGGTAGGGATGGGACAAGCGTCCATGTTCGGTAACTGCTGGATGCTGCTGGTAGATGCTCCGTGACGGTCACATCTTGGATCAGATTGTGGTCCTGCCTTCTCCGCTTTTGTTCTGTCCGTTCAGGATCAGACGACCTGCGTCCCCGCTTCCTCTTGCGGGAGGAATCGCCGGGTTCCATTGTGGACGCAGCAATGCAGAGGTAGGCTAATCAGAAAATTGGGGGAGGGCTCGGGGGGGTAGGGCGGGGAACCGCGTGTCTACCTCGAGGGCCGGGTGACATCCACGCGTAGCCCTTGCGGCCGCTGTGGAGGTCTCCCGGCGTTTTGGAGGGGGGCACCCGGTGGATCTAGCCGGGCTTAGCGGCTGGCCTCCGTGGAGCACGACCGCACGCTTGGCTGGCTGGACGCTCCCCCAGAGGTGTTCCATGTGTCCGTGTCACTGTCACTGTTGGAAGAGGTGCTCACACCCCCGTCAGACAGAAGTGTGAGGTTAAGAGCTGTGAGTAGGTGATGCCCTTCCGCAGAGGTTGCCCGAAGAGGTGACTCGTGCAGGAAAAAATCCAGTCGTTTAACAACAGGCGAAGTTGCTTCCAGTGAGGAGAGCTTGACTCTTTTGGGCGCCGCCGGGGTGCCCGTGTGGCAGAGTTGTAGTTGTGGCATGCGAGGGTGTGGGTAACGGGGGTGGAGCTGCCTGCCTTGATCGGCCAGGCGGTCTGCCTCATTGTTGCCCCCAATGGTCACATGCGAGGGGACCTTGATCCAGTGTACGGTGCGTGAATTGTTGTCAAGTTCCATAAGCAGTTGTTCCCACAAGGGGACATTGGAAACTGGTCCCGACGAGCCGACCAAGCCCCGCAGTCGCCAGCGGCGGGCGGCCCGGGATGCTCCCAAAAAGACGTATTATGAATCCGTGCATAGTGCAATGTCACCTGTGTGAAGGATTTGAAGTGCTCTAATAACCGCCAGGAGCTCGGCGGAATTGTTGGTTTGCCTGTACTCATCCGGGACATATGCAGCGATGCTGGTGTGATGCTCACAAAAAATGCCATACCCTGCTAGCCTGCCTGCCGGCCCCTCAACTGCGGAGGAGCCGTCGGTATGGGCTCGCGGGATGCCTTGGTCCTGTAGGTCCTGCAGGACTTGCTGCAGCTCCTCTGCTTTTTCAAGTTTGCGCATTTGTCGTGCTGTGGCGCGCGCCTTTGCCCTGGTGGGTGGGGGGGTTGGGGGGTTATTCGGAAAGGAGGGGACCGGGTCCGGTTGCTCTGCCGTGGGCAGTGCGGCGGTGCACGAGCGGGACGATCGTCGCAGCTTGGTGAGGAACCAGGTGAGGATGGTATCCGGGATGGGTAGGTAGCGTGGGCACGAGGACCAGAGGTTTAGGACGTGATACCAGTGGTCACAGAATTTGTCCCACGTGGCCCTGACAAATGGCTGGTGTTTTTTGGTGCATCGTAGCGACCTGTTGGTGATAACGGTGGACCAGCCCACAAGGCCTGCTGGGGTGCTCAGGGAGGCCGCAGGGGCCTCTTGCAAAAGTTGGGAAACGTTAAAAGGTTGGAAGCCCTCTGGCCTGAAGACCTGATTAATGAATGCAAAAGATTTTTGAACAAATTGGCAGTGATACAGCGTATGTCCAACGGTTTCTAGTTCCTGGTCAAAAGGGCACCACACCTCTAGCGGTTTCCAGCTCTGCTGTCGTTGGCCTACATGGAGCCCGGACCATAATGCTTTATGAATAAAGTCCTTGTGCCGCGGTGGAAGGTTGCAGCGGTGGAAGGCTTCCCAGACTGAGTCTGGCTGGCGAGGTTTCAAGGAGTATGGTTGTGAGAAAAGCTCCGCCACTGGTGCTCGTGTCCATGCATACCAAAAGGTAAGGTCCGGAGGGGGTTGGGGGGGCAGTGCAAAAGTGGGCAGGAGAGAGGCAGGGAGAAGTGGTTGATCCACCTGGAGGCGGTGCCGATAGACAGGTTCCCAGGTGGGAGCAAGCATGGAAAAATAAGTGGGTTGTTCAAGCAATTGTCCAATTGTTAAAACTCCTTGGCGGATGAGGCGGGGCGAGAAGTAGGTGTGGCAGTGTTCATTCAAGAAAAAGGTCGAGTGCCACGCTGGGGCATCGCCAGGTAACTGGGCAGGGTGTTCAAAGTGCACATCCTTTTTAACCAGTGAGAAGGCGCGTGCACACCACCCCAGGAAAGGCATAGTCTGCTTAACAACATTTGGTCCTAGTTGAAAGAAAGGCAGTGATGCCGGGCTTAGGGTAATACCCAAATCGGCTGCAAATGGCTGGAATGACGTGTGCAAAATACTGGGAACGCTCAGTAGGTCTTTAACGTAAGCCACAAGTGCTGACGCATGCTGCCAATACAGGAAAGTTCCCGGTGCGGCCATATTGCATCCTCCCTTGTGCAGAGGGTGGGAGAGAATGTCCAGCGTGATGGACCAGGAGTTGAGCTTTAATGCAACCTGGTAGACCGTGCGCAGTGCGCTCACCACAGGGTCCGAGGGGAAGACCACTCTCGCTGGATAAATCAGGAGGGGGAGAATCCAGAGTTTCAGCAGGAGGACCCTTTCAGCTAGCGACAGGTCCCATGACTGCATTGCAAAGGCCCGACCCATGGCCTTTTGCAGTGCATGGGAGTAAGCCACTTCTGGCGTGACATGGCCAAACTCAATCCCCAGGTATTTGTAGCTATCTTGAAACTGCAAACCGGTCGAGAGTAGCTGGACTTTCAAACTCTCTGTCCAGTGTCCCTTCAGGAGAACGGCTGACTTTTTGTGGTTAACCATCAGCCCTGAGTATTTAGAAAAGGCTTTGAGAGAGCCCCAGACTAATAGGAAAACAAAGACAGCTTGCGCTGGTTCCCCGGTCACGATGATAAGCAGATCATCTGCATAAAGCAAGATTTGTACCGTGTCAGAGACAGAGGTCAGCTTCTGAGCCAGTGGGGAAATGAGCATAGCAAATATAGAAGGAGAAAGGGGGCAGCCCTGCCGCACACCCGAGGCTGGGGAAAATCTGTGCTGGGGCATTACTCCTCCTCTTACCAGGAAACAAATTGGAGCAGCAAAGAGATTCATGAGCAGATTAACTATCGGTAGCGGGGTACACATGTCGACGAAAAAGGTCTTGGCAAAAACGTGAGAAACCGAGTCAAAGGCTTTGCTGAAATCCACTGGGCAAAAAATACCCCGCGGTGTTTCCGAAAACGTACCAAAGGCCTGCCAGAGATTATCGAAAATATAGCGGCCTTTAATGAAACCTTTTTGTTGGATCGGGGTAATGGCTGCAATGAAGTCCTGCAGCTGCAGCGCCACAATGTTCGCTACCCACTTGTTGCAAAAGTTTTGGAGCACCAGGGGTCTGAGGTCCTGCACACCGGGCAGACCTGCTGTTTTTGGAATAGGATTCAGCATGGCCATGGACCAGGCTTCAGGCAGGGTAGGATTATCCAGCAGCGATTGATAAATTTGGTGCATCAAAGGAACAAAGTGTCCCGAGAAGAACTTATAAATAGCTCCTGTAAAACCGTCAATGCCCGGAGAAGAGGTCGCACTTAGGGCGTCAAGCGCCGCGTGCACCAGGTCAGCTGATGCTGGGCGAATGAGCAACTTGGCCATGTCAGCCAGAGGTTTACCCTTAAAGAAAGAGCATAAGTACTCCGAAACCTGAGGGGAGGAGAGCCCTGAGACGGACATTTTGTCAGACCAGAAACCCAGCAGCTCTTGTGCTATCGACTCGGGGTCGGGGAGAACCTGGCCCGTTTTGCTGCAGAGCGTGTGCAGTTGCCGTTTCACCTGTAGCTGGCGGGTGAGGCGCCAGATTTCTTGCCTCCGCCGCCAAGGTTGTGAGGCCCATGGATCGGATATCGTGGTCTTCAACTTGTCAAGCACCAGCTGGCCTGTCCGGTCCTCGTCTGCCTTTTCAGCCTTTTCTTGTCGGACCCACGTACCCCACCACTGAAGGGCTGACCACTCTCCAAACGCGACTTTCAGTTCCCCTCCTTCTCGCATGGGGACTGGCTGTCGTCGTCTACTCTCGAACTCCCAGGCATGAGTGGGCGTTGCATAGGAGACCCCCACTGATGGTGTGCACCACCCTCCCATGAGCCGCAGGAGGGGACCTCGAGCCCCAGCTGCCCATGGCTGTGTTGCGCCTCCACGTCGTTGCCCATGCCAACACAGGGACCTGTGGCTCGTCCCAGCGACCAATTCGACCCACTGGGCTTCCAATTCGCTCGGGGATGAGAAGTTGAATGCCACTGCACCGTTCCCCCCCCTCCTGTGTCGCTCCTCGTCGAGAAAGCGCAGCCACCTGTCGCCCCACGGCCCCACGTCTTGCACCCGGATGCCTGGGCGGCTCTTTTCGCCTCGGAATACCAGTTGGCCCAGCCCGCACCGGTGGGCCGTCCATGCCTCTCCGATGCGTAATAGGTTGCATCGCGATAATGCCAATGCAATGCACTCCATTTCCGGCCATGTGAAAGTCCCTTTGCCGGCGGCCACCTCATACAGGATTCTTGACGGTGACCACTGTATTCGCCTGCTGTTCTTTTTCGTTCGCAACTTCTCCAGGGACTTTGAGAAAATCCAATCCGATCCTCGCACCAGGGACTGAACGACACCTGCTCCGCCATCCTCACTCCAGATAGGACCTTTTTGACCGGCCCTTCGAAGTACCCATCCCTTGCAATCTCCAGCAATCGCCCCTCCAGGGCCTCCCTCGGGGATAACCACCCATGGACGCGCGAGTACCCGAGGAACTGCCGCAGCGCTGCCACATACCCCAGTCTGGTGCCTGGCTCCAATCTCCCCCAGAGAATTGATGCATATGACGACCCGAATGATTCTCCTTCCGCAGCCACGAATTCTTCAAGGCCATTTCGCAATCTCGTCGCCTCCACATTTCGGATCTCACCCCCCCCCCCCCCCGGGCCTGCATGTCATCGGCAGCCGAACTCCTGGGCTTGGAACGCCCAGTGCCTCTTCCCACAGTACCTGCATTCCTTACTCGGTGGTCCAGAACAGTCCTGCCACTGGCCATTCCGCATCCTGAAGTGTTTTTGCTATTGATGTAGTGAAACTCAAACTGGCTAGGTCGTGACCGGCGCTCAGCACCACTGCTCCTCTTGTCTTTCCGATCCCCACTACTGGAGCTGTCCGTATCCGAACTATCATCAGAGCTGGATCGTGACGACGAGTCTGACGTCGAAGAGCTGTCAGAGCTCGAATCACTCCACTTCCCAGACTTCGACGATTTCTTTGTCTTGCTTTTACGTGCCTTCTTGCTCTTCTTCCTGGCCCGCCGCTTCTCTTTCTTTTTGCGCTCTGTTTCCTTGGACCTCCGGATCTTTTCTTCATCTTTCAAATGCTTTTTCCCCTTCTCGTCGCATTTCAGCAGCACTCCCCAAATTTTTACCTCCACTGGGCCAAATCCCGCTGACCCATCATGTTCTTCTGCGAGTTCACCAATTAACTTCACAAAATGGCGAACATACTTAGGGGCCCCAGGCCTCTTGCGCAACATCTTCATGTTCTTTTTCGAGAGGACCTTCGCCCGATTCACCACTTCTGCTGCCCCCTCCAAATTCAGCTGGCCTCTCCCCGGGTCTGCCATATGCTGATCGTCATCCGCCTGAGATGGCTCGGTCGCAAAACTATCCACTGGCGGCTTAGAACCACACTCCCAGACCGAGTCGCGCTCTGACCACCAGTGTGATAGTCCCTCCCAGCTCTGACCTTCTCAACAAAGCCATTTCTGCACTGCTGCAGTTGTACCTCCCATCCCGGCTCCATCACAGAGCTTAAACCATCATGGACAAACACCAAAGCCGGGGACGTCAAAATGTGACCAGACTAGAGTTCATATGTTGTCAGCAGGTTCCACAATTTTTGGTGGTCTCCGATTTTCTGCGGGAAAATTCGAGTCGAGGCTTCAGTCACTCTGCCAGCACCAGCCTCACAGTTGGTCATACGTTTCCACGTGGTGTTGGCTACCCGCTCCAGGATGTTGGACCCCAGGTACTCCGACCACAAATCAAATCCCTGCTTAGCAAAATCAAGCAAGACTTCCAGCGCAAGCGTACCATCACCCATGGATGCAAATCAAAAATGGACTAAAACATGTATCGCAATAATGTACACAGGTCATAGTACATATCAGACAGGCAGTGCAAACAATGCAGACTAATTACGTTAGTCGCTCAAAACCTGTGTTTTTACAATGAAAACATCACATCCACTCCGCGGCGACGCGTTTGTGTTGCACCTAGTCGCACACTTTGTGGCGGATGTCGGCGTCGGAACATTCATGCGTGGGTCGGCGGTGAGCGCATTTTGTGACGGCCATGTTGTCGATATATTGAGTGTCACGGTCGGATGCCATGGCTACGCCATTGGCTGCTCCGTACATTTTAGCCTTGTAGGATAGCTTTGGGCCCGCCACCCACGCGAGGATGCGAAGAGGCCCTTTTGTCACTGCTGCGCCCGCCGCCTGGTATTCCCAGGCCGCAATCTCAACTATCTGAAGGCCGCCGTCGGAGTATAGGGACCTTCCGGCTGGCGGTTGCTGGTTTGAATAGCACGGTATTGTTGTGCGCATTCGTAATCACATGAGCGCGATTTTCATGCGATTGTTGCGAATATGCACGCTTTTTTTCAGAACCTGCATTTCTCTGCTTGTTTGTTCCCTTGTCCGGACCTCTGTTTGCGACCATGTCGCCCTCCTAGCTTGGCAACGTGCACGGCCCTGCGTCCGACACCCTCCCCCACTACCAAGCCCCCCCATCTGCCCCCACATCCTCGAACGAGGCCACCTACAAGGTGGGCCACCACGTGGGGGAGGTGGTTGGGTGGGCAAAGGGATCGGAGGACTACAGCAGCCAAACCCGTGGCGTGGTTTACCAAAACATACCAAGTCTACTCGACTAGTGAGCAAGCCCAACTGTTAGGCTTGGGACTGCCACCGCCTGTGGCGCTACTCCCCGACCCCAACTATCCCGTCCCTAACACCAGAGAGGGAATGAGTGTAATTATCTTGGACTATTGTGATGTTCTAATTTATGTTGCTTTTTTTTTTTGGAGTTCCGCTCAAGGTGTCATTGAGCGTACGCGGGAGAACCCCGGAAACCTAAAGGTCCATTTATGTACAGCACAGGCGCACTCAGGAACTGAGTTGACCACAGGTCCATGCATCATGCTGGCATAACATTTGTGATTCCTTCATGCAGTAGTGCGGACGCTCTACCACGCCCGGAAGGCATTCATTCATAGTGGGTGTGATGTGTGCATTGTGCCGTGAACATGCAACTCTAAATGCATATACAGTGTAGCCGGGTCCCGTGTACAAGCAAAACCCAACACAGGACACGTGCGTGCAGGACACACAGAGGCAAACATCTGTGGGCCAATCCAAATGATTAGCTCTGTGGTGTGCGGACTGTATCAGGATCGTGCATGTTTGTTTTTTTTACGTACTCCAGAAGTTCAAAGAGTACTCAAGACTGTGCTGGGAAAAGTGGGCGTCTCCACAATATGATACAATGGATCCCCGCCACGCGGGGCACATGGCATAGACCCAGAGTTCACATGCGTATACCAGAGGGCTCTCTTATGCAGTAGGCAGACCGCCCCGCCATAAGGCAAACCTATAATGCGCTAGAGTAAAGGGGAAAAGGAAAATGCTGGATCATGTGTGTGCCAAGCCCCACAGATCCTCAAGGATAACAAGCTTTTGTCGCTGTGCAGGGGCCATGTCCGGTGGCGGGCATTGGCCTAGGATGCTGGGCCTTGTGCGACATTGGCGCTTGGGTCAAGGCAACTCCACTTGGTGGGCGGCGCGCTCAGATGCCCACAACTGGCTCATTACCGAAGAGAGCTCAAACCGTCGGTTACGCCGGTGGCAGTGCTGGTCTGCGGAGGTTGTCCATGCTCTCGCAGGCCGCAGGAGGGAGTGCCAATGCGGTGAATGCCGCAAATCAATAATAAGATCATTTTGCCGCACTTGTGTCGGCTGCCTCTATTTCCATTTATGGTCAACCCTAGTCACCTCCCCTTCTAAAATATGTCATACTCTGAAAGGGAAACATAATCAAGAATGACGTGTTTGATAAAAAATCACACACAAGTGGGCAGAAACATGGCCCACAGTGGCGTACACAACCAAGAAGCACACCACCACCGCACTATGGCACAGGCATACACCAACCATAGTTTGCACAAGCAGAGCAAAAGAAAACTGCACAGGACTTGGGATGGCAGTACTGATGTATCACCAAGGCCGGGTGTACCGGCGGTTGTATGGACGGGTGCGTCGCGGACCACTCCGCTGGATGCGGGACCCTACTCTGATACTCACCCTGACCCTATACCCTGGCCCACACGCTGCAGCACGGTTAGATCCCCCACTCGACCCGAGGGGATCGGTTTCAAAAAGTAAAGGAAAGGCAGGTGCTCTCAGGGGGTCAGCCGGTCAGTGGGTGGGTGGGCGGGCAAAGACAGGAAAACTGCCTAAACATTGGAGACGCAAACAAAAGTTGAGACGAGGCACAACTAGTGTTTGCACAAGCAGAGCACAAGAAAACTGCACAGGACTTGGGTATTCATTCTCCGCTGAACACAGCACACGCGCCACAGAGCCTATCTCCGAGCCCCAGCCCCAGAGGAATGCGAACTGAGGTAGTTACAAAAAAAAACAAAACAAATAAAAACACCCAGCGGCCATGCCGTCAGGGACGCCCACTGCAGTGGGCAGGAACAGACGACCACGACAGTCGCCGAGTCTCACGGATTGAAGAGGCGGGCAAATCGCACCACCAGGCCGTACCCACCTTGAATCCATATATAGGGCACAGCAACCCTGTGTCCCTTGTTCCAGTCCGTCAGGGAGACCACAGCGACTCCCTCCGGCAGCCTCACCTCCCAGACCTCGCAGCATGCATGCTTCCCTGGGGGCTTAACGCTGCGGCCGTCGGGGGTCACGCGGCGGTGCGGCGTGCCTCCCACGCGTGCGGCCACGTCCCGGACCGCTCACTCCAAAAACCCATCCCTGTCGGCAGGGAGGGGGCACTGGGGGCACAGGCGCACCCCGTTGCCGAGCAGCACCCGGCGGATGGGCACGTGCGCAACCCTGCCGCGAAGGCGGCCGCGGAGCTCGGTGGTCCACTTCGCCGCCCGGCGCTGCTTGGCCTCCGCGGATCGCCGGTGACGCTGTCCGCCATGGCGGCCCTTCCGGTGGGCTCCACGGGAACCCCGTCGCTTGCGGGCCCCACGCGAGCCCCGACGCTTGGGCATGAGTGCGGAAAAAGGTGCTACATGGAGGGCGCACGCACTGCCGCCGCTGGACTGCTTGGGGGAGAGGGCCATGAGGCAACGGAAACTGGGCTCGCATACGCCCCCGTGTCAGAGGCGCATGGTCATAACCACATTGTTCAGTGTATTGCTTGCTGCACTGCAGCGTAGACCAGTTGTGTACCACACCAGGTGGCTGCTGGCTGTGCATTGGCACTGTTCCTCTGGACATCGAGGTCAGCTCGCACCCACCACCCACCCACAGTGCCGGTTAGTCTCTAACCCTGGCCCCGCAGGTCGTGAGGTCGTGTCATACTCCATCCTTAGGGGCGCAATGGCGCCTTGGTTGGCGCAAAGGCGTCTCAGTATTTCAGCATGCGCTCCGTCTGTCAAGCAACTCAACAAATCTTTGCTGTTATGCGTGTGGCGCATACCACGTCTGCTCCCCACGCTGCATGCGCATGCCGCCCACACATTCATGCCTACTTGCTTTCGTCTTCCTCACATGGGCCGCACTCTCGCCGCCCCAGTCGTGCTTTGGCTGTGCAACACGTGACAACATGTTGTGCTTGTGGCTCAGGGGCGCTACGGCGCCCTGCTTTTTCATTTTTTGACTGTTCCGTGTCTCCGTGGCGTCCCTTTCACCTCGCTCTGCTCGAACCCACCCTGCTCAGCCCGAACCCTGGTCAGCTCGAACCCACCACCTCCCTTTGCGCCGGTTAGCCCCGGTCTCTCGCTCTGTGGGTCTCTCTCCTACTCTCTTCCTCCCATTCTCTCGTGCTCTCCCCTGCTCATCCTCTACTGTTGCGCCACTCTGTTCCTTTCTCACCGTGCTCTACCCTCTCTCTCTCTAACTTTGTGTCTCTTTCCCTCTTTCCCGCGCCCAAAAAAAGGGGGTTCGGGTTGCTTGGTGCATCTCTATCCCCCCCGGGGTTCGAACCATCCTCCACGGGACAGAAGAGGTGCGGTGTATCCACTGGGCCACGACGATGGGTTACTTGCACCATGGCACCATGGCACCATGGCACCATGCGCTTCACTCTTCTTCTCCTTGTTGTCACCCTCTGTCATGCATATCTTCTTTCGCATGGGGGTGTGTTCAGCAGTGTGTAAAGGAACCGCACAGCGTCCCCGGGTACCGGGTCCGCCTGCCTGAAGAGCGTTCTTTGGAACAGTCGCAAGAGGTCCGCTCGGCCTGTCAGCCACACATGCATGCAATCGCCAGTTCTGCTTACCGAGGAGGGCACCGCTCTATGCCCTTCTGCTGTCGGACAGTGGAGGATCGCCTCCCACTGGAACGGGTGCCACTTGCCTGCACTTTTGGGTCGCCACTGGACCTGCATGTTCGCCAAAGCCTGGCTCTTCAGGGTCCAGTTGATCTGGACCATCACCGAGTAGAGCTCCTGATTGCTCATTTGCAGCGGTTCCCCATGGTTGTCCACAATCTCACAACGCATCCTGGTGTCCTGTGGTTGGTCCAGTCGGATCCAGATCTGCTGATAGCGGGCCCAGGCCATTTTGGTCAGTTCTGCTTCAACTGCTTGCAGTCCTTCGTTCGCAATGGTGTCCAGCTGACTCAGTGCTTGCACCTTGAAACGTTGGCGTTCTTGCTGAGGCTTGACCTTCTTTGGGGTTGGCTGGATGTGTGTACGGGCCATACCGCTGCTGGTGAGTTCCCTTTTCCTGCTGCGTCCTCCCAGACGGCATGACGCCTGGGTGCCTGTCCGCGACAGGACACGGCGTTCAGCTGCTTGGTGTTCTCCTGTGCGTGTTGCTGCTCATTGCGACAGAACACGACTCGTGTGTTGCAGGCTCTACTGCGACAAGACGCAGCTCATGTGTTGCAAACTCTGCGTCAGAACACAGGTGCTTCAGACTGTGCGAGGTGTGTGCACCATTGTGCAGGGGCTACTGGTTTCGTCATTATCGACCCTGTCCTAAGTTCCTGCGCTTCCTGAGCCTTCGCTTCTTGCGCTGTCGCCTGGTGTCACTCACATCAGTGCTGAAGGACAGTGTGTCTGCTGCTGACAGTGCACTCGACAGCACTCCCTGGTTTGTGTGCCCTGTCCTCATTTCCTCACTTTCTGTACTGCTTGAGGAGTACGGTCCCATCTCACGTGGCGCTGGCTCCCCGGATGCTTCCCCTGTCAGTTCATCACTGTCCATGGGTACCATACCCAAGGAAGACCAGAGTGCCCTTGTGCCCTCTGACTCTGACCCCGATCCTCCCCTCAAACCTACCGTAGAGTCTGACCCCGATGATGATGTTGGTGCAGCATGCTGTGAACATAGTGGGCTGGAACACATTCCCTCCATGGCCAATCCATTCGCCATTTCATTTCCCTGCACGTTGACGTGTGCTGGGACATGTTCCCACCTGACTTCTCGTCCCGGCGTCGCCATTTCCCGGAGCAGGATTTCCCAGACTGGGACGTGGACTTGCAGTTTTCCAGATGAGGTTGTCCATCCCTTTGACTTCCAGTGTTGGGCCCTGCCAGTCGCTCCCAACTGCAGGTACTGCAAGTCGGTGCGAATTGCCAGTTTTGGCACCCAGAATCCCTGTAAGGCTTCCACGGCTGCCCAAAGCTCTGCCCCGTTGTTTGTTTGCCTGTGATGTGTTGGTACGTAGCCACAGAAGCGTACCTCTGGTCCTTGGTCGTCTTCCGCCGCGAACACGCCAAATCCCGCAGCCCTGCGCATGTCCTTGTGGCTCAGTCTCTTCGACGATCCATCAGTGTACACTATCCTGTAACCCTTCTCCACCAATTCTGCAATCAGATCTTGCACTCCTTGTAGCACTCCTGGGCCTGCCTGCCTCGGGCGCTTCGGACGTGGTTCTGTTGCCCTTTGCCAACTATGGTTGTCGGCTGATTTTTCTTGGGTGAAGCACTCCGTGTGTGTTTGCCACCACGCATGCAGTCCCCCATGTACTTGCACTTCCCCTTGTCGCGGCTGCACCCCGGTGTCTCGAAGTTGCTCCAGTGACTTTTGAAAACCTTTCCATTGTTCCCTGCGCACCCCTGTGTAGAATCCCACCCACTCACATAGCTCCCTGAGCCATGTTGTAAGGTATGACGTGAACACTGGCGACGCTCCTGCCTTGACTTCGCATCGATATCGCCAATGGGCACTTCTTGCTGACCACATCGCCCAGCCTTGGTTCGTCTTCAGCAACCATTCTTGGTCGTCGGACTCCATCATATCTCGAACTGTGGATGTCCCGTTTTCAGTTGTCACCTGGCCATAGTAATGCTGTATCACCGCCGCTGCCGCTTTGAACATGGGGCATTCGACCATCGCATGTTTAACCGTCTCCTTTCGTGAGCACAACCTCTTGTAGACTCTTGCATGTACGGTCAGTTTGTGCGACAATGCCTTGTGCGCAAAGTCTTGAGCCCTCGGCGGTAGATGTGCCTGTGCAAACTGTTCCCATACCTCCGGCGTTTGCGGGTCGCGGACCCCTGGCTGAGAGGCGTAAAGCTGGAGCAGCCATGCCCTGGTCCAGTTTTGGGTGTGGACTGCAGGGGTATCATACCCCCCTTTTGACGGGACTTTGTTGAGGAGTCGTCCGCCATGATTGTAGACCCCTTTCCATGTCCGAGGCAGTGCATTGAACAGTCTTGCGTCCTCCAATGCTTGGAATTGACCCCACGTCAGTACCCCCTGCCGGATCAATTTCGTGTTGTAGTAGGAGCAGCGGAACTCATTTCGGAAATACACCGAGTGCCACAACGGCAGGCGGTCCCGGTTTGTCGGGGGGGCCACCTGCGGGGCCACTCGCTGAATGTTGGAGTGTGCCTTCGCCGACCATCCCAAAAATGTGAGATCTGCCGTTCGGACCATGCCTAGTTGAATATATGGAAGGTTGTCCTTGGATGGTGTGAACCCTATGGCTGTTGCCCATGCATAGAAGGTCTCCACTGCCTTGTCAGGGAATTTGTGAGGCTCTCCCAACAGGCTGACGAACGGAGCCGCTGCCTGGTGCATAAGAAACAGTTCTGGTTCTGGTAGTGCCAGTCCCCCTTGCGTTCTTGGTCTTGATAGGATTGGTAGAGTGATTCCCCAGCTGTTGGTACCCATAGACACGTGATACACCAACTTCAATTGTCTGATCACCGAGACTGGGGCGTAATATGCCTTGGATACCCATGCCACGACCGGTAGAATCCATGATGTCAGCATGAATGCACGTTCATTCATAGACAGTTGCAGCGTGGATACCACCCTAGCGCGACGAAAGGCCTCTTGCAGTGCTGGTGCGAAGGCCTGCTCTATCGTCAGCCCCCATCCTTGGTCGTCTTGTTGGTGCCGAATATTCCCCAAGCGCACACCCAGATACTTGACGAAGGTTTTGACGTCCACTCCAATGTCCTGAAAGCATCTCGCCCACTCCATTCCCCCACAGTTGCGAACTATCGCTGCCGTTTTGTTCAGGTTTATCTTCAACCCCGAAAATTGTCCAAAACGTGAAACCACTTCCCATACCCTTTTCAACAGCTGTGGGTTGGCTCTTCCATCAAAGAAAATGATGAGGTCATCTGCATACATCATGACAGTCAGTGCTGGACCCAGGTCTTGTAGTGGGAAAATCACGAAGGATGCCACCAGGGAGAACAGCGCCGGGGAGAGTGGATCCCCCTGGCGTGTGCCTGCCCTCGGATAATGGTAAACACCTGGGACGTATCCTTTTCCAACGGAGTATAGATACGGTGCACGCAAGAGGTGTAGAATCAGACGGATATACAAGAATGGTATGCACATCAGACCCAGAGCTGCCGACACCATCTCGTGAGACATCGTGGGGAAAGCATTTCTGAAGTCCACTGATAACGCCGCTCCTTCACTTAAGCCATCCCAGAGTGCCCGTGACCCATAGACATGCTGGAGTATGCTTCTGTGTCGAAGAAAGCCTGTTTGCTGTGACGGGATACAGTGGAGGAGTACATCCTCCAACTGGATCAGGAGGATGTTGGTGAGCCACTTTTGCCTTGTTGTTTGCAGTGCGATCGGTCGGAGTGAGTCTGGTGTCTGCATCGCCTTTGTCTTGGGGATCATTGTCACCACTCCCGAGGTCCATGTTTCTGGCATTTTGCCCACTTCAAGGAAGCGCTTCATTGAGTCATACATTTGCGGTTCGAAGATGCCCGAGAACCTTTTGAAGAATTTCGCCGAGAAACCATCCAATCCAGGAGAACTGTTGCTGTTCAGCCTCTTAAGGCCTTCATGAACTATGTCCAGGGATAGTTGCTTGAAAAGAAGTCGACCTGCCTTGCGCAGCCGCTGTTCCACTCCTAACGACTTCAGATAGGCCACACAATCTTCTTCAGTGGATCCCGTTGGGGTGGACACTTTGTCCCAATGGTCCACCAGTTCTTTTGCCACCGCCTTTGCCCCCCGTATCGCCGAGCCTGTTCTGGATACCAGTTGTTGAAGTTTCTTTCGCTCTTGCAGCTCCCGCATTAACCGATACAATTCGTTCCTTTGCATTCTCGGATCTCCTGAGGTTTCCCCGGTCGAGATCACCCCCTTGAGCTTGGACAGTGTTTCCATGCCCGTTCTGTCACACTGAGCCTTTTCATACACCCCCACCAGGAGGGTGTAGGCTGTTGCTGCATCTGTTGCTGCAATCCCCAGTGATGATAAAAATTGGTAGACCGCTGGAGCGACTGAGTCTCTCGTGGAGCCACGCAGGAACCTCGGGGCTTGTAGCTCTACCGATTGCTTTCTGTTTTTGTGCTCCCTTTGATGATTGATCGCCTTCTTTTGGATGCAGCTCAGCGCCTCTTCCCACCATTGATCCCCTGTTGACTTGATAGACTTGAGTGTGGTCTCCAGATCTTCTATTGCCTCCGGGTCGTGAAGGATGGTCTCTGGGCAGTAGAATCTGGGGACCGTGTCCTCTGTGTCGAAAGACGGGGGTGGGAATTCAACCAGGATCGCCTCGTGGTCTGAGTTGGCAGCAAACATGGGGTACACGCTGGTCGCCAGGCTCAGCAATTCGGATGTTGTGTGGATGCGGTCAATACGGCGTAGCCTCTGCGGGTCGAGTCGCTCTCCCTCCCAAGGGTAGCCGTATGTGAAGCCCGTCGGACACGATGCTTCCTTGTCCTTGATGTCCTTGATGATGATGGGGGAGAGGGGGGGGGGGGTTAGCATCCCCGGAGACATACCACCCCCCTCACCCGAGCCTCGCCCAAATTATCCAGCAATGCATCCCACGTGCGCCAGCCCTCGCCTGGGAGCCTCCAAACACTGACGTCACCCTCGACATAGGGTCCCCCGGCTGCAGCGCCGAGGGTACCCACACCACGCGGACCACGATCCCCGAGACCCACAGGATCCTAGCCAACGACCGAAGGACCACCTGGTAACGGGTCAGGTGGCTAGTCGCGCGCAGTCGGAGCACCTGAGCAATGGCGGCTTCTTTTCTTCTTCTTTTTTTTATCAAAAAGGCCAGTTCATAAGTGCCACGGGCCACAGCGGACCAAGTTCGAAGTAAGATACAGATTTCGGCGAAGCCAGGGTATGCATACGGGCTGCAGCTCGTGACTGTGCCCCCATGGTTTCCCATTGAGGTTGGTGTAGTCATGTCATTGGTACTTCCCACTCATTTGGGTCCCAGTGCGTTTTGTGGCGTTTCGGTAGCGGTTGTAACGGGACTTCCCAAAAGGTGGGGTCCCAGTGCTCCCGCGGCCGCTTCCGTATCAGGTATATTGTCTGTCGGGCTGGTCGGGTTGTTTGCCAGTATTGTGTTGTCTTGTGTTTGCAGGCGTCTTGGTAGTATTGTGCCATGGCAGTCAGGTGTGTCTGCTGCTGCCACATGTAGGTCGCTTGTTGATGGTGCACGTCAAGTAGCTTGTCAGTGCCTGCGCTCAGCCTCCAGTATCGGTCGTTGACCATCAGTAGCAGTTTTGCGTCAGCGTACCACATCCTTGTGTCGTCCTTCGCTTGTTCGTACCATTGCCTACGTATTTGGTATAGGTGTGCATGTGTGTCGTGCAGTCGTTGTGTTTGTCTACGTTGGTCGACTAGTTTTATGACAAGCCTGTGGTAGTCTGTTTTAGCCGTCAGTGCGTTGGTGTAGCCCATGTGTAGGGTGTGCAGGTGTTGTCTCGCCATCGCCTCCATGTGTGCTTTGTGGTATATGTCCCGTGCTTGCTGTGCGTGTTCATTTGCCAGCCTGTCTGTGGTCGTCTTGTATTGTTCCCACCGTTGTGTGTTGAGGCGCTGACGTTTCTTTATGTGGTCGTCTGCCCCTGTGTTAGTTGCTCGTGCGACGAACCATGCCACTGCCTCACTATCGCCCGCGTTGCGTGCATCTTGTAACCATTGGCCGGGATCGATTGGGTCAGCCGTTGCGACCTCGGCCTTACGTTTGCGCTTCGCGCCGCACCACGTGGGCGCCCCGACGTGGTTCCGTAGGTTTCGGGGCGTTTCTCGCGGCGGAAGTTGCTGTGCCATGTATTTGGTGAGCCACAGGGGCGACGGTGGTTGTTGTGGTGTTGGGTCGGCGTACTTCCGTCTTAGTGTTTGGACGGACTGTTTCATGCGAAACTGGAACAGACCCACCTCCGTTCGCAGTTTGTGTCGTTCCGCAGTGGGTATGGCGTCGACGAGGGATAGTGGTATGAGCAGCCCGACACAGAGCCATAGTTCTTGGTTGTCGGCCGCTTGCAGCCATTGGTGCGTGTATGGGGCCCAATCAGTCCAGCTCTTGCGCCACAGGTCCCAGAAGTCGCTCCAGGCAGGACAATAAGCCAGTTTTGACTGCACTGATGCTCCGTGTTGGTGGCCACACTGGGAGCACAGGCGGGGTGTCCGTTCCCAGGGGGCGCCCATTCCCCACCAACGCACTTGCCCCCACAGCCAGGGTGTCCACGCGTTCCGTCTGTAGTGCTTCATGGGGAGCCAGCTCACCCAGTGTACGTCTGGTGTTTGTTTTTGTCTACGCACTTGCATGATCCATGCCTTGGCAGGCGTGGGTATGATCTGTCCTATGATGACAATATCATGGGGTTGTGGTTGTTGGGAATCCATGGGCAGGTTGTCGCCCATATTGGCGAGGACGTCAGAGTGGTTGTTCCACTGTATGTCCTGGTAGTCTTTATACGTGGTGGCTTGTTCTAGATTGCGGTGCCCTGGTGTCCATCGGATCGTCACTCGTTTTGTGGTGGAGTTGAGGTACCCTATGTCGCGGTAGTCCTGGTCCTTGACCACTCCTTTGCGTTTTATAGGTGTGGCCTTCACCACACTCTGGTTGTCTAGTATAATGTCGTCTCCTGGCTTGGCCAGCTCTGAAGCTAAGGCGCAAGCGATCGTTTCGGCCCGATAAACCTGTTGTGGCCCGTGCACCCGGAAGGCCGCACGGTATGTTCCGTTGTAGATGCCCCCTCCCGCTCGTCCGTGTCGTTTCGACCCATCTGTGTACCACCGGGTGGTGGTGGGTTCTCCTGTGTAGTGTATGGTGATTCCGTGGAGTTTTTTCTGGTGGGGGAGTGCCTGACAAACCTCATGGGTTTCCTCAGGGGTTGGCTCCTCTGGAGGGTTCGTCCAGCTGTAGTCTAAGCGGTTGGTAGCTGGCCGTGTCTTCCCTGCATGCGTCTCCTGGTCCTCCTCTGAGCTCTCCGAGTCGTAGAGTCCCGCGGACAAGGGTCGGTGTTGTCGGGGTTGGGATATACGCTAACCCACCGTGCCCCCTAGGACTCGGACGGCGTCTATGTATTTATATTGGGTTGCGGTGAGTTGTTGTGTAGGGCCGGTGCGCTGCAGTTCCTGTTGGCCAATTGTGACCCACCGGGTGATGTAGGACCACCACAGCTAGCGTAGGCCAAGTCCCCCGTGACGGAGGTTGGTAGTCAGCCGGGGTTTGTTCATTTGTTGTTCTACCCCGGGTGTATCCCTGATGAACTGCAGCAGTATGTCGTCCCAGTGCACCATTCGTGTCCTATTTCCGACGAACAATCCCTTGTACGTCCAACGGGGGATAAGGACGGCGTTGATGATAGCCACCGTTTCGTAGGCGTTGAGCGGCAGGGTCCTATACGCCGCTACGTCGTGGTGTAGATGTGTAGTGACCATGTCCCATGCTGTGTCTTCTTGTGTGGGGTGGGCAAGCACATGCCCCAGGTAAGTCATTATAGGTGGCCGCACGGGGATGAGCTAATGCCGCCACGTGATGGGCGTTAGGTCGTAGTCCTTAGCCCAGTGGCACACTTCGGTTTTGTCCTTGTTGAAGCGTAACCCCATTGTGCGGGCCACGTCGTGGAGGGTATCCAGGGTGTGCAGCAATGCTTCCTTCGTGGGCGCACGCACAGCTATGTCGTCAACGAACACGTACAGTCGGGCTCCCGGGCATCGTTCCATGGTTTCACGTAATAGTATGTCGTAGTAAAGGAGAAACAGTGTTGGGGAGAGGGGGCACCCCTCCTTCATACCCCTGGTGGGTCGTATGGGTAGGTCCTTTCCGTGTAGGGTTAGTACGGCCGGTGTATGCTGGTATATTTCCCCCAACATCCGTATGATGTTTTCTGGTGCCCCTGCCTCCTTGACGATCCCAGTCAGCATGGGTCGGGGGACTGAAGGAAAAGCTTTGGCCACATCAAGTAGGGCCACGTACCCGTCCTCAACGTGCAGGTCGTTTAATAGTTTCGTGGCTAACGTTGTGGTGTTTCGGCCCTGTGTGGCGCCGTGTTGTATGTCCCATAGTCCCGGGGTCAAGGCCCCCGATATACGCGTCAGGAGGAGGCGTGTGAGTATACTATATATGGCCGTGGATACGTAGATTGGCCGGTAGATTCGTGGGTCCTTGGGATCCTTCTTTTTATAGATGAGCACTACCCTGGACTGCAGCCAAGCCGCTGGGATGTGCTGTCCGTTCTAGGCTGCAACGATTGCCTGGTATAGTTGCCACTGCACGTGGTCCGGTAGGTGCCGGAGCAGGTGTGGGGGGACACCGTCAGGTCCGGCAGATTTGTTCTTTGGTGCCGGAAGGCACCGCAAGTACTCCTCGTATGTGGGGGTCGTTGTGTTCCACGTGCGGTGCCGTACATGTTTCCGTATGAGTTGCCGGCACGCGTCTTCGTCGTATGTTGGGTCGCCCGCAAAGTGGTTGAGTACGTACTGTGTTCCTCCTATTGGGGGCTGCGGTGTGTCTTGGGCTATGAGTCCAGTGCGCCATCTCTTGACCGTTTTATAAAAATAGCCCGATTTGTGCACTGCCGCTCGGCGCAGTTTGCCGATTTGTCTCCGTATGTGTTGCTCTTGTATTTCCCTGTACTCTCGTAACCGTGTTTTGGGGTCCGTGGTTTCCGACCAGCTTGCGGTGGTTGCTATCTTTGCGCGCGTGGGTCGTCGTGGCCGCGCCGCGTGCGCTATAGCCGACAGGATCCGTCGTGCCGTGCGCAAGGGTGGGTCGTTGTTTGTTACGGGTAGTGTGGATATGGTGTTAGTAAACCGTTGAAATTGTTTTGTATACCACTTCGCGACTGTGGGCTGTGGTTTTCTGCGTGGTGGGTCGGGGACCCCTATCCTCCATCGGACCCCAAGCAGGACCAAAGCATGATCCGATATGGGCATTTGTATGGTGTCATAGTAGGTCCAGGGTATGTTCGGTATTTGTTGCCTAATCAAGATGGCGTCTAGTCGACGTGGGCGTCCATGCCTAGGGATGCGGGTATAGTATTGCCGGGGGTCCGGGGGTTGGCTGCTAGCGTGCAAAGGGTCCAGGAACACTCCGTTGGCCAGGTCTTCCTGCCACGGGCGTGTCGGGTTGGGTGACCAAATGTCATCGTTGTAGTCCCCCATAATGATGTCGTATGGTCTCAGGGACTGCAGAAATAGGTCTACCTCTTGTTTGTCCTGTTGGTTGAATTTGGAGTACACACACGCAATGGTGCGGCGGGGGCTGTTTGGGAGGTGTATCCTGATGGCCCCTGCCAATCCGTTGGGTGAGTATAACGTTTCGAGTATGTGGGGGACCACAGCGTTGCGGACAATGAAAGCTATCCGTGGTTCGGTCCCAGGCGCAGCGTAGCACTTGTAGTCGTTGTTGAGTGCTGTTGTGGCTGCCTGTGGTTTAGGGAAACCTGGGTTATACTCCTGGATGCCGCATAAGTCGATACGGCACTGGCTGATTAGGTGGAGGGTATTGGCCCATCGTTGTAGGCTGACGGATCCCTGTGCTCCTTGTATGTTCCAGGAGGCCAGTTTCATGTCGTGGTCCTTCGCGGTGGTTGTGTCGTCTAGACTGTCATACCGTCGATTGGTGTTGACCACCAGGTGTTGAGCATACTCCTCAATGTCAAGCAACGGTATGGGGGGTCCCCGCACATCCCGGCATCCCCGCCGGAGCTAATATATCCTACGGTGCCCGGGGTTGGGGTGCACATCTCCGCATTGGAGGACCCAGTTGGTGTTATACCGCGTGTTATATGGGCTGGTTACCGTGGTGATCGTGACAGGTGCATGGTAGCGGCATGGCGCTGCCGTGATAGGGGCGGTCGGGGTGTGGAAGAAACAGACGATATAGAGGAGGAGTAGGCCTGGCTGCCATATACGGTAACTATGGGGGTTGAGGCCCCGTGCGTAACCGTGCCGGTGCCGTAACGGCAGGGTATATCGTCTGCGGACTCTCCGGTTCACGGGGAGAAGATATACCGGCCCCTCAGTATGCGTGGGGGCCAGGAGTAGGAGGAGGGCCATAATGGCGATGCAGGGCATGAGGAACAGGCACCTCACTTTTTCCCTTTGCCCTGCGGGTTTTTTGGCGGCCCCTTTCCTTTCCCCTTGTGTCTGTTGTCCACGGTGAAGGCAGCCGTACTGTCTGCTTGTTGTGTGGATTGCGGCGATGCAGGTGCTGCCTTCTTCTTTTTTGGTGGTGGCGTTGTTTTTGTGGGCGTTTTCTGTGGTGTCTTGTTGTGGGCCTTGCTTTTCTGTGCTGGGTGTGACTGCCGTGCGTGTGTTGTGGTTAATTTTGCCGGGTTGTCTGGTTGCTGGACGGGGGTTTCATCCGTGTCCATGGTGGCCATATTTGGGTGGGTGTCTGATGGGGTGTCGTCGTTAGTGGTATGGCCGAGTTCGTTCAGGATGGCCTCGTCCCAGTCTGCCACGTTGATGGGTTCCGGCTCTGCGAACAGCTGCTTTTCCCTGTTGTCTCAGCCCAGTTGTTTCCCTGCCTTCATTCGTCTCCTGAAGGCCGCGTCGTCGCCCGTTTCCTGCGGCATTTTGTGCGCGAGCATCTGGTCGATGCGCTCTGCCGCCTGTGTGTCCGTGTTGTCATCTCCTAGCGTGATGTGGACGTATTCACCGGGTGCCACTCCGATGTATTGTCCGGCACTGAGGGCCACTGCTGTGGCGTGCTGGTATTGGAGGGAGGCGTAGGTGCAGCCCGCGTCGCTCCACATGTTGGGTTCCGGCTTCCAGCTGGTCCAGCATCCAAAGAATGATGCCACGACTTTCGCCGTGTCGTCTCCTGCGCCCTGTGTCCACCCTACGAACACCGTCGTGGTGTCGTGCCTAGTCGGTTTTGGTGGTCGCTTGATGTCCCTAGAGCGGCTCGTGGACTGTGTCCAGTTGTTGCGGTTGAGGATGACGTTGGTCATCACTGCGTGGGCTCGTGTCCCATCTTTATGGTGTTGTCCAGGTGGAGGACCATGATGGGTTTGGGTTGTAAGTGGTCGACCATAGTTTCGTGTTCCGGGGACCACTTGCGCACGGAAAATTTGTCGAATTGGTATACGCCCCTTACATAGCGGGCCAGTTTGCGCAGGGGGGCGCGGTGGAGGCAGTCCATGCGGTAGGTTTGTAGTGCTGTAATGCCTTGGCGGTCCGCCTCGTAAGCCAGGATCAGTTCCTTGGCCCCCGGGTCGCCGAGTGCCCGTAGGACTTGGTCAACCCGTTCGTCCTCGCTTTTGCCCCATTCCGTTTGTATGGCGGCGCGCTGCATGCGTCGTTCATGGTTGCGGCGGGTCCCGGTTGCCTGTGGCAGTAGTAAGTATGTCTTGTTCCGGATGTCTGGGTTCCCTTGATGGTCGGCTTCCGTGTGTACTGTGTATTGGTGTGCCTCGGCCATCTCGGATACCGTGTGTATACCGTTAGAGTCTGCCTCATGCCTCACCGTCATGACGTCGCGCAGTTTGTGTTGCGCAAACAGAGGGAGTTGGTAGGTGTCCCTGTCATACCATACCCCTTCCTGTGTTTGCCTCCTGATGTGCTCTGTGGTCACTGCACGGTTTGGGTGCTTTGTTAAGTAAGTTTTTAGTCTGGTTTGTGCGTCGTACACAACTGATGCTTTCAATGTGTCTTGTTCTGCTGTAGTCATTGGTTGTTGTGACGCGCCTGTGTTGAGCTTTACGGTTCTTCTATGAGCTGGTATTCCGTAGGTGTGTGTATGGGTAGTTTGTCCAGTGGGTTGTTGCCGTCTTCATGGAATGTGTATGCCTGTGTATCCTCTTGGGGTGGAGGGGGGACGTAACTAAGCCCTTCGGTGTGTTGGTAAGGTGGTGTGCTAGGTTCCCCATTCTGAGGGGGTTCCCGCTCAGTGGTATCCTCTGGTTGGGGGTTTGAGGTTGACTCCAGGATGTCCGGGTTGTCCATTTCGTCCCCTTGGTCTTGCACACCAGTGTGCAGTCCGGACGTGTGTCTTTCGTAGTTTTCTGTCAGGGTGCGCACCATGCCATGGGGCGGGGCGTTGCTATCCGTGCCTGGGTTTGGTTCCACATCACCATCCTGCGTGGCAACCGGCACCCATTGGGTGTGTTGTGGGAAGACCACGTCTGGGGTAACGGATGTGATCCTGTCATGGCGCACGTCCGATGGGTGGTCGGGTGGCACCCAGTCGGTGGTGTCATACTCCAGGAGCAGGTCGTGTTGCGAGGGTTGGACCAGAAAGAGCCAGTATCGTATGGATACGGCCATTTGGAAGCCCTCCCTCGTGCCCCTGAGGACATGCAGTCTGTGTCTTGCGATGTGGTAGTATGGGAGGTCAGTCCTGAGGTGTACGTCCCACAGTTGGCCTGTTGTGCTAGTAAGCCTCCTCCACACGTTGTATGCCAAATGCACGGCGGGTTGGGAGTTGCACAGTGATCCGTGTATGTGAGGGGTCTGTTGTTGTAGATTTGTATGTGGAAATACGCATATGTTGGGTCATCCGGGGGTGGGGGGGGTATCTTTGGTTGCAGAGTGCCGCGGCACAGTGGGCATCTTAGCAGTCGTGGGTCGTTGGCGCAGTCTTGGCACAGCCTGTGCCTGGGGTCGCAGCTCAGGTGTGTATCCGCGGGGCTGTCCAAGCATACGGGGCAGTCCTCTAGGGCCCGTCCACCGTCATCCGTGTTCCACGCGTGTTTGTGCACGTCGTCGTTGGGCTAGCGGGGTGGTGGTGCCGCCAGCAAGAGCGGTGGCAGAGCGTTGTGCACCTCAGTCCCCATATCCCCCGGCGGTGTGGTCTGGGCTGTGCGCTCCACTGCGGGTGTGGTTGGTCCGGGGTTGGGCTCTGTGTCTCCGTCTTGAGTCGGGTCGTGGACCCAGCTCGTTGGTCTCGGGTAGGGGCGATTGCGTAGGCGTTGTGTTCGGCGGATCTTCCGGCGTGGTGAGTCACCCATGACTTGGTCAGTGGTGTCTTCATATGTCCGTTTCATGCGTAGGTTTCCTTGGTTCCCGGGGGGGTGTTGCTCGTCCCAGTGGGTCGTGCTCTGGTGCCTTTTGGGTATTGGTTGGTGGGTAGGTTCCCCGTCCGCCTTTCGTTTGTGGTGGTTATATACCAGTGTTGACGATTGATGCTCCTGGTTCGCCATGGGTACGTGGTCTGCGCGCCTCCGTTTTTGTCCGGGGGGAGTGTTGTCCGCGGTGCGTTTGCGTAGCATCCTAGGTGTTTGGTACATATGTGGTGTGTCTTGGTTGTATCGCGTGCGTTTCGCTGAGGGTGTTGATGGGCTGGGACCGGGGTTAGGTTCGACATCCCCGTCACTTGTGACGTCGCGTAACCATCCGTCTGGGGTGTCCTCCACGGTCGGTCGGGGGCCCGTCTCGTGTGGTACTGGCGTGTGGTAGGTTTGCGAGGTGGTGGCTGGTATGGCCTCTTGCCAGGATTCTTGTCGTGGGTATAAGGGGTCTGGGAACATCACGTTGTAGAGTCGCCGTGGTACCAAGTCTGGGGTATGTTGTTGGTGTATGGCAAAATACTTGCATGTGGTGCAGCGGAAGTACACAAAGTCGGCCATGTTGCATCGGGGGCAAACTACATCGATGGCTGTGGTCATGTTTAATCCTACCGGTGAGTGGTGTTTTTGTGTTTTTACAGTCAACTCGGAAATTTCCAAGGGGGCGGGTCGTGGTGTGCCTGGGTCATGTACCCCTTGCACCGGGGGTGCCTCTGGTGATGGCACCTCCAATGTGCCATGTGTGGAAGACGGTTCTGCACGTGGTGCGGGTGTGTTGTGTCCTAAAGGAGGGGTGGATGCGCGTCGCTTTTTTTGCAGTGCCTCCGTAAGTGCCTGTGTCGCGTATTCGTATAGTTTAGCGGGGTAGTGGGGGTTGGAGGCCGTTTCGATCTCGCTAGCCAGCTGGGTGACCATCTCTCTGTGTTGGGGGGGATGTCGTTCCCTGTGGTCTGCGCATCTTCAGGCCCCGGGTTCTTTTCGATATCACCGTCGACCGTGCGGTCCCGCAACAACCCAATGAGGGCGGGGGGGTGTCGTCGATTGTTGGGGGGTGCCTGCCTAGATGGTGGGTCGCAAGGTAGTTCCTCTCCCATGAGGGGGGGGGGGTGTCCCGAGGGGTAGGGGGGTTCCTCACGATACTGTGGCAATAGCACGAAGGGATCTGATCCAGGAAATGCGTGTATTCTGGTCATTGTCGCAGGTGCCTGTCCAGTCCGATGCCCGTCGGTCGGGACCTGCGCGGCGTCCCCGCGTACTGATGGCCGGTTTGGGGCCATATATGACATTCCTGTCTGGTTATCGTGTACTTCCTGTCGCTGGTCAGCAGACTGGGCGTCACCGGGGGCGTCGAGCGCGCCCACACCGGTGTGTAGAGCGGGAGAGTAGGCGGTGGCCAAGGGCCCAGCCGGGTAGGTGCCAGTAGCGCCTGCCATCCCCACGCATGGTCGGTAGGCGGGCACGTTCACACGGCCTGTCGCCTTCGCAGCCCGTTGCCTGTCTGTCTCGTCCAGCGTTGTTGATGGCCGGGTTGGGGCCATATATGACATTCCTGTCTGGCTGTCCTGTGCTGTCCGTTGCTGGTCAACACGCCGAGCATGACCGGGGGCAAAGAAAGCGCCCACGCCAGTGTACCCGGATAAATAAACTGCGGCCTGGTGGCAGTGGCCAAGGTCCCGGCCGAGTGGGTGCCAGCGGCACCAGTCATTAGCGTGCATGTCTGAGGAGCGAAATCCTTACGGCCGACTTGCCACCGTGCGGTCACCGTGCGGCGGACGCGGTCCGTTCCAGGTTGCCCGTTCCGGCTGTTCACTGTTGAGAATGGCGCAAGGCAGGTGTTGGGAAGGTAGCCACAGTCTCCCGCTGTTCCCCTCATGCATATGTATGCACATACCAGCACATCAGGTGGCGCGGTATCTCGTTGATCAGGGGGTGGAATGGTGGGGATGTTGGGGATGACCGTCCCCAGTTCCCCCTTGTGGGTCCTGGGTCGGCGCCTCCTTCCTCGCGGCTGCCGGGGGGATGCCTGCTGTTCTTGCTGTGCGGCCACCACGTCCCAGCCTCCAGTGAAGGGGAAAACCCCAGCCTGTCCCCAGCCGGATGGTTCCGGTCCCTGTTCTGGTGCCTGCTCTGCGTGTGCATCGTGCCACGGTGCCCTTTCCCTGTGGATCTGAGGGGGTCCGGGCTGGTGCACGGGGTGCTAGTCTGGTGCGTCCGGTGTGTAGTACACTTGCTGGTGCTGTTGTGAGTGCCCCGCTACCGGCGCCGGCTCGGGAATCGGATAGACAACACTGTCCGTTGGTTGTTGGCGGGGGGCATGCGGGTCCGCCAGTGGTCGTGTGCGATCCCTTGAGAGCCACATGTCCAGATATCCCGTTGCCGGTTCGGCATCTGTGCGTCGCTGCATCGGTGGCTCGGTTCGCAAGATCTCGAGCGCAGCTGCATTCTGCTCGCTGAAATTGGCCCAGTTTCCTGAACTGCCGTCTGGCAGTATGTGCTGTCCATGGCGGTCGACGACCGCCCAATACTGCACCTGTGGTTCGTGCTGTGTCTGTGGTACATACAGTGGTTCACTGTGGTACACCGGCTGCGCCGCCGTGTGTTCCATGCGTGTGGCTGCCCGGTATTGCACCTGAGGTTCGTGCTGTGTCTGTGGTACATGCAGTGGTTCACTGTGGTACACCGGCTGTGCCGCCGTGTGTTCCATGCGTGTGGCCGCCTGCTGTGGGAGGGGCTGTCGGTTTACGTCCCTGTGTCAGTGTTGGAGGGCAGGGACCGCACATGGCACCTCCGGGCTGTGAGGATTGCGGTAGAAACGCAGCGGTTCCGCCACAGGAGTTGGGGGGCAGAGGGGTGGGTGTTGAGGCTGCTGTCCGGGTTCTTGCAGGGAGACTTGTCGTTCCCCTTGGCGCGTGTCGATGCTCACGCACTAGCGTCGTCGTGCCTGTGGTTCCGCCTCGCCTTGTGACGGTTCTGCCTGGGTGCGGGCTTGGTCACTGTGTCTGTCAGCGCTGCGCTGTGGCGCTAGGGCCTCAGGCGTCACGGTTTGCTGTGGTTGCTGGATCGACCGGCAGATTCCTGCTACAGAGTCCGCAAGGGACCTCATGGCCCGCAGGGCCTGGGTGAGTTCGCCCTTGGAGTTGCGCTTCCGGGACTTTTTCCGTCGGCTGTAGCTGTCGCTGTCGCTGTCGCTAGTGCTGTCGCTGTCTGTGTCTCTCCGCGACCGTCTGCCTCCTCCCTTCAGACCCACCAGTCGCAACGTCAGGTGGATGGGTCCGGTTGTGGTCGTGGTCGGGGTCGGGTCGTGGTCTCCGAGCGGCTGTCCTTGGTAGAACAGCCGCTGGTGTTGTGGTGGGGGTAGGTGTGGCGTGAGGTGATGGAGGGCATGTTTGATGCCCTTGACTGACCCGGCTGCCGGAAGGCAAACCGGGGGTCCGGCGCCACTCACGATCACCGACCTACAGCGCCACGCAGGGTGGGGTTGGGAAGGGGGGGTGGATCGATGCGAGAACGCCGTTTTGCGGCATTTCCTAGTTTGCGAGCGTTGCGGTACATGCGATGGCAACGGTGTAATATTCAACACAGGGTGTATGCCCAGTCGTTGGTGTAGCACTGTCGCGGTGTCATGCATAGCGTGTATGGTGTGGTTTGGATGGTGGCGCGGACGGGGAGCAGGGCTCCTCACCGTCGCTGCGGTTGGCGTTGTTGGCGGGGAGCATCGCTCCGCTCCGCCGTTGGCCAGTCCGTGGTGTGTCGTTGTGTTTTGGTACGTTGTCAGGTTGGTGGTGTTGGTTGGCGGGGAGCAGGGCTCCGCTCCGCTGTCTCCGTTGTGTAGCAGGAGCAGGATGATGTGTGTCATCAATCCTATAACGCATAAGGGTCGTGGCCTCCGTGAAGTTGTTTTGTTGTGTCGTACGGTGGTGTGCCAAGGGCGGGGAGCAGGGCTCCGCACCGCCGTCATGTTGTTCTTTGTCCTGTCGGTCGTGTCTGGTGGTTGGTTGTCGTTGTCGTGGCGGGGAGCTGTGCTCCGCACCGCCGTTTGGGACCCGTTTGGGGGAGAGGCAAACCTGGCTCGCAGCGGTGCATCTTCCGGCATCCGGTCTCGTTCTGTCCTCGGGCCTGAGTGGCGGGCGACTGCGGCGGAGTTGAACTCGATGGCTGGCGGATCATCCTCATAGTGGATCGGGATAACGTTGTACGTCAGCGACTGGGCGGCCTGCTGGGATTTCATGGCGTCAGCATTGATAGGGACCCTCGGGGCCTGTTGGTCTTGCTGGCCATCCTCACCGTCTCCCCATATGTCGTGGTGTTCCGGGTCGTAATGATTCTCCATGGCGATTAGGGTAGTCGCAGCAGTTGTTGGCTTCCGCTGGTGTCCCTTTTTGTTGGCGGTGAGTACGTTGGACTGCTCGTCACTGTCGTCATTCCCCGTGTAGTATTGGATGTTCGCGGCACCGTTTGGAGGCGTTTGCTTGGCGTTCTGGTCTCGCTTCGCGCCCGTGATCGCTTGGCTCGAGGCTTGTTCATCATGCGCGTGGGACTGCTGGGCGTTTCCTCCTTCGCCATCGTGGCCGTAGTCGGAATTCGTCCTGTCCTCTGCCTCGATTGCCCTCGGCTGGTTGGCGTTCTGGACTCGCTTCGTGTCCGTGATTGCTTGGCTCGAGGCTGGCTCATCCTGCGCGTGGGCCTGCTGGGCATTTCCTCTTTCGCCGTGGCCGTAGTCGGAGTTCTTCCTGTCCTCTGCCTCGGTTGTCCTCGGCTGGTTGGCGTGCTGATCTCGCTTCGCCCTTGTGATTGCTTGGCTCGAGTCTTGTTCATAATGCGCGTGGGACTGCCGGGTGTTTCCTCCTTTGCCATCGTTGTGGCCGTAGTCGGAGTTCGTCCCGTCCTCTGTATCGGTTGTCCTCAGCTGGTCTTCATTCGTGAAGTTGTCGGCCATGGTCATGGATCGCAGTGGGCAATAGCTCTCCCCGTCGGCGTTCATGTCCGCGGTGTTGTCATTGGCTTTGTTGACGATGAGATGTCTCGTGCGTGACGCCGTGACGGGGCCGTCGACATGGGCAGCCTGTGCCCTTTCCATGGCAGAAAAAATAGCACCGAAAAAAAATAGACACTCAGAAAGTGAGCACCTGAGCAATGGCGGCTTCACTGTCGCTACACACCGTTACAGACTTGTGCCCTGTCCTGACAGCAAACCTGACAGCCCACGCCAAGCCCCTCAGCTCCGTGGTTTGCTGGCTGGCAAAGCGGGCTGGAGGTGCCACATGCGTAAGCACACCCACTCCCGGTACAAGCGCCCCCACCCTCCAGCGCCCTGCATCACGCGCTCCATCGACACAGACGATGACACCCCCGTACCACAGAGAGGAGTTCGTAAGCCTGTCCTCACTCCCAAACTGGAGGGTCTTCAACTGTCGCCAGGCCTCCCCGCCCGGCGCCTGCCAGGGCTCGGCCGCCACCGCCATCAATGTTGCGAGGCTGCCCAGCATTTTCAGGGAGAAGCCCTGGGCCGGCTGTTTCACCCCTCCCACCGTTCTACCCCAGCGCAGCCAGCAGTAGGCGCCCGCCGCGAAGGGACAACCGAATCCCCGCGGGCGCACGTGCCAATTCAGCAAACCCAGGAAGCTATGGAGGTGCCTGTCATTGCGTGTCCCAACCGCCAGTCTCAGCCAGCCCGCCCACAACTGGAGTAGCGCCTGTTCGTGGCTCTTGATCTGCCTGGCCTGCAAGTCAAGCTCCTTTCCCAAGAAAGATGCCACAGGCACCGGGTGCAGGACACTCTTAGGACTTATGAGGAACCCAGCCTCGATCAGGGCGCGCACAGCCGATCGCCCCGCTTCCCTGAGCACCTCCCTATCAGTGAAGACGAGCAAGAAGTCATCGAGATAGTGCACAAGGAGTATCTCGGGGGGCAGCACCCCCCGGAGAATGCGGGCCAAACTCGTTTGGCACAGATACGGGCTGTATTTCCAGCCAAAGGGCAGGCGGGACAGCGCCACAGGCGGGGCCCCGGGGGCAGGCCGGAAGCGAAAAATCTGGCGCGCCCCTTGGGGCAAGCAAAAGCTCCAAAACGCATTTTTGAGGTCAATGTGGAGCCCATAGAGGCCCACATCAGGCGGGAATGCCGACAAGGACCTGGCCAAGTCCTCCCAGGAATCCGATCTAAAAGTGGGGGGCTTGGCCCCGTCACTCTTGTTGATCTTGACGCAACTCAAGATCAAGGATACCTTCTCGGAGGACTTGGGGATGACAAAGGGGTAACACGTGGGGCCATGAAGCAACGGATACTTGGCTACCGAACGCCCCCGTGTCACAGGCGACCGGTCATTGCCACGCAAAGTTCAATCAGTTCCTCGTATTGTGCATTAATCACAACTGGAATGTTCCTTTGTGTACCTGCTCACAGGTCTGCTCTGCTTGCTGAAAAACCAATACTATAGCACCTCAAAATCGTCTACCTCAAGCGATCCTCAACATGAAGATCTCAACTTCGATATCATTGCACCTTGACATAATGTAATATCATGCCTTCCGAGTTCCGCCGGCTGGAGACCCACAAGTGAAGCTTAAAAGCGTTGCAGAGGCTCTACAGTGCTCCCCGACACTCATTCGGTCTTGGGGAATCCAACAGCGGGCCATAGGAAGCTTTACGCCCCTGCCCAAACGTCAGCGACACTCAGAGAGAGCGAAGGCTGACAGGTCGTTGCCAACACTTAGAGAAACCGCGGGTAGTGGGGTCAGGGCCGGAGGGGCCCTGAAGCACCAAGTTCGGCTGCCTGTAATCAAACAAAATGTAAAATCTATATATACTGGTCACTGTCTGGTCGGCTCGGCATGATGAAAAGAAGCAGGCTCAAACCTGATCATCTAACTCCTGATGTGCCGGTGACATTTCCACTGTACTGGAGCCGCATTCGGCCACTGCTCCTGACAGGTGTCTAGATGCAACCGAGCAACGGGGCTCAACTACGCGCATGTCCAAGACAATCAATCAATCCTCTCAACATTGATCATTTGAATCCTCCCCCCGGATCCTGCGGGCTGTCGCGGCAGTCGGTTGGGGTGTTACTGATCTTCATAATGACGTCAAACCCATCCTTCACACATCCAAAGACAGGGCGCTTGGAGGGGAATAGGTCCGTGTTCTCACCGGTGGCATAACACCACGTCGGGGGAGCCCCGCTGCGCGCACCTCTGGCACCCTCCGCTCGGCGGCGACTCCACAGGGATCCATTCGCCTTGCCGTGACTGCCACTGCAGCACTCCGCCCACTTCCCTGAACTTTACACTTCGCCATGTGAATGCCGACCCCTGCTCCTTCCATGCCTCCTCCAACGTGGCGTACTGGCTGGACTCGGAGCTAAAATTCCCTTGTGTTCCTGCATACCTGCGGGCATACGCCGCCTGGGACTGGGACACGTAGTCCCAGACCCTCCACGCCAGCTGTTCTCCTGGGTCGACCGTGGCCTCCGTTGCCTGGCCGCCGAACTCGCTCGGGCGGGGGATCTCCCCCACCTCACAGGCCCTAAGCCGTACGTGTACCCTTCGTGAACGGCCGTTAAGTGGCCGTTTGAATAATTGCGTGAATTTCACGTGAATTTACCCAAAATTTGAGGTTTTTGGGGGAAAATGCCATATTCTTGGTTCATTTCAAGGGCTTTGAGGGGCCAAAATTCCTCCCCTAGCTTTGTTACGCATCATCCAATGAAAGTCCCGCCCCAAAAGCATGCATCATGACCGCACCGTGCCCAAAACGAGAGGTGCCGGAACCCGGCAAGCCTGTAGCCGATTCACAGCCGTGAATTCACGTGAATTCACGTGAAATTCGTACGAATTTCGTACGAATTTCGTACGAATTTCACGTGAATTCACGTGAATTCACGTGAATTTACACAAATGTTACCCGTGTGCACCCCTGATTTGTCCTCACACCCCTAGTAAGCCCCCCAGCATGCACCCCGGTCACAGGCAACAATGGTCTGGGTTCGTAAGGTCATCTCATGTCTGTATCTTGCGGCACCGGAACCGCCGCTGTAGAGTCTGAAGGTGCTGCATGTCGGTTAGAAGCCGTCTTCTTGTGCGGCTTGCATACGTTTGTACACTTATGGGCCCTTGCCCATGTTGAGCCCTTTTGGTCGCATCCCACCCATGCAACCAAAGGCTATCGTCAATAGTGTGGTTGTCCACAACCACTTGCACCCTTAGTCTCCCCCGGAGGAGGCTTAGGCCCCCGCTGTTGCGCAACATGCGCTTCAGCCTCCGGTGACTTCCCTCCATGGCAAAGCAGGAGAACTTTGACAAGATTCTCCACTTCTTTGCAAAATAATACATGTGGTCGATCCAAAGATGCGTCCACAGAAGTTTGCCCCACTGGAGCTCATTGTGGGCAGCGCCCATGGCTATGCTATGGTTCCGGAGCCGCCCCAAGTCGGCCCCGGAGAACCATGCGGAACGCCACGCGTATACACACATGCTTGCAAAATTCTCCCACCACGTTTTGCACACCGACTCCCAACTTTTTCCCCCTACTTGATGCTGCCTGACACTAGGCTGCTCTAGGCAAGCATCTATTATCTTCTCCCAACCCTTATTGCGCATGAAATGGATGGCAGCAGCACACTCCATCCTCACCTTCCCCTTGCTGTTTGCCTTGTCATTATTTAATGAGGCACGGGTGCAAGTTCGTGCAGCAAGCCGTGCCTCATCTAAAACCGGTTGCAGCATGGTGCGTGCCACAGTGGCCGGTGCCTTCCCTGTCAATTGTACAACTAGGTCCCGTGTCCCGTTGACTGCACACAACAGGACACGAAGGACCCCATGGAGGCCATAATCAGGCACTCGCCTATCACTCATAATGGTCCTATATATAGCACTTATGGCAACGGCTGGTTCCCAGTTGCCGTCAATCGCACTTGCTGTGCCAAAGGTAGCAAGGCACAGAGCACGGTTACGCATGCAGACCCAACACACAATGGCACCAGGGGATTCTGCCTTCCAGTTTTGGCAGCCCGCCATGAGCACCTGTGCCTTACCATCTGCACACAGAAAAAAAAGGGGCTGCCTATCGTTCCCTGCCGTATCCTTAAAACTTACGGTTGCGGCCTTGCGCAACTCATCATCAAAATCAATTTCCTGGGAGGCCGCGTAGAGGGTCTCCCACTTTTCACTGCCCCCTAGTAGCCACCAACTAGATAGTTGGTTGGGGCTGGCGGTGCCACCAAGCGTGCAATGGACGTACGAGGCCTCATGCCTCGATGTACCGTCCACCGCAATAGGCAACCAATGCAGCCGTCGGTCCCCGGGCTGCATGATGGCCGAGGGTGGTGGTGGTCGACACTTGAATAGGTGGGCGATGCGGTCAGGTAGGTAGCAGGCCGCACCATTGATGGCCGTGTCGTCACCCGTATAGGCAGTGAACGCCCGGGACTCCGGCAACGCTAGCTGCCGAAGCATGCCGTACACCTGGTCCCATACCACACCGTACGTCATGCTCCCCACTAGGTACCGGGACTCTGTCCTAGAGAGGTGCAATGACCGGATCCTCCACAAAGCCATAATCAACCTCTCCTCCTGGGTGGGCTCGGGCTCGACGGTGGCTACAATTCTTGTTTCGGGGGTAAGCACTATTTGCCCCGTGTCGGGCAGGTACTTGACGGTGTAGGGTGCTGCAAGCTCCTTGGTAACAATCTCCTGGAGCTCTTGTAGGCGCCGCCGTCGTGTACGATCCGCTACCAGATGGAATGGCTCCTTGGGCCGTGGCATGGTGTGAGATACAGGACCTGTTGAATGGGCAGGCAGTCATCGCAAAATTTCTACCATCCCCCTCCCGCAGACAACTCTCTCTACTGTGATTCGCATGCAATTAAAAGAAATTCACCCAGATTCGCACGAAATTCGTACGAAATTCGTACGAATTTCGTACGAATTTCACATGAATAGAAATCTGTGAATATTCTGAAAATGTGCAATTCGTACGAATTTCGTACGAATTTCACATGAATAGAAATCTGTGAATATTCTGAAAATGTGCAATTCGTACGAAATTCGTACGAAATTCGTACGAATTTCGTACGAATTTCGTGCGAATTTCACATGACTGTCACAGAATTTCTGCCAAAGCCTCATCCCTGTGCCCTCGTTGACCCTCACAAAGCAAGCTCAGGATGGTGCTCATGTCATGCGTGTCTCTGTTCGCTCTGTCATTCCGGCTGTCACTCAGCCAGCAGTGTAAATAATAAATAAAATACAAACAGTTCCGCAGAAAGGAATCGCAAATTAACAGGTTAACAGGTTAACAGGTCAGGGGGCACGTACACCGTACCCCAATTAATGTACAAACAGTGCTGCAGAAAATTTCGCACAGTGGGGGGGGAGTACCCCACATATCGGTCAAACTGCCCATGCTTGGGGGGGGGGGGGGCAGGATAACATTCGTCGTGGTTAGAAAGGACAGGTGCTCCGGAGGGTACCTACGCACCCCCCCCCCCGGGAGCAGAGCTCCGGCTAGCGGAGCCCTGGGAGCTCTGCTCCGCCACCGCCTCCACAAAGGAGGGGTCCATGGCCGCCGACGTGAGGCGATGGGGGGGGTACTGCCGGCGCACTTCCTCCATTGCGGCAGTCACCTTGGGGGCGTCCGGGGCCACGCTGTCCACATCGACCTGCTTGCCACTGGCCATCATGGCCATCCGCAGGCCGGTGGACACTGCGGACATCTGGCCGGCGCATGCCTCGGCCTGGGCATGCCAGGCCTGTGCGCCGGCCATGAGGTACCGGACACCGGCAGCACTGGCCCCCCCCCTGTCACCCGGGGGGGCAGGGGCCTCGGCACCCTCAGCCCTCTCCACTGCCTCTGCTGGCTGTGCCGCTGGCTTTGCCTTGCGCAACGTCGCCACGTCACGCTCAAGGGTCTTCACCTTGGTGGCCAGCCGGTCACGCTCCCTGGTGACGTCCGCCAACCGCGACTCGCAGTCCCGCCTGTCCTCGTGGACCCTGGACAGACGGGCCTCGAGGTCGCGGTTGGCGGCCTCCGCGCTGATGGCGCGTGCCTCCCACGCCCCCGCCCGCTGCTGGTCCACCCACTCCTGCACCACCCCCCTCTGCCCCCGCCCCCCCGACGGCTCCGCCTGCTCCGCCCGCCCTGCCCGCTCCCCCGGGGTGGCCGTACGCGGGGCTTTGGGGGGGGGGGGGGGTGGGGCCCGTGTCCCCTTCGGGGCGCCCTTTCCGCTTGCGCGTGGGGGGGGGTTCGTCCTCCTCGACGTCAATGACGTCAGCCACCACCCCCTTCCGCCGCCTCCCCACATGGACGCGCATGGCAAGCCATGCCACGTCCACCCACTCCGGCCTCCGCTGCTCCCAACCCGTGAGCACATTCAGCCCACAAATCCCAGCCGTCGTCACCGTCCCCTCCTCCCCGATCCGCGACACCCCCGTCTGCACCCGCCAGTGCCCACTCACAAGCCGGTAGGCAAACATGCCCACCAGCTCCTGCCCCGCAGGCAGGTTGGACCCCCCCCGGAACACAATGGGGCGGGGGAAGGAGATGCGGAGGGTGCCCTGCACCCCCCGCGACGCCAACTCCATGTCCCACACGGCACTGAGGTGCCGCTGCCGCCCATCCGGCCCGGGCGGCACCTGCTGGGTCCAGGCCGGATCCGGCTGCCTGGCGGCCAGGGTGACCCGGTCCAGGGGGGGGTCGGTGTGGGCCTCGCCCAACTCGTCGCGGGACGGCTGGGGCACCACCACCTCGCGCGCCATATGCCCCCTGGCGGTGCTGGCCTCGCTGCCTCCCGAACGCCGAGAGCGCTGCGACCCCTCACTGCGCACACTGCCGGCCTCGCTTGGTGCCCGTCCACCGCCGGTGCCTGCGGGCTGGGCGCCACCGGGGCCTTCGGCGGGCTCGGCGTGCTCCTCAGGCAATCGGGGCCGGGGCTTGTACTGGCGCTTGGTGTGGTGCCGAATATCCGGCGACCAAGCGGTGAACGGGACCTGCATGCAGATGTGGGGAGGTGTGCAAGGCAAAAATTGAGAAAGGGGGAGTGGACACGGGGCAATGGAAGAGCAAAAGGAGCAAATTGGACGAAATTCACAGAAATTCGTACGAAATTCGTACGAATTTCGTACGAATTTCACATCTCGAGAAAATTCACACAAATTTATTCACGTGAAATTCGTACGAAATTCGTACGAAATTCGTACGAATTTCGTACGAATTTCGTACGAATTTCACGTGAATTTCGTCCAATTTTTGCAAATACACAAAGCAAACACACAAGCAAGCACACCTTGCAGTCGCATGGGCAGGTGATGCTCCATGCCCCGGTCCTCGCGCACTTGGGCGACCGCCACGCTGGGACCGTGTTCACCAGGTGCCACAGTGTGGTCGGCCGACCCGGGGGGGCAATGCCGGACAAGGCGAAGTGGATCTCCGACTCCGCGTCGACATCGCCCCCCTTCACGACCTCCAGCTGGTGCACGCTGCCCAGGAAGAACAGCATGCACTGGGGGCCGACCTCGATGACGGCGAGGTCGGCGGCCGGGGCCGACCGGGAGATGAAGGTGGGGTGGAAGGGGCAGGTGGGGGGGCCTGCCGGGAGCGTCTGCGGGGCGTCGGCGAACAGGGCCTGGGCAGCCTCCCCCTCCCACAACCCCACCCTCCCAACCGCCCCCTTCCCCACCCACAACACCTGGTCCACGCTGGGGAGGTCCCAGCTGGACAAATCCCCAGCTACGTCCAGGGCCTCCTTGGGGGGATGGCGTCCAAGTGTGTGGTGTTGGCCTGGTGGTGTTTGTGTCGGGGGTCGGGGGTCCACAAGTTAAAAAGAGCCCCCTGCAGCCCATCCTTGGAGTCGGGGTGGGCAGGCAATCCATGATGGCGGCTGGTGGCCACCATCAGCAGCATGTCCCCCCGATGCAGCTGAATGGTGTCCCAGCGCGCCTCCCCCGCCTCCCCCAGGGCCGTCCCCGCCTGCACCGCCACGTGGTAGTCCTCTGACATGCAGAGGAAGCTACTCAGGTGGCAGTCCCCCACCGCCCTGTCGCTGGGGGGGAGGACGTCGGGGTGGGTGACCACGTCGGTGTGGGGGAGCTGCGGCCCACTCCCCAAACTGGCCACAATGACGCTGCCCGGCGTCATTGGGTGGAGGTCCCCAACCCCAGGGACACTTTCGGTGAGGTGGGGGTGGAACTTCTTGAAGAGAGGCCCCCCCACCCCCGACCCCAAGGTGCTCTTGCTTTGCCACCGGCGGGGGAGCTCGGGATCCTTGGCCTGCTCCTCACTCCGCGCGGCGTTGAAAAGGAGCTCAAAATTTTTTGCGACGACTTTTTCGTCGCCGCTGCCCCACGCCTTCATCACCTTGTTCCACCCCACCTCACAATCCCGTTCCTCCACAAGCCCCCGAAGCACAATGTAGCCGTTCCCATCAACAAAGTTGAGGGGCGGCTGAGAGGGGCCAACCCTGTCGGGGGCGGGGTCAGGGCTGCCCGTCACCCCATGAGGGGGGTCGGGAAGGGGTTCGGTGCGGAGGGGGGGTTCACTCGAAATGAAGGGGGGGGCGCATGAGGCACCACGGTACCATTGCAAAGAAGTTGTGCTATAGAAGTTGGGGAGGGTGACGTCGGGGACGTGCACCTGGGGGGGGATGGTAGGATGGAAAGGGGCGACACCCAAATCATCCCACCACCGGGGGTTGGCAAGATGCCAAGAAAAGGGGAAAAAAGAGTGGTCTGCTGGTGCACCTACAGAAAGATCCTGCAGGCACACCATATCGCAGTGGGGGGGGGGGTGTGGACAAGGTTAGTGGTGGGGTACACCTGGACGTGGGCGTCCTTAGGCTTCCCCACAGGGTTATTCCTCATCGAGTTGAGGAGCTGGTCAACACTGGAGGGGAGAGGGGTTAGATGGAGAAATTTGAGGGTGGGGAGTTGGTGGCGCAGTTCCCTCCACAAGGTTGTGGCCCATCCCCTCCCCCCGAGGTAGCTGTTGCGGGTGGGACTGCGCATGTCGATGTGGATGACATCGGGGGAGGGGTCGAGGGAGGCTGCCCAGCCCACGATGGCATCCACCCCCAGTGCCTCCGACTCGTACGTTGCCTCCTCCAATTGATGGTGGGCAACGGGGAGGGCTTGGTAGTGGGCGAGGGTGTCGGCTGCGGGGTCGGGGCGCGAGGCCAGGCTGGCGAGCTGCGACATAGTCTGCTGGGACATTGTCAAAAGAGAATGCGAAGAAAGGCTTTGAGAGCTGTGAGAAAGCGAAACAGTGGAAATGAGGGTAAATTCGTACGAAATTCGCACGAAATTCGTACGAATTTCGTACGAATTTCACATTCTGTGAATCTGTGAATCTAGCGTGAATTTCTGCGTGAATTTAGGTGCGTGAATCTCACATTCACGCGAATCTTACCAAATCTGTTAAACCATGCGGGGACTTTAAACCTCTAAATTGCACCTATTTGTTGCATCTTACTTTGGGCGAAGGTAGCACGACAAAAGCACACGATAGCACCAAGTTACGAGCAAAACACAGCAAAATTGGGTGAAATTCACGGTACCGTGAATCTCGGATTCAAACGGCCGGTTCACGAAGGGTACACGTACGCCTTGATGTTGGCCAGCATGAGTCTCATCCACTGCGCCAACTGGGGCTTCTCGAGGGCTTGGTTGATCTCCGGCACGCTCAGCGGGGGCAGGCGGGGCCCCTCCTTCACTGCCACTCGGGCGAGTTGCTCCCTGAGTTCTTGAATTTCTTTGGCCTGTGCTGCCAGTCGCTCCTCGGCTGACACCTGCTGGGCCTGATTGGGCTGCTCAACCCCATCCCTGGGTTAACAAAAACAAAGACAGGAAAACTGCCTAAACATTGGAGACGCAAACAAAAGTTGAGACGAGGCACAACTAGTGTTATCCCCTGCGGCCTATGATGTACATTTCGGCTGTATGTGGGTGGTGTGGTGTGCTGTGTTTCTTCAATACTGTTGGGCCTAGCATTGACCAAAGGGTGGAATGCATTTACGCATCTGTGTTTGCCTTTAAGAGCAAAACCAGTGTGTAGGACTTACCCACTCAAAACCATTCAAAGGAAAATCACCTCTGTGTGGTGTTTCACTTTCCTTGCCCTTTTGTGTTTTTGAAAAACACTCCACAGACCGGAAAAGCTCAAGACCCTGAGGCCTGGCACACTTGGCACAAATAAAGTGTGTCTTATGCTTCGTGTGAACCACAATGCTCCACATATTGCCCCTGGCACCAAAGGCAAACGGTGGTGCCCAACACTGACGCAAGCAAACAGAACACAGGTGAAGCGACTAGGGTGATGCAACCACCACAAGCCTCGAGCCTTGAGAGTTGAGCACTCTCAGGACCCCACCAGGGTGTATGTACCTCATGTGGCAAAACTGCGGCCCGTTTGGTGAAAGCCCGACATGTGCACCAATTAATATTTTGCAAAATTTTTGTTTTTGCAACAAAAAAGCCAAAAAAAAATTGCGATGATTTTGAATTTGTGAGCCAAAATCTGTGTACAGATCCCTTAAAAAAAATTCTTTTTGGCACTGAGGAAGTGTGTGCACAAGGCGCACATTAGAGGGATGAATTGGGGATTTTTTTTGCTACCATTGACAATATTCTTGCCAGGTCCATCCCCCCCCCCCCAGTGTCCAACGAACCAGTTTGTCCTTAAAAAATACGGTCCGAACAGGTGTGTTCGTTGGACACGTCGTTCAGTGCGCGCGGCAATATTGCAAAGCAGCGGCAACACATCCCTAGGCACAAGACACCCAGCCCATTCACAGTACAAAGCGATGGAGGCGTCCAATTGGCACTTTCAGAGTAGAAGCCCTTGGGGGAATCCTTGCACTGCGCGCGCACTGCGCGCTACTTTTAGACTATGTTCCCCCCGAAGAGCCCCCAGGCACACGATGCCCACTTTTCTAGGCACAGTCTTGAGTACTCTTTGAACTTCTGGAGTACGTAAATAAAAACAAACATGCATGATCCTGATACAGCCCGCACACCACAGAGCTAATCATTTGGATTGGCCCACAAATGTTTGCCTCTGTGTGTCCTGCACGCACGTGTCCTGTGTTGGGTTTTGCTTGTACACGGGACCCGGCTACACTGTATATGCACTTAGAGATGCATGTTCACGGCACAATGCACACATCACACCCACTATGAATGAATGCCTTCCGGGCGTGGTAGAGCGTCCGCACTACTGCATGAAGGAATCACAAATGTTATGCCAGCATGATGCATGGACCTGTGGTCAACTCAGTTCCTGAGTGCGCCTGTGCTGTACATAAATGGACCTTTAGGTTTCCGGGGTTCTCCCGCGTACGCTCAATGACACCTTGAGCGGAACTCCAAAAAAAAAAGCAACATAAATTAGAACATCACAATAGTCCAAGATAATTACACTCATTCCCTCTCTGGTGTTAGGGACGGGATAGTTGGGGTCGGGGAGTAGCGCCACAGGCGGTGGCAGTCCCAAGCCTAACAGTTGGGCTTGCTCACTAGTCGAGTAGACTTGGTATGTTTTGGTAAACCACGCCACGGGTTTGGCTGCTGTAGTCCTCCGATCCCTTTGCCCACCCAACCACCTCCCCCGCGTGCTGGCCCACCGTGTAGGTGGCCTCGTTCGAGGATGTGGGGGCAGATGGGGGGGCTTGGTAGTGGGGGAGGGTGTCGGACGCGGGGCACCCATGGTGGCGGGACGTATACTTGAAACTCACCTGTAACCTGCCATCTGCTCATGCAGTATCAGAAACTGCCACGCCACTGGGGCAACGAAAAATGAAATCTGTTGATGTGAAAAAATCCTGCTATGAGGAAACAGAGAAAAACTTAATGGGCGCCCCCGGCAGAAATATGTCCTTCATGTACACGGGCGTTTGCCTGTCCATTGTGTCCTTTGGTCTTTGGATGTGTTGCGCTTTCTGCCCGTGGGGATATTCATCTGCCTGACCTGGCGCGCTACTTTTCTATTAATTATCCCGACTTCAGCCCCAAATTTACCCTCTCATGGAGAAGCCCCCCAAATAGACCACGTTGCACTGCACACCTTCCCTACAAAACACGTTGCATAATAAAGCAATATCTGTGAATTTAGCAACTCCAACTGTCATTTGTATTGTACTTAACAAACAACATTGGTCCCATAAGTGTGGGTGTCAATACATTCGGAAGAATAGTGCTGCTTACACTCATCACAACTTGCAACGGTGAAGCGCTTCTGGCAACACAACACACACACTTCTGTGGATTATGAGTCCCTAATCCCAACTCAAGGGGCCACGCAACAAAACGTGGATTGAGAGTCCCTAACCCCAACTCAAGGGGCCGAACAACAAAGCGTGGATTGCAAGTCCCTAACCCCAACTCAAGGGGCCATGCAACAAAGCGTGGATTCAACGATTGTCCCGGTTTCCTCAATAGCTCCGGAAGGTTGGGGCCCAAAAGAGGGCGGAAATGCTATGTCACCCCTGCATTCTCGGGGGTCCCCAACAAAGGGGACAAAATCACAAGTCAAAACCTACGCTAGGGGTCACTATGATGCTCCTAGTATCTCAAAGTATGTGTCTCTAGTACATCCAGACCCCCAAATAGCTGCATTGCGCTAAGTGACCCCCTTAGTGCACCCCCTAAAAGGCCACTGGTGGGGCACGGATCAAAAAAGATGCCCGGCACGCGCCCGGCGCGCTAACGTTCCCCTGAAGTGCGTCACTAATTATGTCCTCAAAAAATACAGTCCGAACGGAAATGTTCGCTGGACACAGCATTCGTTGGGGACGGGGCCATGAGCAACGGATACTGGGGGAATGTTTGCCCGGCGCGCGCCCGGCACGCTACTTTTATATTAACTATCCCGACTCCAGCCCCAGATTTACCCTCTCATGGAGAAGCCCCCCAAATAGACCATGTTGCATTGCACACCTTCCCTACAAAGCACGTTGCATAATAAAGCAATATCTGTGAATTCAGCAACTCCAACTGTCATCTGTATTGTACTTAACAAACAACATTGGTCCCACAAGTGTGGGTGTCAATACATTTAGTACAATAGTGCTCCTTACACTCATCACAAACTGCGACGGTGGAGCGCTTCTGGCAACACAACACACACACTTCTGCCTCATCCTCTGCCTCATCTTGCGTGCCACAACCGAGCAAACAGCTGCTCAATGCGCGCCCTATACCACCTGTGCACGTCATTGTAACATTGTTGGTGGGCTGTCAAAGTGCCATTCTTTCTTCCAATAAATAGCACAATGACATGAATCCGGCCTTTATAAGCACCATCATGGCCCCCAACTTCGATATCAAAGAAATCACCTCGGGTACGAGAAGGTCCATACCCATCCCCAATCAAAACATCTGCTGATGTCCCGGGGGCCAAGGGGCAAATCCATATAATGTTGCCCAAGATATCAACGGCAACAGCCCACCGGTGGGGCACGGGTCACAAAAGATGCCCGGCACGCCCCCGGCGCGCTAACGTTCCCCCACTGGACTCGCATACACCCCCATGACATAGGGGACACGGGGGCCATGAGCAACGGATACAAAGCTCTTATATACCCCCGTGACACAGGCATATGGTCATCGCCACCATTCTCAGTTCATTGCTTTGTCTTGCTGCACTGCAGCACAAGCCAGATCAGCTCCGAATGTTGCCTTGAGGTCACCGCACAGGACGGCTATTAAATGTTTCATGGGCCATGTGGGCCATGAGCAATGGATACAGACACGGGGGGGGGGGGGGGTCAGGTACACCCCAACAATGTTGCACAACCTGATGGTTGACTCCAACCCACACTCATGGGCGGAACCCATCCAAATGTCTCAAATGACCTTCCAATGCCATAGACGGGCAAATCGGTCGAGCGGTTATGTTGCGCTCCTTCTCGTTCTGACGGGAGTGTGCCGTAGTCTTCGGAGTGCGCCCTCTTTTGGGGCTCGGTTTTGATGTTGAGCGTGAAGGCGATCTGCCCCGTGAGCGTGAATGTCCTAACTCCGGTGCCGTGATGTCCGCTGCACCGGTACAGATGGACTACTAGCGGTTGAAGCGGAGGGGGACCGTGCTAGCCGGCTTGCCGCACATGGTTGTGACACCGACGTACACGGTATATTCCACCGCCGCGATGGCGGGGGATCGTGCTGCTTAGCCTCTTGCGATGCGAGGAGACTATGGCCGGGCTGACTGGGAGAGGGTGGCGGTGATGGTGACCGCACCCGGTACTCCCTAGGCTCATTGTTATTGATATTAGGCACTGCTATGCCGTTTGGGTACGCAACTGTACAAACTTTGTGCACAGCGCGCACACAGCGCGGGCACAGCGCACAATACACCCCCAATCAATGGTGGTCCAACTGCCATTTTGCATTTGATAATGTATGCTCACAGCTGCTGTTTGAAAAAAAATTTACCCCTCGGTTTGTATATGGTCCTTGAGCACTACTGTGTAAGGCACAGGCATAATCCTAGTGGTCAGTGCACTGCCCTGGCAAAGTGAAAAAGGCGGTTTCAAATCCTCCAGGGACCATATTTCTCATCTGCCTTGCAGTGGTCCGCCTGATGAAAAAAATGTTTTCCACGCTCAAATAAAGCTTGCCACAACATGAGGAATACACAAAGAACTCCCATCAAAACATTGCTGGACTTCTGAACACTGTCAACTGCTATCACAGCAACTCGTGTGTCCAGAGAACAGTGACAGATGATAGGCACCGATTGCCCACTCACATGTGTTGCACGGTTCAGCATACCCTCAACTAGGCGTCGGCAACCAGAAGGCAACATCAAAAGTGCCCACGCCGCCGCCGGAGGGGGACGGTAGCAGGGACGTCCGCAGAATTAACCATCTGTGAAACCAACTGCGGCAAAAACCCTCAGAATGGGCTCGCTGCAAATGCTGTCGCCGCCGTTCAATGCATGTGCGAGTGTTCACAAACGCTACAAACCCCACACTTTTTTTTGTTTTTTTGGGGGGCTGACTCCAAATGTTCATTAGAGTACTCAAGACAGTTCTTGGAAAATGGGCGACTCCAGCATGTGATACAGTGGATCGCCGCAATGCGGGCCAAGTGGCAAAGACCCAGAGTTCACATGCGCAAACCAGAGAGGTACAGACCCTACACTCTCGGGATTATGTATTTCATTGACCTATTATTTTGTGAAATCCTCTGTCCGGAACGTGAGAATTATTTGAAAAAAAATTGTGTTTCTTGTTTTGTTTCTGCACTCAGAAAGAGGGGGGGGGGGGTCAATTTGGGACCCCCGCAACCCACCCACTTTTTGACCCCATCCACAGCTCGATGTCGAGGCCATGTGTGTTAAAGGCGGCCTTCCCTGCACGAAGAGGGATTGAGTCGCTTGGAGTGTCAGGAAAAACTTTTGATCGGTTGCCAGAACTGCATGCACTGCCTGGGGCATCAGTTGCACCAGAACAGTGTAGCTACTCCAGCGCGCTTCTGCCCAAAGAGTGTCCTGGCAAAACAGTGATGGTGAGCACATCAACAGCGGGGGCCTGGACACAGGTCCGAGGCTATGCAACTGAGGGTCAGCCGCGGGGAAATGATGCTTCGTCTGGGGACAATGAACAACACTGTTACAGGCAGGGATGCAACCATGGCCACCTGTGGCGTGTCTCTGTCCAAGGAGACCTCATGACACAAAATATTGGCCGTAACGGACTCTAAAGTGTTGCGTTACCCCCCCCCCCCCCCCACCTTGCATAGTAAGCGGCTGGGCGCGATGGTTCCCTCGCACCCCCGAAGGAACCAACCCAAATGACGGTTCCCTCACACCCCCTATTATAAAGGACGCGTGACACAAAACAAGACATGCAAACAAGAAGGCATATGAACCACAAAAATGAGCCGGGAACTGCCTGTTGGGATGCATGTTCAGCTCTACTCAGAAACTGGCTCTGTGTGCCACTCTGCACGCCGTCAGTCTCATCGACGGGAGGGGGTGAAGGGGGACGCAGAAAAGCATCCATCTTCAACTGCACCTTCTTCCCAGTAAGTCTTCTCTCCGCTCGGTTGGGGGCCGAGGGAGCTGCGGTGGGTCATGGAGGTGTTGGCACAACGAACATGCGTGCTATAGGGGCGCAGTCATGCATCACCACAGTGCCAGAGCGCTCATATGTGATGGTCCTGTAATCAGCACCGCGCTCTGAGGTGCCCAGAATCTTGGCAGGCACAACACTGCCCCCAGAACATTGACAACAGCACCAGCTGGGTAAGTGTCAAAAGGATCAACATCCATGGCTAACATTGCAAAAAACTGAGGTGTTCTGCATGATGCAAGGTGCAGTGGAATGCCTTGGAACAACCATTGGGTGGTTTATTTCCGGCTCGGAGAACAGCAATCCCTCGGTGGACTCTCCGGGCAGCCGGAGAGGCACCATCCGATACAGAGGGGAAGCGGCTTCATTGCGCAAATGGTGTGTCGTCTTGACCAGCCAGACCTCGTACGACTTGCCCATGAACCAGGGATGGATATAACGTGGGGGGGGGGGGGTCCGGCCCGGACCCCCCCCCTTGGTCACAAAAAAGGTCACGATATTTGGTCACAAAAAACGTGACCCACAACCGGCAGCCCTCTGCCCGTACATGTGCATGGGAGGGGGGGGGGGATGGTGCAACATGGGATACACAGCACATTTGACACACACAGCGCGCTGTGTATGGACCAGTACGAATGTCATTCAGGGTCATTCAAGTCATTCACTGCCATCACCCCCGGTCACAAAATTGTCTTGCTCGCTGCAGCTACGACTACTTGGCGTCTCATTATCACTGTCACCATCGCTGCCACTGCCACTTGATGAACCTGTAGTAATAGATGCAAAGGAGGACAAGGAGCTCTCCCCATCTGCAACCCCCCCCCCGTTTCGGGGGGGGGGGGGGGGGAATCCACTGATTCGGGCTCAACGTTTCGGGCTGAAGTAAATTGGCATAAATCAGGGCAGGTGCTGCATTTCGGTTTCAAAAGTCAGTCCCAGGCCCCCAACACACGTTCCCTTTGGTTGCGGTGTTGTTAGAGTCATGTGGAATCATAATATCTCCGTCCATTTCCGAAAAATCACCTCGCAGAGGTTGTTAGATCAAAGCCAGGCAGGCATATATATGGGGAAAACGCCACTTACCCCCCCGTTTTGGCCTTTTTGGGCCTATTCGTGTACCCTACCCCAAGGGGTTGAATTGTTAGTTTAACCCCTTGTACAATCATTATTTTGTCCAATAAACGCATCCCCCAATGAGTTTTTGGTCCGGACCCCCCCAGACCCCCCCCACTTGCAACCCACTTTTTTCAGGTTTTGAGGGAGGGGGGGGGGGGGTGGGGGGGGGGTCAAAAATATGACCCCCGCCTTTTGTTGGGTCGAAAATCATGAATCTTTTGGTTTTTTTCCATTTTGAGCCGAAAAAGTGTTGCCGGGTCCGGACTCCATAGGGTTTGTATGGGGCGGAGTGGACGAGCGCTGATGCAGTTTATGCACTTTTCAGCCATTTTTGCTATGTTGGCGGTTTTGGCGACCTCGGTGACCCCGTGGTACCCACTCTGAGGGGTGCAAGTGGGGATGTTGTGACAGTATATGCCTACTAGGATACGGAAGGACGATTTTTGCAGTCTCTAGCCTTGCCTGGGGCCGTTCACAACCCGTGCCAAAGACGCGAAATGACTGTTTCCAGCAATAATGGCCTAGTGAATGGGCCGGTACACAACCTGCTTGTGCAGTTTTCACCCTAGGCAGCTCAAAAATCGAAGTTTTCGAAACTTGTTTGTTTGATGTTGTGACCACCCAAAATGACCATCCAAGGTATGTAAAACATGTTTTAGGCTGTATATGCGTGTTTTTCACCCTATTTGGGTATGAGATCCGGGGGGGGGGGGGGTCTCCCAAAGGATTGGTACACCACCTGCTTATGCAGTTTTTCACCCCGGGCAGCTCAAAAATCAAAGTTTTTGAAACTTGTTTTTTTGATACTGTGACCACTTAAAATGACCATCCAAGGTATGTAAAGCATGTTTTAGGCCGTATTTACATGTTTTTCACCCTATTTGGGTATTAGGTCCGGGGGGGAGGGGGTGGGGGTGCTCCCAAGGGATTGGTACACAACCTGCTTATGCAGTTTTTCACCCCGGGCAGCTCAAAAATGGAAGTTTTCGAAACTTGTTCTTTTGATATTGTCACCACTTAAAATGACCATCCAAGGTATGTAAAGCATGTTTTAGGCCGTATTTACATGTTTTTCACCCTATTTGGGTATTGGCCGCAAAGGGGGGGGGGGTCTCCCAAGGGATTGGTACACAACCTGCTTATGCAGTTTTTCACCCCGGGCAGCTCAAAAATCAAAGTTTTCAAAACTGGTTTTTATGATATTGTGATCACCCAAAATGACCATGCAAGGTATTTATGTTTTAGCAAGCATGTTTTAGGCCGTATTTACGTATATTTCACCCTATTTGGGTATTGGCCGCACGGGGGGGGGGGGGGTCTCCCAAGGGATTGGTACACAACCTGCTAATGCAGTTTTTCAACCTGGGCAGCTCAAAAATGGAAGTTTTCGAAACTTGTTTTTTTGATATTGTCACCACTTTAAATTACCATCCAAGGTATGTAAAGCATGTTTTAGGCCGTATGTACATGTTTTTCACCCTATTTGGGTATTGGCCGCACGAGAGGGGGGGGGGTCTCCCAAGGGATTGGTACACAACCTGCTTATGCAGTTTTTCACCCTAGGCTGCTGAAAAACCGAAGTTTCCGAAATTTATTTTTGTGATGTTGTGATCATATACAATGATCATCCAAGGTATGTAAAGCATGTTTTAGGCCGTATTTATGTAGTTTTTACCCTATTTAGGGTGTGTGTGGCTTGGGGTAGAATCTCTGCGAGGTGGACTTGCCGAAGGCAATAGAATTTTCTTCATCTGTCAGTCTGTGCGCGGTACTGCCGAATGGCCCCAGCACGTACGCAATTTGGCGTTGTTTGAAAAAAGCAGCCGAATGCTCCCTGGAGGACTTTGCACGATACCCTGCATTATCAACTCTTTGGTTGGTGGGTGCAGATGCTCTAAACTGACCCATACCTTGACATGCACACCGTAGCCAGTTACATGCCAAAGAGCCATGGCCGTACATGCAGTTCACAGCAGTGCAGGAACAACCTGAAATTGCGTAAAACGAAGTCTTCTGCGTAATACATAGAGAATATATTTCCTCGGATGCAAAAGACACAGCGGCATTCATGACCACAACACAAACACCTTCAGTAAATGGTCTTTTTTAAGGCCACTCTGGGAAATCCACTGATTTGAGCTAACGTTTCGGGGTGATTCGGGAAAACCGGGTCCCCGAAACGGGGGGGGGGGGGTGCATCTGATATGTCTGCCAGATCATCATTATATTCACCAGAAACAGTGCACAACTACCCCCCCCCCTTGTAATAGCTACGCAAAAGTACGGAATTAATACGGTCCCTACGCCTACTGTAGCTTAGACAAGGGCGTGGCTTGCGCGCAACACATACAACTACCGACACACACATGAGTGAGTGCATGGTATGAGTGCACCTTAACCTCCGCCCACGTTCCCAGAGGCTTGTAAACACAAGAAAGTGTTTGAAACATGAAACTTCAGGTTCACACCCATGTTCCTACAAGCAATGAGGCATGAGAAGCCTACAACCATCCTCATCGGTGTCCGTCCCCAAATGAGAATCAGAGTCAGAACTTCAATCAGAATCAGATTACCAAAATAGTTCAAATCCTCAAGCTCCGACAACTTCATCCCATTGGGGAAGCAAAGACCCCATTGGGGAAGCAAAGACCCCGCACCACACATCACATCCCAGCAGCGTACGGCGTTCACTGGGTGCCGCACATGTGTGCGAGCAGCGTGCCAAAGCACATCACCAGGCTGACCACTGCCACTACTACAAGACCCAGCACCACACAGCACATCCAGCAGCGTACGGCGTTCACTGGGTGCCTACAGTGCACAGGCGTGTTATGAGCAGGAGGACTCATCACAAACATGACACAGCCCCTCTTTCCCTCTACAATCGGCACACAATCACGTTCCACTAAATCTCTGACCATGAACACTGTGGTCAGAAAACCCCAGAAAAATGAGGGTCAGATCCAAACCCATGTCTTATGTGGCTGCACTACATTTGGCACCAAATTAAAATTAGGTACCAAATTAATACGGTCCCTACGCCTACTGTAGCTTAGACAAGGGCGTGGCTTGCGCGCAACACATACAACTACCGACACACACATGAGTGAGTGCATGGTATGAGTGCACCTTAACCTCCGCCCACGTTCCCAGAGGCTTGTAAACACAAGAAAGTGTTTGAAACATGAAACTTCAGGTTCACACCTATGTTCCTACAAGCAATGAGGCATGAGAAGCCTACAACCATCCTCATCGGTGTCCGTCCCCAAATGAGAATCAGAGTCAGAACTTCAATCAGAATCAGAATTACCAAAATAGTTCAAATCCTCAAGCTCCGACAACTTCATCCCATTGGGGAAGCAAAGACCCCATTGGGGAAGCAAAGACCCCGCACCACACATCACATCCCAGCAGCGTACGGCGTTCACTGGGTGCCGCACATGTGTGCGAGCAGCGTGCCAAAGCACATCACCAGGCTGACCACTGCCACTACTACAAGACCCAGCACCACACAGCACATCCAGCAGCGTACGGCGTTCACTGGGTGCCTACAGTGCACAGGCGTGTTATGAGCAGGAGGACTCATCACAAACATGACACAGCCCCTCTTTCCCTCTACAATCGGCACACAATCACGTTCCACTAAATCTCTGACCATGAAAACTGTGGTCAGAAAACCCCAGAAAAATGAGGGTCAGATCCAAACCCATGTCTTATGTGGCTGCACTACATTTGGTACCGAATTAAAATTAGGTACCAAATTAATACGGTCCCTACGCCTACTGTAGCTTGGACAAGGTCGTGGCTTTTACAAAGGGGGGGGGGGTACCAGCATTCACAATAAACCAGCAGTCGCAGTAAATGTGCCGTACCGGCAGGCACACACGACATTCCACCGTACACACCTCATTGGGTCACGATATTGTTGGGGTTTGCACTTTCCCACTATGGCCCTTTATGTTTTTTGTGACAAGTCACAAAAAATGAGCCCCCCCCCCCCCCGGGCCCGGACCTGGACCCCCCAAATGGCGCCAAAATTATATCCATCCCTGCCATGGGCACGGAGCCTATTAGCCTGTCCATTTGACGAACTTGAAACGGATAAATCGGAAACTTGTCTTTCATTTGCATCGCAGCTGACAAAAACTCCGTAGGATCGATGACTGTGGACTCCTTGTGTAGCAGCACGTCCAGTCTGCCCAGTGTGGGCAGTAAACGCACAATTTTTTCAACTGCTGTGAAGAGTTTGTCGAGATCCAGCATGGAGTGAACCAACAGCAGGGACGGAGCCTTACCGTAGAAAACTCCCTTCATTTCTGGAACTGTAGACACCTCCCCCAGCACTGAGATTCGCGTGGAGATGGAGTCGAAATCCTGTACACCCCCAGTAACATAGAACTCGTCCTGGAAAATAAAATCTGGGGCAGATATTGGGGAGAGAGAGATGATCCGACTTGAGTCAGAAGAGGTCCAAACTGGCTTGCCCAAAGTCTGGTGTGTGCCTCGGACATCTTTGGCACTGCGGCGGCCTGAGGAGCCCAGGGATTTGGACATCTGAGAGGGTGCCTCAGCGCACCGCGCGCACCGCGCGCTGAGGCAGACGCGTCACTTACCGGTGAAATGCACACCTTTTTCAGACAGGTACCGCCGTTCTAAGTCAACCGGGCTACAGTCGCACCGCGCGCGCGCACCGCGCGCACCGCGCGCGAGGCACCCTCTGATGAGTCAGACGTCAAACATGTGTTGGCACAGAAACAAAGGTCGAACGTGGGCGAGTTCGAACGATCAGCAAAAAAGCATACGAGCGCGTGCCATCATATTAGCGCCCACCTGCTCCCGTGCTTGGACAAGCCTGTGCTTGCGCGCAGCGCACGGCACCAAAAGAATGCATGTTGCCAAAAACCGGACCATACCTCACCCTAACCACAATTGTCGCAATAGGGCACCGGAACACAATGTGCAGGCAAATTTCAGCAGGTTCTGGACGTCCTCACTGCCCATCAGGGGCACCAGGAGCTGTGAAAGAAATCATCCCCACGGGTAGAAGGACCCATAATTGTGGCGGGCACATGTTCATCGGTGGACCAGATGAACGTACCAGCCATGCCAAGAATAGCAACATCAGTCATGGCTGAAAATCACATCAAAACAGACAGCATTGGGTTGCAGTTGCAAGTAGAATATTGGTATGAGCAGGAGGAACTACCACAAGCATGACCCAGCCCCCCTTTCCCTCTACAATCGCAGCACAGCCGTGTCACATTACATTTTCTGACCACAAAAGCCGTGGTCAGAAAAAACCAGGAAAACGACAGTCAGACGGGCTCCCGTGCTTGGACAAGGCAGTGCTTGCGCAGGGGGGGGGGGGTGAGGGGGAAACGCACATCATGATGGCAACAACACCGATTGCTAAGAGGATCATCAAGGGTGCGCACCACTGTTGATGCAGTCGTGTGGGGCACCTTTCCCTGAGCAGGAGCTGGCGTTCTTCATCTGCCATACGAGCTGGAAAGTGGTGCGGGCAAACCGGCCGGGGTTAGGGTTTCAGCCCCGCCTGGCGTGCGGATCTGACTCTAGAGAACCCACAGGGCAGGGTGTGTTCGTGTCTATCGTACTACTACTTCTGTTGTCTGTCCGCTGTGTGATGCCTTGAGATGAGAGGCCTGTGCCTGCCTACAGAGAACAGCTCGTTGCTACCACAAGCCCGCTCTACTCCCTACATAACCTATGCCACCATTTTAGCCATAGAAATCACAATTGCAGGCATCTCCTGGGCCTTGCCTCGAGTCTGATCTGTTCATTCCTGGTTCAGAGACGGTTCTGCTGTCAGTGACGGCACCTGCTTTTGTCTCGTTTGCCGGAGACTCTCGCCCCCCATCCCGCAGACGAATGCTTGATGTAGTCGGCCCTGTTCCTCGTATTTGTGCTCATTGTGAGAAGGGAAAGAAATACTTGTGGAATACCCACAAATGTTGGACCGATCAATGGCTAGAGATTATTGTTGAAAATTAAGATTTGTGTGCTCGAAATCTGGCTAAACAAGTACAGTGGATTTCTCCAATTTCGAAGTTGGTGTCGGAACATGCTCCAACAAGACATCAACCCCCTCTCCCCCCTCCCTGACCCGCCCATTCCGGATCATGGGTGGGGACGCTGCCCACCAACAATATCGCAGCCTTCTCAGCAGAGGCTACGATGGCACCAAGTGCTCCCGACATATCCTCCTGCCTTTCTCACAGCGACTAAGTGTTCTTTTTCTCATGCATCATCCCTCGTTGAAGCGAAGCCGTTGCCCCGTAGATTGTCTTGCACATGGCAATTGCAGTGTCAGTACACTCCAGGAAACAGGAAAACAAAATCACCATGAGCAGTCAAGCACACAGCAGTGGCATGTAGACCATGGTTATTGGCTCACAAAATACAGCGACGGCAGAACTGGCATAAAAAAATAGAGTGGTTTGTCAGTCGTTGTGGAGAAGTGCTACCGACCACGCCTGCATGAACCAGCAGAGCTCGCATCTGTACGACAATCCGTATCACGTGAGTGGCAGCAATTTACGGATTGCATATAGAATGGAGCCACAGGGGCTTTTTGGCAGTGCAAAGTGCCCCCATGCCCATATGTAGCGGGCTTTTTGGCATTGCAAAGTGTCCCCATGCTCATGTATAGGGGGCTTTTTGGCAGTGCACAGTGTCCCCATGAGGGGGCTCGGACAATGAAGGCGGGCCAACAAGGCTCAGAATATCAGAGGAGCTCATGATATCGACGAGGGAGTGCTGCTGAGCAGATGCTAAGCATCACCTCGTTCAAATGCGGGACGAGGAGCCAGAACCAAGGTGTCGGTGCTGGAGGCCCGGGGGCACCCAGGCGGCAGAAGAGGTCGCATCATCGTTCGGACGTACGCGATCTGCATCTCCGCGATCATCTCCCGCATCCCAAGGTCCTTGCCAAAAATGCAGTGCACCCCGGCCTCCATGTATTTCGCCCGGTCCTCAGGAGCCACATTGGCGGACCGGGTGCACAGCAGCCCCTGAAACCGCTTCTCACGCAGCTCTCGCACAAGGTCGGTGCCATAAACGAGCCCCTCGCCTTCGAATTCCAGGTGCTGGTCCAGGATGGCGATGTCTCCACCATCCAGCACGGCCTCCATGAACTGCGACACCTCGAGCCTCTCCTTCCCAAACACATGAACATTGCTGGTTTTGGCCCGAGCTCGGAGGTTGAAGTCCAGCAGCCGCCGGGCCGAATCCGAATCGTCAATGTAGCAGATCTTCAGGTCCGGGGGGAATGCCGCCGCCTCCTGATCCAATGCGGTGCTGCACTGTTGCCCATCCGGCGAAGGCATCCGTGTGGCAAGCTCAACGACAGCCACCGCTGTGAAGACCACCGTCTGGCCGGTCTGGGTCAGCGAGGCCGTCACTTTGAGAGCCTGGCACGCCGACAAGGAATGCTGCAGCCCAATCTGATCGGACAGGGCCCCCACAGTCGCTTTGGATTCCCCGCGCAGCACCTTGGCAACATAGTCGTCGGTAATCCGAGGCCGCGACGGGTTTGCCTGATTGGACAGCCGGAACGTGACCCGCACGTGTTTGTCGTCTGCCAGGCTAATCCCGCTGTCCACAGGGGCCGTGCTGACCGTCAACTGCACTTGGGGGTCCTGCGGGCGGCCGTGCTTGAAGGCGTTGTTGATGGTGTTGTCAAGGACCAGGCTGTACAACTTCTCATCGAGCAGCACACGCTTGTCCTCCACGCTGACTTGGATGTCTCTGCCTGCGGTGACCTCATCCACCAACGCGCTCAGCTGGACAGGTTGCAGCGAGGGCTGGTAGCCCCCGCTTTCGAGCTTGATGTACGCCTGTCGGTGCCGACACGCGCGCATCCCCCGCCGCAGTGTGGCCATCGACAGACGCAAGTGGCGGACTGAAGACTCCGGCAAATCAGTGTTGGTGAGAAACAGTTCCATGTCAGCTGCGGCATCCGCCATCGTGTTCTTCAGGGTGTGGTTCAAGATGCTGTCCGCCTTCCGGGAGGCTTCCAAAGCCACCAGCAATGCGGCTTGGAACGACCGCTCAAGGCGAAACTGCCGCCGGCGCATCAGTGTAACGAATCGCATTGCCACCAGGAGGAGCAAGCAGCCAACCAGCAGTAATCCCACCCGGAACATGACTTCAGCCAATAGAACGTGGGGTCCAAATGCAATCCAGCCATAGGCCAGGGGAATGCAGGCAGCAGCCACGATGGTGGAGCGGTGCACGCCAATCAGGAGGAGCATTGCCATTGTCATGCCGCAGTAACACAACCCAGCAGTGAGCGGCTCGACAGTGGTCCCCCTAACGTACTCTTGCAGCTCCTGCAGAGCCACAGGGTTGTCAGAGATTTCGCTGTACACCGTAGCCAACGAGCGCTTAGCCATGGCAGGCATAGCAGACACAGAAGCACTCACGATGAGTCCCCGCCCACAAGTCACCAACACTGCGACAGCACTCAGGAATGGATGCAAGTACTTCACAGGCAGCCGAGAAACCACGCCAAGGGCGACCAGGCACAGGCTGATGCTTGGGATGTACATCAAATACATTTCATAGGGCCGTCCCGCAGATGTCTGAGTCCCGGCAAAAATGGCAAGGAGCCCTAGGTCAGCAAGTAGTGTGAGCAACGCCCACATCTGGACCATATGTGCATCAGGGATGCGGTATCGCTCCTGGTATGCCAGCTCCTCCTCATCAGAGACAAACCTGTAGCCGCGCCAGAAAGAGCGGCACCGGTGTTGCTCAAGGATGGGTGGGCGCTGGGGTTCCATCAAAGAAAGGCTGAGCCCACACAGGTGGTGGTGTGCAGCTGGCAACAGCAGTACAGACAAACAAGTGTGGGACGTGAAAATTCTATTGCCTTCGGCAAGTCCACCTCGCAGAGAATCTACCGCGAGCAACACATACCCAAAATAGGGTGGAAACTACATAAATACCGGCTAAAACATGCTTTACATACCTTGGATGATCATTTTAAGTGGTGACAATATCAAAAAAACAAGTTTCGAAAACTTCGATTTTTGAGCTGCCCAGGGTGACAAACTGCATAAGCAGGTTGTGTACCAATCCCTTGGGAGACCCCCCCCCCTTGGACCTAATACCCAAATCGGGTGAAAAACACGTAAATACGGCCTAAAACATGCTTTACATACCTTGGATGGTCATTTTAGGTGATCACAATATCACAAAAACAAGTTTCAAAAACTTCCATTTTTGAGCTGTCCGGGGTGAAAAACTGCATAAGCAGGTTGTGCACCCGTCCCTTGGGAGACCCCCCCCCCCCCCCCCGACCTGATACCCAAATAGGGTGAAAAACACGTAAATACGGCCTAAAACATGCTTTACATACCTTGGATGGTCATTTTGGGAGGTCACAACATCAAAAAAATATGTTTCGAAAACTTCGATTTTTGAGCTGTCCGGGGTGAAAAACTGCATAAGCAGGTTGTGCACCCGTCCCTTGGGAGACCCCCCCCCGGACCTAACACCCAAAAAGGGTGAAAAACACGTAAATACGGCCTAAAACATGCTTTCCATAGCTTGGGTGGTCATTTTAGGTGGTCACAATATCAAAAAAACAAGTTTCAAAAACTTCGATTTTTGAGCTGTCCGGGTTGAAAAACTGCATCAGCAGGTTGTGCACCCGTCCCTTGGGAGACCCCCCCCCCCGGACCTAACACCCAAATAGGGTGAAAAACACGTACATACGGCCTAAAACATGCTTTGCATAGCTTGGATGGTCATTTTGGGTGGTCACAATATCAAAAAAACAAGTTTCAAAAACTTCGATTTTTGAGCTGTCCGGGTTGAAAAACTGCATAAGCAGGTTGTGCACCCGTCCCTTGGGAGACCCCCCCCCCCCCCCCCGGACCTAACACCCAAATAGGGTGAAAAACACGTAAATACGGCCTAAAACATGCTTTGCATAGCTTGGATGGTCATTCTAAGTGGTCACAATATCAAAAAAACAAGTTTCGAAAACTTCGATTTTTGAGCTGCCTGGGGTGAAAAACTGCATTAGCAGGTTGTGTACCAATCCCTTGGGAGCCCCCCCCCCACCCCTCCCCCCCGGACCTAATGCCCAAATAGGGTGAAAAACATGTAAATACGGCCTAAAACATGCTTTACATACCTTGGATGGTCATTTTGGGTGGTCACAATATCAGACAAACAAGTTTCGAAAACTTCGATTTTTGAGCTGCCCAGAGTGAAAAACTGCACCAGCAGGTTGTGTACAGGCCCATTCACTAGGCCATTATTGGTGGAAACAGTCATTTCGCGTCTTTGGCACGGGTTGTGGACGGCCCCAGGCAAGGCTAGAGACTGCAAAAAACGTCCTTCCGTATCCTAGTAGGCATATACTGTCACAACATCCCCACTTGCACCCCTCAGAGTAGGTACCACGGGGTCACCGAGGTCGACGAACATAGCAAAAATGGCTGAAAAGTGCATAAACTGCATGAGCGCTCGTCCCACTCCGCCCCATACAAACCCCATGGAGTCGGGACCCGGAAAAACGTTTTCGGCTCAAAATCGAAAAAAACCAAAAGATTCATGATTTTCGACCCAAAAAAAGGGGGGGTCATTTTTTGACCCCCCCCCCCACCCCCCCCCCCTCCCTCAAAACCTGAAAAAAGTGGGTTTCAAGTGGGGGGGGTCTGGGGGGGTCCGGACCAAAAACTCATTGGGGGATGCAATTATTGGACAAAATAATGATTTTACAAGGGGTTAAACTAACAATTCAACCCCTTGGGGTAGGGTACGCGAATAGCCCCAAAATGGCCAAAATGGGGGGGTATGTGGCGTTTTCCCCATATATACGCCTGCCTGGCTTTGATCTAACAACCTCTGCGAGGTGATTCTATTGCCTTCGGCAAGTCCACCTCGCAGAGAATCTACCCCGAGCAACACACTACTACATAAACTACATAAATACGGGCTAAACATGCTTTGCATACCTTGGATGATCATTTTAGGTGATCACGGTATCAAAGAAACAAGTTTCGAAAACTTCCATTTTTGAGCAGCCTAGGGTGAAAAACTGCATAAGCAGGTTGTGTACCAATCCCTTGGGAACCCCCCACCCCCCCCGAACCTAATACCCAAATAGGGTGAAAAACATGTACATACGGCCTAAAACATACTTTACATACCTTGGATGGTCATTTTACGTGGTCACAACATCAAAAAAAAAAGTTTCGAAAACTTCCATTTTTGAGCTACCCAGGGTGAAAAACTGCATAAGCAGGCTGTGTACCAATCCCCTAGGAGACCCCCCACCCCCCGGACCTGATACCCAAATAGGGTGAAAAACATGTACATACGGCCTAAAACATGCTTTACATACCTTGGATGGTCATTTTAAGTGGTCACAACATCAAAAAAACAAGTTTCGAAAACTTCCATTTTTGAGCTGTCCGGGGTGAAAAACTGCATAAGCAGGTGGTGTACCAATCCCCTAGGAGACCCCCCCCCCCCCGGACCTAATACCCAAATAGGGTGAAAAACATGTACATACGGCCTAAAACATGCTTTACATACCTTGGATGGTCATTTTAAGTGGTCACAATATCAAAAAAACAAGTTTCGAAAACTTCCATTTTTGAGCTGCCCGGGGTGAAAAACTGCATGAGCAGGTTGTGTACCAATCCCTTGGGAGCCCCCCCCCCCCCCCCGAACCTAATACCCAAATAGGGTGAAAAACATGTACATACGGCCTAAAACATGCTTTCAATACCTTGGATGGTCATTTTAGGTGGTCACAACATCAAAAAAACAAGTTTCGAAGACTTCCATTTTTGAGCTGCCCGGGGTGAAAAACTGCATGAGCGGGTTGTGTACCAATCCCCTAGGAGCCCCCCCCCCCCCCCCCCCCCCACCTAATACCCAAATAGGGTGAAAAACATGTACATACGGGCTAAAACATGCTTTACATACCTTGGATGGTCATTTTAAGTGGTCACAGTATCAAAAAAACAAGTTTCGAAAACTTCGATTTTTGAGCTGCCCGGGGTGAAAAACTGCATAAGCAGGTGGTGTACCAATCCCTTGGGAGACCCCCCCCCCCCCCCCCGGAGCTAATACCCAAATAGAGTGAAAAACATGTAAATACGGGCTAAAACATGCTTTACATACCTTGGATGGTCATGTTGAGTGGTCACAATATCGAAAAAAGAGGTTTCGAAAACTTCGATTTTTGAGCTGCTTAGCGTGAAAAACTGCATCACCAGGTTGTGTACAGGCCCATTCACTAGGCCATTATTGGTGGAAACAGTCATTTCGCGTCTTTGGCACGGGTTGTGAACGGCCCCAGGCAAGGCTAGAGACTGCAAAAAACGTTCTTCCGTATCCTAGTAGGCATATATTGTCACAACATCCCCACTCACACCCCTTAGAGTGGGTACCACGGAGTGACCGAGGTCGCCAAAACCCCCAACATAGCAAAAATGGATGAAAAGGTGCATGAACTGCATAAGCGCTCGTCCCACTCTGCCCCATACAAACCCTATGGAGTCCGGACCCGGAAACACTTTTTCGGCTCAAAATCGAAAAAAACCAAAAGATTCATGATTTTCGACCCAAAAAAAGGGGGGGTCATTTTTTCGACATTTTTGACCCCCCCCCCCACCCCCCCCTAAAAAGTGGGTTTCAAGTGGGGGGGGGTTAGGGGGGGTCCGGACCAAAAACTCATTGGGGGATGTGTTTATTGGACAAGCTAATGATTTTACAAGGGGTTAAACTAACAATTCAACCCCTTGGGGTAGGGTACGCGAATAGGCCCAAAAAGGCCAAAATGGGGGGGTATGTGGCGTTTCCCCCTATATACGCCTGCCTGGCTTTGATCTAACAACCTCTGCGAGGTGATTTCTCACATCAACCTCACCAGCCCCCCCCCCCCCCCCCCACACGCCTCACAAACGTTTCATCGTCTTCTGCGATGCAATTTTTGGCCAAAACTTTGGATTCGGTGAAAAATGCGTACCCCCATTATTTGGGCCCGCAAGCGCCCGTATATGGAGAGTTGTAGCCGGCCAAGCTAGAGATGAGGAGTAGAGGACATGTACACATTTGTGCTAGAAGGGCAAAGTTGGTTTGCCAACAGGTCCTCAGTTATACTGTCTCTGCCTGAGCTGTAGCCCCCCGGCCGCCTCCTTGTCCAGCCCCATCCGCTGCGTAACGGTCCCCTACTACCTCCTGGGGACGGTAGCCCAGTGACTATCTTCGGCCCACTTCCAACGCAGAGAACAAACAGCTGAGGGGGGAATTAAGCATGGGGCGCTATGTTGATACCTCCTCCGCTTCACACCCAAAACACCTTGACACCCCTGCTACCCTTGACTGGCAGGACACTAGAAGACGTAACAAGCTTGAGAATTTCACGTCATGCCTGCAGAAGTTGTAACTTGTAGATCTGAACTTTATCCATGCAGCAAAACTTCTGCCTTGTGCACACCTTGGACCCTGGCCCTTGGGTTACAAACCCCAATGCAACTGCACATCACACCCAGACCCCCCCCCCCAAGAAAATGGATTCAATGGGGGAATCCTTGCATTGCGCGCACAGTGCGCGCTACTTTTAGACTATATTCCCCCCGAAGAGCCCCCAGGCACACCCCCCTTGGAAACGCCCTTAGCATTAGGTGACCCAAACTGCCCCAGCTCAAGAAAGTTGCAAAACTACCTTCCCTTCACACAACACACATCATGCACAACTGGAAAAGCCACGAACAGCACATTGGTCGCCACCCTCAACAACACACAACCGTCTTTTTGTTCCATTGTCAACTGAGTACTAACTGAGCTTGACTTTGCTTTTCACTCTGAAGACATCAACAGATTACTATTTGAGTTGCTTCTGAACAAGGTAGAGTAGTAATGATCTCTTTCTGTGTACACCAAAAAAATTATACACCACTGAACTTGACCAATGGGGGAGTGTTTCGCTTGCGGAAGAAGACGGGGCATGCATTCAAGGCTGTGCCAACAAACTCATGAGTCTTGTCCACTGTTGGCTCACTAGCATATGGTCAGGGGACCAACAGGGAACCTAAGAACACTAACACATGCATACATGGACCCCGCGTACTTGAGCAAAACCATCATTAGCTCGCTCCGCTTGCTAACAACGATTTGCCCCACACGCGCCCAGCACCCTACTTTTGTACCAAGCATCGCAACTCTAGCCCCGTCTTTATGATACCCTAGAGAAGCCCCCCAAACCAAATCCCCAACCCCTTCCATTTAGAGCACACAACATAATACCAAAGCTGAGAATTTTTTTTTTTTACTGACTCTAGAAGTTCAAAGAGTACTCAAGACTGTGCTTGGGAAAGTGGGCGACTCCAGCATATGATACAGTGGATCCCCGCAACGCGGGGCACATGGCAAAGACCCAGAGTTCACACATAATACCAAAGCTGAGAATTCCACTTCCTCAACACGTGTGACATATCCCATGTCAACACACAGTTTTGTCCTCACAAGTGTGTAGGTCAATAAACTCAATACAATAATTTGCATTACATTCACCACAAAGTGAGGTGGTGTTCTCCCGGGAGCACAATGCACAAACGTCAACCTCATTCACTCCATCATCTTGTGTAGCAGCTAGGCTGGTGGCATCAATAGCATTCCAAACATGAGAGGGGACGTGTTCCCATGTTTCAATCACAAAGCAAAACAAGAGTATTCAGGCATATTACGGTCACCGACACCCTCAGGCAAACATTAAAAACAAGTTTGAACAATGAAATAAAATATGCATGACATGAAACCCAAGTTTGCAAAGCAAACAGTCGGTCCATAAATGGGGTTGACACGGTGACAAGGACATGGATCAGTTAGGTGCCATTTGGCAAGACAACCTACAAAAAAATTCTATTGCCTTCGGCAAGTCCACCTCGCAGAGAATCTACCCCGAGCAACACACACCCAAAATAGGGTGGAAACTACATAAATACGGGCTAACACATGCTTTACATACCTTGGATGATCATTTTGGGTGATCACGGTATCAAAAAAACAAGTTTCGAAAACTTCGATTTTTGAGCAGCCTAGGGTGAAAAACTGCATAAGCAGGTGGTGTACCAATCCCTTGGGAGCCCCCCCACCCCCCCGGACCTAATACCCAAATAGGGTGAAAAACATGTACGTACGGCCTAAAACATGCTTTACATACCTTGGATGGTCATTTTAAGTGGTCACAATATCAAAAAGAACAAGTTTCGAAAACTTCCATTTTTGAGCAGCCTAGGGTGAAAAACTGCATAAGCAGCTGGTGTACCAATCCCTTGGGAGACCCCCCACCCGCCCGGACCTAATACCCAAATAGGGTGAAAAACATGTACATACGGCCTAAAACATGCTTTACATAGCTTGGATGGTCATTTTGGGTGGTCACAATATCAAAAAAAACAAGTTTCGAAAACTTCCATTTTTGAGCTGTCCGGGGTGAAAAACTGCATAAGCAGGTTGTGTACCAATCCCTTGGGAGCCCCCCCACCCCCCCCCCGGACCTAATACCCAAATAGGGTGAAAAACATGTACATACAGCCTAAAACATGCTTTACATACCTTGGATGGTCATTTTAAGTGGTCACAGTATCAAAAAAACAAGTTTCGAAAGCTTCGATTTTAGAGGTGCCCGGGGTGAAAAACTGCATAAGCAGGTGGTGTACCAATCCCTTGGGAGACCCCCCCCCCCCCCCCAGACTCTCTGAGTGTCTATTTTTTTTCAATTTTATTTCGTCCATGGCTGAGCTGTGGTTCCGGAGGAGGGCAATCCCTCTCTGGAAAGAAGTTCGGTCAATAGCCGAAGCCCCGATGGAGAAAGAAGTGGACGCTCGGATTGTGTCCAACTCACTAACTACACCAACACTCCGGCAGCCGCTCCCGGACAACGGCGGGCCGCTGGCGGACTCTTCCAAGAGCATCCCACGAAGCATCGACGGGAGATGGCGGATGATACCAGGGGACGGCAGGATCGTCGGCAAGGCAAATGCCAAGGCCGACAGCCGGCCTCACGCTGATCTACTGCCGCAGAAGAGTTCTGACAAAATTCCCAATTTTATGCTGCAGTTTGGATACCCATTTGCACGGGACCCCAAAAACCCTCGAAGTGGGCACGGAGATCCTGAGCCCAATTCAGCTTTCAAGTTTGGTGACCACGACGTGCAGCACAATGCAGGAGACAACATACCTAATGAGCTGGAAGTGCAACGCAATGCAGGAGGCAACATTCTTAATGAGCTGGAGGTGCAGCGCACTGCAGGAGGCAGCATTCCTAATGAGCGAGAAGCGCAGCGCCATGCAGGAGGCAACATTCCTAATGAGCTGGAAGTGCAGCACGATGCAGGAAGCAACGTTCCTAATGAGCTGGAAGTGCGGCGCAATGCAGGAGGCGACATTCTTAATGAGCTGGAAGTGCAGCACAATGCAAGAGGCAACATTTCTAACGAGCTGGCAACAAGCCCCGCGCCCTGTCGCGGAGGGTCTCACTGGTGTTATGCCACCGGTGAGAACACGGACCTATTCCCATCCAAGCGCCCCGTCTTTGGATGTGTGAAGGATTGGTTTGACGTCATTATGAAGATCAGTAACACCCCAACCGACTGCCGCGACAGCCCACAGGATCCGGGGGGAGGATTCAAATGATCAATATTGAGAGGACTAATTGATTGTCTTGGACATGCGCGTAGTTGAGCCCCGTTGCTCGGTTGCATCTGGACACCTGTCAGGAGCAGTGGCCGAATGCGGCTCCAGTGGAAATGTCACCGGCACTTCAGGAGTTAGATGATCAGGTTTGAGCCTGCTTCTTTTCAACATGCCGAGCCGACCAGACAGTGACCAGTATATATAGATTTTACACTTTGTTTGATTACAGGCAGCCGAATTTGGTGCTTCAGGGCCCCTCCGGCCCTGACCCCACTACCCGCGGTTTCTCTAAGTGTTGGCAACGACCTGTCAGCCTTCGCTCTCTCTGAGTGTCGCTGACGTTTGGGCAGGGGCGTAAAGCTTCCTATGGCCCGCTGTTGGATTCCCCAAGACCGAATGAGTGTCGGGGAGCACTGTAGAGCCTCTGCAACGCTTTTAAGCTTCACTTGTGGGTCTCCAGCCGGGGGAACTCGGAAGGCATGATATTACATTATGTCAAGGTGCAATGATATCGAAGTTGAGATCTTCATGTTGAGGATCGCTTGAGGTAGACGATTTTGAGGTGCTATAGTATTGTTGTTTCGTAAGCAGAGCAGACCTGTGAGCAGGTACACAAAGGAACATTCCGGTCGTGATTAATGCACAATACGAAGAACTGAACTTTGCGTGGCAATGACCGGTCGCCTGTGACACGGGGGCGTTCGGTAGCCAAGTATCCGTTGCTTCATGGCCCCCCGACCTAATACCCAAATAGGGTGAAAAACATGTACATACGGCCTAAAACATGCTTTACATAGCTTGGATGGTCATTTTGGGTGGTCACAATATCAAAAAAACAAGTTTCAAAAACTTCCATTTTTGAGCTGTCCGGGGTGAAAAGCTGCATAAGCAGGTTGTGTACCAATCCCTTGGGAGCCCCCCCACCCCCCCGGACCTAATACCCAAATAGGGTGAAAAACATGTACATACGGCCTAAAACATGCTTTACATACCTTGGATGGTCATTTTGGGTGGTCACAATATCAAAAAAACAAGTTTCGAAAACTTCGATTTTTGAGCAGCCTAGGGTGAAAAACTGCATAAGCAGGTTGTGTACCAATCCCTTGGGAGCCCCCCCCCCCCCCCCCCCCCCCCGACCTAATACCCAAGTAGGGTGAAAAACATGTACATACGGCCTAAAACATTTTTTACATACCTTGGATGGTCTTTTTACGTGGTCACAATATCAAAAAAACAAGTTTCGAAAACTTCCATTTTTGAGGTGCCCGGGGTGAAAAACTGCATAAGCAGGCTCTGTACCAATCCCCTAGGAGACCCCCCCCCCCGACCTGATACCCAAATAGGGTGAAAAACATGTACATACGGCCTAAAACATTTTTTACATAGCTTGGATGGTCATTTTAGGTGGTCACAATATCAAAAAAACAAGTTTCGAAAACTTCCATTTTTGAGCTGTCCGGGGTGAAAAACTGCATAAGCAGGCTCTGTACCAATCCCCTAGGAAACCCCCCCCCCCCCCCGGACCTGATACCCAAATAGGGTGAAAAACATGTACATACGGCCTAAAACATGCTTTACATACCTTGGATGGTCATTTTAGGTGGTCACAATATCAAAAAAACAAGTTTCGAAAACTTCGATTTTTGAGGTGCCCGGGGTGAAAAACTGCATAAGCATTTTGTGTACCAATCCCTTGGGAGCCCCCCCCCCCCCCCACCCCCCCCGGACCTAACACCCAAATAGGGTGAAAAACATGTACGTACGGCCTAAAACATGCTTTACATACCTTGGATGGTCATTTTGGGTGGTCACAATATCAAAAAAAACAAGTTTCGAAAACTTCGATTTTGAGCTGCCCGGGGTGAAAAACTGCATGAGCGGGTTGTGTACCAATCCCTTGGGAGACCCCCCCCCCCCCCCCCGACCTAATACCCAAATAGGGTGAAAAACACATAAATACGGCCTGAAACATCCTTTGCATAGCTTGGATGGTCATTTTAGGTGGTCACAATATCAAAAAAACAAGTTTCGAAAACTTCGATTTTTGAGCTGCCCAGCGTGAAAAACTGCATCAGCAGGTTGTGTACCTGCCCATTTGCTAGGCCATTATTGGTGGAAATAGCCATTTCGCGTCTTTGGCACGCGTTGTGAACGGCCCTAATCAAGGCTAGAGACTGCAAAAAACGTTCTTCCGCATCCTAGTAGGCATATACTGGCACAACATCCGCACTCGCACCCCTGAAAGTGGGTACCACAGGGTCACCGAGGTCGCCAAAACCCCCAACATACCAAAAATGGCTGAAAAGGGCATAAACTGCATAAGCGCTCGTCCCACTCTGCCCCATACAAACCCTATGGAGTCGGGACCCGGAAACACTTTTTCGGCTCAAAATGGAAAAAAACCAAAAGATTCATGATTTTCGACCCAAAAGAAGGGGGGGGTCATCTTTTTCGACACTTTTGACCCCCCCCCCCCCCCTCGCCCCTCCCTCAAAACCTCAAAAAAGTGGGTTTCAAGTGGGGGTTTTGGCATGACGCCACGGTGTGTTGATCTCGTCTGCAGCTGGCGGCGCCTACTGGCCGATCGCCATTCGCTGCCCTTCCCTTGGACCCTTTCCCTCCATAGGCGGTGGTGCCCATCGGCTTCTCACCACCCTTTGACCTTCCTCTTCCTCCCTGCCCTAACCTCCCTCCCCCTTTCCCTTCCCTTGGCCTTTCCCTCCGTAGGCCGCGGTGCCCATCGGCCTCACCACACTCCTTCCCTTCCCTTTCCCTTGGTCGGTTGTGCCAACGGAGCCCCCGGACTTGCCCTGTTTCACTTCTCTGCGTCGAGTCCACGGCAAATGCCTTCGCCGTTGGCCAGGTGCGTCCAAGCGGCCATCCCAAGCCGGCGGTGAGGTACCTCTCCCCAACGGCGGCTGGTGGGCCCAGGGATGGCCACTTGCGGGGTCGTTTCCCCGACGGGGGCACATAACAACCTTTCTCCTCCAAGTTCCCGCGCTCTGTCCTTCCTTTGGCGAGCGCAACACAAACCCCCTACCCTCTCCTTCATGCCTTTGCTGCGCGGATGGGGGTTGTGGGGTGTGCGTGGGTGCACGGGGGTTTCAAGTGGGGGGGTCTGGGGGGGGTCCGGACCAAAAACTCATTGGGGGATGCGTTTATTGGACAAAATAATGATTTTTACAAGGGGTTAAACTAACAATTCAACCCCGTGGGGTATGGTACGCGAATAGGCCCAAAAAGGCCAAAATGGGGGGTATGTGGCGTTTTCCCCTACATACGCCTGCCTGGCTTTGATCTAACAACCTCTGCGAGGTGATTTCGGAAACTTCGGTTTTTCAACAGCCCAGGGTGAAAAACTGCATAAGCAGCTTATGTACCTATCAATCGCTTGGAGACCCCCCACCCACCCCGACCCCGTACCCAAATAGGGTGAAAAACATGTACATACTGCCTAAAACATGCTTTACGTACCTTGGATGGTCATTTTAGGTGATCACGGCATCAAAAAAAAGTTTCGGAAACTTCGATTTTTGAGCTGTCCAGGGTGAAAAACTACACAAGCGGGTTGTGTACCAATCCCTTGGGAACCCCCCCCCCCCCCCGCACTCAATACCCAAATAATGTGAAAAACACATAAACACGGCCTAAAACATGCTTTACATAGGTTGGATGGTCATTTTGTGTGGTCCCAATATCAAAAAAAATAAGTTCCGGAAACTTCGATTTTTGAGCCGCCCACGGTGAAAAATTGCATAAGCAGGTTGTACTGTCCCATTCATTGATATAAGCCATTGTTGGTGGAAACGGTTATTTCGCGTCTTTGGCACGGGTTTGGACGGGCCCTCGGCAAGGCAACAGACTGCAAAAAACGGCCTTTGTATCCTAGTAGGTATATACTGTCACAACATCCCCACTCACACCCCTTAGAGTGGGTACCACGGGGTCACCGGGGTCGCCAAAACTGCCAACATGGCAAAAATGGCTGAAAGTGCATAAACTGCATGAGCGCTCGTCCCACTCCGCCCCATACAAAACCCCATGGAGTCGGGACCCGGGAACACTTTTCGGCTCAAAAATAAAAAAAAACCAAAAGATTCATGATTTTCGACCCAAAAAAAGGCGGGGGTCATATTTTTGACCCCCCCCCACCCCCCGACCCCCCACCTCCTTGAAAACATCAAAAAGGTGGGTTTCAAGTGGGGGGTCTGCGTTTATTGGACAAAATAATGATTTTACAAGGGGTTAAACTAACAATTTAACCCTTGAGGTAGGGTAAAGGGAAAAAGGCCCAAAAGGGGGGGTATGTGGCGTTTTCCCCTAAAGACGGGCATATATCGCACAAAGTCGCCCCCCCCCCCTACCTTGGAGGTAGGGGGGGGGGTAGGGGGGGGTAGGGGGCTCAATCATGGTCGGTCACAGATACTGGATGCCCCCGCCCAGGCAATTCCAGCCAATGTTCCAGGTGTTGTCCACAATCAACTGCTATGCTACATCCAGTCGTTAAGACACAGCCTGATATGTACACGAGCATCCGACATGCCGCTTCCTGGAAGCGGGTGCACACTGGGAGCAGCGGCAGCTGCCAAGCCTGATAGCATAACATATAACCTTCGTGTGCCAGCGCCAAACACATAGGCACCCGTCGTGTCAGAACAAATAGGGCATCACAATGAACAAAACCAAGTATGGTGCCCAGCGTCACAACAACCCAAAAGCAAAGTGCCCTAGAAAAACCCCGTTCACCTGCATGAGGTCGAGGGGCTCCGATTCCGTCCCCGTTGTATGCGGTGTCGGGCGCCGGTGGGGGGGTTTGGGTCTCTGTGGATCCGTGCTCGCTGCAGGGCGTTGAAGGGCTGCGCCTCCCCCCCCTTGTATGCGTGATCCTGTCACAAAATGGGGTTGTGGGGGTCCCCGGCCCTTCCGAGTGATTGGTGACTGCGGGAACACTCGACAGGTGGCTGTGTGTAGACTCCTCGCTCCTCGGGCTGTCCGGCATCTCAACTAAACCCAATTGCAGCCACACATCACTCTCATGCCCCTGATCCGAAGGGACATCCGGGGTTTCCTCTCTTGGTCCTGGTGAAGCAATACACTGCTCGAAATTCAGTACGATTGGGCGCGGGGGGGACACACCCCGGGGGGGGGGACTCCGAGCCGCTACCTGGCGTGCCCGTTTGGCGCGTTGCCCTGCCGCTTGGACCCTGGGGGTCTTCCGAGCTGGGTACAGGGGGTTGCTGAGTCTACCATGTTAGCCAGGGTGTCGGCCTGCTCGTTACCTTCCACATTCACGTGGGAGGGAACGGGAACTTTCACCCACAGAATATCTTGAAAAGTGGAATCCAAAAGCTGCAGTAGCTCTTTCCAGAGAGGGATATTTGACACAGGTCCCGCCGATCCCACCCAACCTCTCGCCTGCCACCGGCGCGCCGCTCCCTGCGCCCCTTTAAGGACATACTCAGAATCCGTGCAGATGGCAATCTTAGGCTCATCGGCATGCAGCCGTAGGGCCTGCAGTGCCGCCAGGAGTTCTGCCGCGTTAATAGTTTGTTTCATGTGCAGCGGCACTGGGGCAGACAGCGAAACTGGGAGGGTTGAAAAGACCCCATAGCCCCCCACATAACCAAGCCCCTCGAAGCGCTCTGATGAGCCATCTGTAAAGACCAACATATATCCCTGGTCTTCAAGGCTGTCAAGGTGAGCAATCAGTTTGTGTAGTGAGCGCATCTTGCGTTCGAGTCTGCGTTTGGCACGCAGCTGTGCTTTGGTGGGGGGCGGTGTGGGGGGGGGTGGCTCAAGCTGCGGTCTGTCCGCTGAGTCCCCCGCCGGAGAGACATGAGCAGATCCAGGAAGGCGGACAATTGTTCTGGGCGGATTCATGTGCTTTGGATTGCTGCCACCTGTGCAGCAACTGTCCGTAGACTTTTAAGAAGTAGGATGTCGAGCGAAAAGAATTGTGCTCTTTTGCGGCTTTACAGCGGATGGCCCAGTTGGCCTCTATCGCTGCCCAGCCCAATTGTCCAGGAAGGAGATGCAGAGACTCTGCAGGGTGGTGTTCAATCAGTTCCGCCACCGATGATATGTGCTTCCCACCAACAACATAAGGGGGGAAGCATTGGTCGATGATGGAAAAACGAAAGGTAGAAATTTGCAGCGCAGCATCATATGGGCCATAGTTTCAGGCACGTGGCACAAGGGGCAAAGCAGGCGGTCAGGCTTCCAAGACTTAAGCCTGTCTCCTACCGGTTGTTTACGCCCACAGCGTTTTCGAATAAAATCTATGTCAGATGTCGGCAGTCTGCAAGACATCAGAGCTTGCCAGACCTCATCCGGCTGGCGCCGTTCCCTGTTCCTAGGGTAGGACATCACGGCGAGGGCTGGGGCCTCTCTGCCAATCAGAGATCAGTGATTACAGATCACAGGGCGTCTGTCGTGAGTGCTCAGAAAATACGAAAGTCTGATTGGCAAGCTGGCCAATGGTTTCTCTGTATATCGGGCGCCACGTGGGGGCGATTTGATTCAGGTAGGAGTCGTCTTGCAGTAGCTGTCCCCTGTAAGTATGCCCTCCCTGATGAGCGATGGTGACGAATACGTATGGAAATGGGCGTTTTTGAAAAAAACATTGTGCCACAGGGGCATATCGTAGCTCAGAGCGTCTGGAGGGTTAACATTCAAACTTGTCGTAGGAGCGAGAAAGACTTTGCACTAAAGGCTAAATAGGGGAGGGAGATCCAAGCAAATTGATGTCCATTTGAAACCAACCCAGTTGGGCCGGCGTGACGGTAATAGCTCTGGGCCCCGCCCACGCCTCAGGCTGTGCAGACACAGTCGGGGGATTTCCGCAGGACGTAGAGTATAGTTCACGAAAAGGGCTGAGTGATGCCACCACAGAAAATAATGCGGCTGAGCCAAGCTAAGCCCCCCTTGGGACTCGGAGAGAGCTAGGGGGGGGGGGGAGGTAGGGGGGGGTCGAGAAGGTAGGGGGGGGGGGGTATGGGGGGGGAAGGCGGTGCACACACAAGGCGGAACACACAAAAGGCGGCCGCGGCCTGTGGCCACCGCAGGAGTCTTGTTATTTAAGGGGCCACAGGCAAGGCGATGCACACAGAAGGCGGTGCACACACAAGGCGGAACACACAAAAGGCGGTATGTGGCGCCAGGAGTCATGTTATTTAAGGGGCCACAGGTAAGGCGGTACACACAGAAGGCGGTGCACACACAAGGCGGAACACACAAAAGGCGGTCTGTAGCCACCGCAGGGGTCTTGTTATTTAAGGGGCCACAGGCAGGGCGGTGCATACAGAAGGCGGTGCACACACAAGGCGGAACACACAAAAGGCGGTGTGTGGCCACCGCAGGAGTCTTGTTATTTACGGGGCCACAGGCAAGGCGGTACACACAGAAGGCGGTGCACACACAAGGCGGAACACACAAAAGGCGGCCTGTGGCCACCGCAGGAGTCTTGTTATTTAAGGGGCCACAGGCAAGGCGGTACACACAAAAGGCGGTGCACACACAAGGCGGTGCACACAAAAGGCGGCCTGTGGCCACCGCAGGAGTCATGTTATTTAAGGGGGGTGCAGGGGCTGGCCCCCGCGTCGAGCGAAGCGAGCCGTAGCCGTCTGTGGAGCGAAGCGAGCCGAAGGTAGGGGGGGGAGGAAGGGGGGGGAAGGTAGGGGGGGGAGGTAGGGGGGGGGGAGGGGGGGGGGTAGGGGGGGGGTAGGTAGGGGGGGGGAGGTAGGGGGGGGGGGCGACTTCGTGCATACTATCAGACGGGCTTGCCTAGCTTTGATCTAAGGGGGAATCTTTGCACTGCACGCGCACAGTGCGCGCTACTTTTAGACTATGTTCCCCCCGAAGAGCCCCCAAACACACCCCTTGGAAACGCCCTTAGAATTAGGTGACCCAAACTGCCCCAGCTCAAGAAAGTTGCAAACTACCTTCCCTTCACATAACACACATCATGCACAACTGGAAAAGCCATGAACAGGCGTGGGTTGCACCATTTTTAGCGATGGAGGTTGGGTTGGGGCAAAATTGCATGTAACCTGATCCATGAATGCCCTTTCCCTTACGTACATGGTACTCACACGAGCCTTAATCGCGTCCTTGTATCAGATAATCGGACTTGCTTCAATACTTCCACTTCCAAATGGAATCTTTGGCCGTCCGATGCGTGCTTGTCCCCCTGAGTGGAAATGGCTCTTTGCCACTCTGCAGAGATGTAATGTAAAGGATAAACACAATCAAGGCAAGAGAGTCGCATACGGTATTGCATGTAGTAAAGAGGGGGGAAATGCTACATCACCCCTGCATTCTCGGGGATCCCCAAACAAAGGGGGACAAAATCAGATGTCAAAACCTCCGCTAGGGGTCACCATGATGCCCCTAGGGGCCCCTAGTATCTCAAAGTATGGGTCTCTAGTACAGCCAGACACCCAAATAGTTGCACTGCGCGCGCAGTGCGCGCGCATTGCGCTTAAGGCTCCCCCTAACAACCTCTCCAGTGTTATTTTGGGGCTTTCGGAGGGCCCATGGCACGGGCTACATTGGCCTAGGAGCTACTACGTGGGTCCCCATGGGTGCTCAAGTACCCGATTGTCACCAAATGATCACCCAAACCCATCCTAGGGGCAACGGAAGGGTTTCATGAAAAATCGAATTTCAAAAAAACTTTCACGTGCCACTAAACAGTCTATCCAGTGTGAAAACGGCAGTGTCCTCACTGGCAAGGGGCCATATGGGGGGGGGGGGGGCGTCTGGGGGTACCTGGAGTTCGGACCCGGGACCCCGCCATGGGATAGGGGGTCCATAGGGGGAATCCTTGCACTGCGCGCGCACTGCGCGCTACTTTTAGACTATGTTCCCCCAGAAGAGCCCCTAGGCACGCCCCTTGGAAACGCCCTTAGAATTAGGTGACCCAAACTGCCCCAGCTCAAGAAAATTGCAAACTACCTTCCCTTCACATAACACACATCATGCACATCTGGAAAAGCCATGAACAGCGTATTGGTTGCCCCCCTCAACATCCTCTAATGTAGAGGGGGAGTCGGCCGGGGGTACCTCCTTTCGTATGTGCATCGAAACCTTTGTCGACATAATACGACGACCGTTGCGGCGACAGCCCCGCGGAGGCAATTTCCGCTACGAGATTATTCGGAGTTGAACTACTCACCCTCTGGCGGGTCTTTCGCTTCACCAGCCACATCAACCCTCGTAAGTTGATGCGACCATCCGGACGAAGAATTTGATGGCGAATTCAAATGCGACTTGGCTTGGAATCACAGGCATAGCACAATTCAAAGAGATGGGTAGTATCCTGCACAAAGACATGGTCCAAATAGCCCTTGCAAATAGAGATAAAGTGTGAAAAAGGGTGGAAATGGGTGAAATTGGGTGAAATTCCAAAAATGCTATATCCCCAATGTGGAAAAAGCATCAAAACCTACGCAACAGGGTAACGATGATGCCCCTATGATCTCAAAGCATGGGTCTCCAGTACGGCCAGACGCCCAAATAGTTGCACTGCGCGCGCACTGCACGCGCACTGCGCTTAAGGCTCCCCCATATACAAGAAAAAAGTTCTTCAGGAACGAGGTCCAAATACACACACAACGGCCACAATACGTAAAGATGTTTTGACCCCCCCCCCCAAAAAAAAAGTGTGCGGGTGCGGGGGTGCGGGGTGCAGGCATCTCCTGGGCCTTGCCTCGAGTCTGATCTGTTCATTTCTGGTTCAGAGACGGTTCTGCTGTCAGTGACGGCACCTGCTTTTGTCTCGTTTGCCGGAGACTCTCGCCCCCCATCCCGCAGACGAATGCTTGATGTAGTCGGCCCTGTTCCTCGTATTTGTGCTCATTGTGAGAAGGGAAAGAAATACTTGTGGAATACCCACAAATGTTGGGCCGATCAATGGCTAGAGATTATTGTTGAAAATTAAGATTTGTGTGCTCGAAATCTGGCTAAACAAGTACAGTGGATTTCTCCAATTTCGAAGTTGGTGTCGGAACATGCTCCAACAAGACATCAACCCCCTCTCCCCCCTCCCTGATCCGCCCATTCCGGATCATGGGTGGGGACGCTGCCCACCAACAATATCGCAGCCTTCTCAGCAGAGGCTACGATGGCACCAAGTGCTCCCGACATATCCTCCTGCCTTTCTCACAGCGACTAAGTGTTCTTTTTCTCATGCATCATCCCTCGTTGAAGCGAAGCCGTTGCCCCGTAGATTGTCTTGCACATGGCAATTGCAGTGTCAGTACACTCCAGGAAACAGGAAAACAAAATCACCATGAGCAGTCAAGCACACAGCAGTGGCATGTAGACCATGGTTATTGGCTCACAAAATACAGCGACGGCAGAACTGGCATAAAAAAATAGAGTGGTTTGTCAGTCGTTGTGGAGAAGTGCTACCGACCACGCCTGCATGAACCAGCAGAGCTCGCATCTGTACGACAATCCGTATCACGTGAGTGGCAGCAATTTACGGATTGCATATAGAATGGAGCCACAGGGGCTTTTTGGCAGTGCAAAGTGCCCCCATGCCCATATGTAGCGGGCTTTTTGGCATTGCAAAGTGTCCCCATGCTCATGTATAGGGGGCTTTTTGGCAGTGCACAGTGTCCCCATGAGGGGGCTCGGACAATGAAGGCGGGCCAACAAGGCTCAGAATATCAGAGGAGCTCATGATATCGACGAGGGAGTGCTGCTGAGCAGATGCTAAGCATCACTCGAAAATGTTTTGATAGGGTGGGGTCACTCGTCACTCGGTCGCTCAGGGGTGTGGTGTAAAAACTCCTCAAACCTCCCAGGACCGGCACAGTACAGGCACAGAGAAAACGTAGTCACTGAAATCAACTGCAAGTCAATTCCGTGTTCTGCGACTTGTTGTGTCTGGCGTGAATGATGTCAAGCTGACATGTTGCGTGAGACGCGTTTCGCCTCAACGAGGGGCCTTATCAACCTGTAGCCAAGAACAGCAATATATGCATATGAACAGGCTGGGACGCAAAAATGTGATTGCATCCCCTGCTGACACTATTTAAGGGTATAGAGTTAGGGTTGACACAGTCAATCCCCTATCATTAGCCCATTCCAGTGTGCATGTACAAAGCAAACATCAACAGTTCATGGCTGGGTACACGTGAGCATGGACAATATGCTGCTCTGCTTCCCATACAATAACACACTGTATGTCTACACTCAACTCTGTGCAAGGTGACACAGTAAATTAACAGTTTCTTCAAAATCAGCTTTCTCCCGTGCCTCAAGTTCCGGTTGTCTCAGTGTTTTGGATTTCCAAGACAGAAATACCTGGCGCAGAGACATGGCCGGTTTAAGAGTAACAAACAGGCGTAACTTAGGTATAATAGATCGCATCTGAGATTGAATAGTGCGTACAGTGGAAGAAAATGAAATTGGGAAGGCAGAATGGTGTGGTGCACGTACAATATGTATAATGTCCTGTGTTTGTGGTTTGATCCAACGTTTCATGTATCGATCTCGGTCATGCCATGTCACAGGAAGTGGAGTAAAAGCGGAATGCGGATACCCCAATCTTTTAAGAGCACCTGTGAGGTAATTCGCACAAATCTGATTGTATTCAACATGTGAACATATTCTAAGAAATCGGATCAGTTCTCCTTTGATCCATCCCAACTTGATGGATCGAGGGTGATTTGATCCCCATGGTATATAGCAACAGGAAGACCATGGTTATTGGCTCACAAAATACAGAATATCAGAGGAGCCCATGATATCGACGAGGGAGTGCTGCTGAGCAGATGCTAAGCATCACCTCGTTCAAATGTGGGACGAGGAGCCAGAACCAAGGTGTCGGTGCTGGAGGCCCGGGGGCACCCAGGCGGCAGAAGAGGTCGCATCATCGTTCGGACGTGCGCGATCTGCATCTCCGCGATCATCTCCCGCATCCCAAGGTCCTTGCCAAAAATGCAGTGCACCCCGGCCTCCATGTATTTCGCCCGGTCCTCAGGAGCCACATTGGCGGACCGGGTGCACAGCAGCCCCTGAAACCGCTTCTCACGCAGCTCTCGCACAAGGTCGGTGCCATAAACGAGCCCCTCGCCTTCGAATTCCAGGTGCTGGTCCAGGATGGCGATGTCTCCACCATCCAGCACGGCCTCCATGAACTGCGACACCTCGAGCCTCTCCTTCCCAAACACATGAACATTGCTGGTTTTGGCCCGAGCTCGGAGGTTGAAGTCCAGCAGCCGCCGGGCCGAATCCGAATCGTCAATGTAGCAGATCTTCAGGTCCGGGGGGAATGCCGCCGCCTCCTGATCCAATGCGGTGCTGCACTGTTGCCCATCCGGCGAAGGCATCCGTGTGGCAAGCTCAACGACAGCCACCGCTGTGAAGACCACCGTCTGGCCGGTCTGGGTCAGCGAGGCCGTCACTTTGAGAGCCTGGCACGCCGACAAGGAATGCTGCAGCCCAATCTGATCGGACAGGGCCCCCACAGTCGCTTTGGATTCCCCGCGCAGCACCTTGGCAACATAGTCGTCGGTAATCCGAGGCCGCGACGGGTTTGCCTGATTGGACAGCCGGAACGTGACCCGCACGTGTTTGTCGTCTGCCAGGCTAATCCCGCTGTCCACAGGGGCCGTGCTGACCGTCAACTGCACTTGGGGGTCCTGCGGGCGGCCGTGCTTGAAGGCGTTGTTGATGGTGTTGTCAAGGACCAGGCTGTACAACTTCTCATCGAGCAGCACACGCTTGTCCTCCACGCTGACTTGGATGTCTCTGCCTGCGGTGACCTCATCCACCAACGCGCTCAGCTGGACAGGTTGCAGCGAGGGCTGGTAGCCCCCGCTTTCGAGCTTGATGTACGCCTGTCGGTGCCGACACGCGCGCATCCCCCGCCGCAGTGTGGCCATCGACAGACGCAAGTGGCGGACTGAAGGCTCCGGCAAATCAGTGTTGGTGAGAAACAGTTCCATGTCAGCTGCGGCATCCGCCATCGTGTTCTTCAGGGTGTGGTTCAAGATGCTGTCCGCCTTCCGGGAGGCTTCCAAAGCCACCAGCAATGCGGCTTGGAACGACCGCTCAAGGCGAAACTGCCGCCGGCGCATCAGTGTAACGAATCGCATTGCCACCAGGAGGAGCAAGCAGCCAACCAGCAGTAATCCCACCCGGAACATGACTTCAGCCAATAGAACGTGGGGTCCAAATGCAATCCAGCCATAGGCCAGGGGAATGCAGGCAGCAGCCACGATGGTGGAGCGGTGCACGCCAATCAGGAGGAGCATTGCCATTGTCATGCCGCAGTAACACAACCCAGCAGTGAGCGGCTCGACAGTGGTCCCCCTAACGTACTCTTGCAGCTCCTGCAGAGCCACAGGGTTGTCAGAGATTTCGCTGTACACCGTAGCCAACGAGCGCTTAGCCATGGCAGGCATAGCAGACACAGAAGCACTCACGATGAGTCCCCGCCCACAAGTCACCAACACTGCGACAGCACTCAGGAATGGATGCAAGTACTTCACAGGCAGCCGAGAAACCACGCCAAGGGCGACCAGGCACAGGCTGATGCTTGGGATGTACATCAAATACATTTCATAGGGCCGTCCCGCAGATGTCTGAGTCCCGGCAAAAATGGCAAGGAGCCCTAGGTCAGCAAGTAGTGTGAGCAACGCCCACATCTGGACCATATGTGCATCAGGGATGCGGTATCGCTCCTGGTATGCCAGCTCCTCCTCATCAGAGACAAACCTGTAGCCGCGCCAGAAAGAGCGGCACCGGTGTTGCTCAAGGATGGGTGGGCGCTGGGGTTCCATCAAAGAAAGGCTGAGCCCACACAGGTGGTGGTGTGCAGCTGGCAACAGCAGTACAGACAAACAAGTGTGGGACGTGAAAATTCTATTGCCTTCGGCAGGTCCACCTCGCAGAGAATCTACCCCGAGCAACACACTACTACATAAACTACATAAATACGGGCTAAACATGCTTTGCATACCTTGGATGATCATTTTAGGTGATCACGGTATCAAAGAAACAAGTTTCGAAAAGTTCCATTTTTGAGCAGCCTAGGGTGAAAAACTGCATAAGCAGGTTGTGTACCAATCCCTTGGGAACCCCCCACCCCCCCCGAACCTAATACCCAAATAGGGTGAAAAACATGTACATACGGCCTAAAACATACTTTACATACCTTGGATGGTCATTTTAAGTGGTCACAGTATCAAAAAAACAAGTTTCGAAAACTTCCATTTTTGAGCTACCCAGGGTGAAAAACTGCATAAGCAGGCTGTGTACCAATCCCCTAGGAGACCCCCCCCCCCCCCCCCCCCCGGACCTGATACCCAAATAGGGTGAAAAACATGTACATACGGCCTAAAACATGCTTTACATACCTTGGATGGTCATTTTAAGTGGCCACAGTATCAAAAAAACAAGTTTCGAAAACTTCCATTTTTGAGCTACCCAGGGTGAAAAACTGCATAAGCAGGCTGTGTACCAATCCCCTAGGAGACCCCCCCCCCCCCCCCCCGGACCTGATACCCAAATAGGGTGAAAAACATGTACATACGGCCTAAAACATGCTTTACATACCTTGGATGGTCATTTTAAGTGGTCACAGTATCAAAAAAACAAGTTTCGAAAACTTCCATTTTTGAGCAGCCTAGGGTGAAAAACTGCATGAGCAGGTTGTGTACCAATCCCCTGGGAGCCCCCCCACCCCGCCCGAACCTAATACCCAAATAGGGTGAAAAACATGTACATACGGCCTAAAACATGCTTTACATACCTTGGATGGTCATTTTGGGTGGTCACAACATCAAAAAAAACAAGTTTCGAAAACTTCCATTTTTGAGCTACCCAGGGTGAAAAACTGCATGAGCGGGTTGTGTACCAATCCCCTAGGAGCCCCCCCACCCCCCCCCCCCCGACCTGATACCCAAATAGGGTGAAAAACATGTACATACGGGCTAAAACATGCTTTACATACCTTGGATGGTCATTTTGGGTGGTCACAATATCAAAAAAACAAGTTTCGAAAACTTCGATTTTTGAGCTGCCCGGGGTGAAAAACTGCATAAGCAGGTGGTGTACCAATCCCTTGGGAGATCCCCCCCCCCCACCGGAGCTAATACCCAAATAGAGTGAAAAACATGTACATACGGGCTAAAACATGCTTTACATACCTTGGATGGTCATGTTGAGTGGTCACAATATCGAAAAAAGAGGTTTCGAAAACTTCGATTTTTGAGCTGCCCAGCGTGAAAAACTGCATCAGCAGGTTGTGTACAGGCCCATTCACTAGGCCATTATTGGTGGAAACATTCATTTCGCGTCTTTGGCACGGGTTGTGAACGGCCCTAAGCAAGGCTAGAGACTGCAAAAAACGTTCTTCCGCATCCTAGTAGGCATATATTGTCACAACATCCGCACTCGCACCCCTGAAAGTGGGTACCACAGGGTCACCGAGGTCGCCAAAACCGCCAACATAGCAAAAATGGCTGAAAAGTGCATAAACTGCATAAGCGCTCGTCCACTCCGCCCCATACAAACCCCATGGAGTCCGGACCCGGAAACACTTTTTCGGCTCAAAATCGAAAAAAACCAAAAGATTCATGATTTTCGACCCAAAAAAAGGGGGGGTCATTTTTTCGACATTTTTGACCCCCCCCCCCACCCCCCCCTAAAAAGTGGGTTTCAAGTGGGGGGGGGTTAGGGGGGGTCCGGACCAAAAACTCATTGGGGGATGTGTTTATTGGACAAGCTAATGATTTTACAAGGGGTTAAACTAACAATTCAACCCCTTGGGGTAGGGTACGCGAATAGGCCCAAAAAGGCCAAAATGGGGGGGTATGTGGCGTTTCCCCCTATATACGCCTGCCTGGCTTTGATCTAACAACCTCTGCGAGGTGATTTCTCACATCAACCTCACCAGCCCCCCCCCCCCCCCCCCACACGCCTCACAAACGTTTCATCGTCTTCTGCGATGCAATTTTTGGCCAAAACTTTGGATTCGGTGAAAAATGCGTACCCCCATTATTTGGGCCCGCAAGCGCCCGTATATGGAGAGTTGTAGCCGGCCAAGCTAGAGATGAGGAGTAGAGGACATGTACACATTTGTGCTAGAAGGGCAAAGTTGGTTTGCCAACAGGTCCTCAGTTATACTGTCTCTGCCTGAGCTGTAGCCCCCCGGCCGCCTCCTTGTCCAGCCCCATCCGCTGCGTAACGGTCCCCTACTACCTCCTGGGGACGGTAGCCCAGTGACTATCTTCGGCCCACTTCCAACGCAGAGAACAAACAGCTGAGGGGGGAATTAAGCATGGGGCGCTATGTTGATACCTCCTCCGCTTCACACCCAAAACACCTTGACACCCCTGCTACCCTTGACTGGCAGGACACTAGAAGACGTAACAAGCTTGAGAATTTCACGTCATGCCTGCAGAAGTTGTAACTTGTAGATCTGAACTTTATCCATGCAGCAAAACTTCTGCCTTGTGCACACCTTGGACCCTGGCCCTTGGGTTACAAACCCCAATGCAACTGCACATCACACCCAGACCCCCCCCCCCAAGAAAATGGATTCAATGGGGGAATCCTTGCATTGCGCGCACAGTGCGCGCTACTTTTAGACTATATTCCCCCCGAAGAGCCCCCAGGCACACCCCTTGGAAACGCCCTTAGCATTAGGTGACCCAAACTGCCCCAGCTCAAGAAAGTTGCAAAACTACCTTCCCTTCACACAACACACATCATGCACAACTGGAAAAGCCACGAACAGCACATTGGTCGCCACCCTCAACAACACACAACCGTCTTTTTGTTCCATTGTCAACTGAGTACTAACTGAGCTTGACTTTGCTTTTCACTCTGAAGACATCAACAGATTACTATTTGAGTTGCTTCTGAACAAGGTAGAGTAGTAATGATCTCTTTCTGTGTACACCAAAAAAATTATACACCACTGAACTTGACCAATGGGGGAGTGTTTCGCTTGCGGAAGAAGACGGGGCATGCATTCAAGGCTGTGCCAACAAACTCATGAGTCTTGTCCACTGTTGGCTCACTAGCATATGGTCAGGGGACCAACAGGGAACCTAAGAACACTAACACATGCATACATAGACCCCGCGTACTTGAGCAAAACCATCATTAGCTCGCTCCGCTTGCTAACAACGATTTGCCCCACACGCGCCCAGCACCCTACTTTTGTACCAAGCATCGCAACTCTAGCCCCGTCTTTATGATACCCTAGAGAAGCCCCCCAAACCAAATCCCCAACCCCTTCCATTTAGAGCACACAACATGATACCAAAGCTGAGAATTTTTTTTTTTTTTACTGACTCTAGAAGTTCAAAGAGTACTCAAGACTGTGCTTGGGAAAGTGGGCGACTCCAGCATATGATACAGTGGATCCCCGCAACGCGGGGCACATGGCAAAGACCCAGAGTTCACACATAATACCAAAGCTGAGAATTCCACTTCCTCAACACGTGTGACATATCCCATGTCAACACACAGTTTTGTCCTCACAAGTGTGTAGGTCAATAAACTCAATACAATAATTTGCATTACATTCACCACAAAGTGAGGTGGTGTTCTCCCGGGAGCACAATGCACAAACGTCAACCTCATTCACTCCATCATCTTGTGTAGCAGCTAGGCTGGTGGCATCAATAGCATTCCAAACATGAGGGGGGACGTGTTCCCATGTTTCAATCACAAAGCAAAACAAGAGTATTCAGGCATATTACGGTCACCGACACCCTCAGGCAAACATTAAAAACAAGTCTGAACCATGAAATAAAATATGCATGACATGAAACCCAAGTTTGCAAAGCAAACAGTCGGTCCATAAAGGGGTTGACACGGTGACAAGGAAATGGATCAGTTAGGTGCCATTTGGCAAGACAACCTACAAAAAAATTCTATTGCCTTCGGCAAGTCCACCTCGCAGAGAATCTACCCCGAGCAACACACACCCAAAATAGGGTGGAAACTACATAAATACGGGCTAACACATGCTTTACATACCTTGGATGATCATTTTGGGTGATCACCGTATCAAAAAAACAAGTTTCGAAAACTTCGATTTTTGAGCTGCCTAGGGTGAAAAGCTGCATAAGCAGGTTGTGTACCAATCCCTTGGGAGCCCCCCCACCCCCCCGGACCTAATACCCAAATAGGGTGAAAAACATGTACATACGGCCTAAAACATGCTTTACATACCTTGGATGGTCATTTTGGGTGGTCACAATATCAAAAAAAACAAGTTTCGAAAACTTCCATTTTTGAGCAGCCTAGGGTGAAAAACTGCATAAGCAGCTGGTGTACCAATCCCTTGGGAGACCCCCCACCCCCCCGGACCTAATACCCAAATAGGGTGAAAAACATGTACATACGGCCTAAAACATGCTTTACATACCTTGGATGGTCATTTTGGGTGGTCACAATATCAAAAAAAACAAGTTTCGAAAACTTCGATTTTTGAGCTGTCCGGGGTGCCCCCCACCCCCCCGGACCTAATACCCAAATAGGGTGAAAAACATGTACATACGGCCTAAAACATGCTTTACATACCTTGGATGGTCATTTTGGGTGGTCGGGATATCAAAAAAAACAAGTTTCGAAAACTTCGATTTTTGAGCTGTCCGGGGTGAAAAGCTGCATAAGCAGGTTGTGTACCAATCCCCTAGGAGCCCCCCCACCCCCCCCCCGGACCTAATACCCAAATAGGGTGAAAAACATGTACATACGGCCTAAAACATGCTTTACATACCTTGGATGGTCATTTTGGGTGGTCACAATATCAAAAAAACAAGTTTCGAAAACTTCGATTTTTGAGCTGCCCGGGGTGAAAAACTGCATAAGCAGGTGGTGTACCAATCCCTTGGGAGACCCCCCCCCCCCCCCCCAGACTCTTTGAGTGTCTATTTTTTTTCAATTTTATTTCGTCCATGGCTGAGCTGTGGTTCCGGAGGAGGGCAATCCCTCTCTGGAAAGAAGTTCGGTCAATAGCCGAAGCCCCGATGGAGAAAGAAGTGGACGCTCGGATTGTGTCCAACTCACTGACTACACCAACACTCCGGCAGCCGCTCCCGGACAACGGCGGGCCGCTGGCGGACTCTTCCAAGAGCATCCCACGAAGCATCGACAGGAGATGGCGGATGATACCAGGAGACGGCAGGATCGTCGGCAAGGCAAATGCCAAGGCCGACAGCCGGCCTCACGCTGATCTACTGCCGCAGAAGAGTTCTGACAAAATTCCCAATTTTATGCTGCAGTTTGGATACCCATTTGCACGGGACCCCAAAAACCCTCGAAGTGGGCACGGAGATCCTGAGCCCAATTCAGCTTTCAAGTTTGGTGACCACGACGTGCAGCACAATGCAGGAGACAACATACCTAATGAGCTGGAAGTGCAACGCAATGCAGGAGGCAACATTCTTAATGAGCTGGAGGTGCAGCGCACTGCAGGAGGCAGCATTCCTAATGAGCGAGAAGCGCAGCGCCATGCAGGAGGCAACATTCCTAATGAGCTGGAAGTGCAGCACGATGCAGGAAGCAACGTTCCTAATGAGCTGGAAGTGCGGCGCAATGCAGGAGGCGACATTCTTAATGAGCTGGAAGTGCAGCACAATGCAAGAGGCAACATTTCTAACGAGCTGGCAACAAGCCCCGCGCCCTGTCGCGGAGGGTCTCACTGGTGTCATGCCACCGGTGAGAACACGGACCTATTCCCCTCCAAGCGCCCCGTCTTTGGATGTGTGAAGGATGGGTTTGACGTCATTATGAAGATCAGCAACACCCCAACCGACTGCCGCGACAGCCCACAGGATCCGGGGGGAGGATTCAAATGATCAATATTGAGAGGACTAATTGATTGTCTTGGACATGCGCGTAGTTGAGCCCCGTTGCTCGGTTGCATTTGGACACCTGTCAGGAGCAGTGGCCGAATGCGGCTCCAGTGGAAATGTCACCGGCACTTCAGGAGTTAGATGATCAGTTTTGAGCTTGCTTCTTTTCAACATGCCGAGCGGACCAGACAGTGACCAGTATATATAGATTTTACACTTTGTTTGATTACAGGCAGCCGAATTTGGTGCTTCAGGGCCCCGCCGGCCCTGACCCCACTACCCGCGGTTTCTCTAAGTGTTGGCAACGACCTGTCAGCCTTCGCTCTCTCTGAGTGTCGCTGACGTTTGGGCAGGGGCGTAAAGCTTCCTATGGCCCGCTGTTGGATTCCCCAAGACCGAATGAGTGTCGGGGAGCACTGTAGAGCCTCTGCAACGCTTTTAAGCTTCACTTGTGGGTCTCCAGCCGGGGGAACTCGGAAGGCATGATATTACATTATGTCAAGGTGCAATGATATCGAAGTTGAGATCTTCATGTTGAGGATCGCTTGAGGTAGACGATTTGCAGGTGCTATAGTATTGTTGTTTCGTAAGCAGAGCAGACCTGTGAGCAGGTACACAAAGGAACATTCCAGTCGTGATTAATGCACAATACGAAGAACTGAACTTTGCGTGGCAATGACCGGTCGCCCGTGACACGTGGGCGTTCGGTAGCCAAGTATCCGTTGCTTCATGGCCCCCCGACCTAATACCCAAATAGGGTGAAAAACATGTACATACGGCCTAAAACATGCTTTACATACCTTGGATGGTCATTTTAAGTGGTCACAGTATCAAAAAAACAAGTTTCGAAAACTTCGATTTTTGAGCTGCCCGGGGTGAAAAGCTGCATAAGCAGGTTGTGTACCAATTCCTTGGGAGCCCCCCCACCCCCCCGGACCTAATACCCAAATAGGGTGAAAAACATGTACATACGGCCTAAAACATGCTTTACATACCTTGGATGCTCATTTTGGGTGGTCACAATACCAAAAAAAACAAGTTTCGAAAACTTCCATTTTTGAGCTGTCCGGGGTGAAAAACTGCATAAGCAGGTTGTGTACCAATCCCCTAGGAGCCCCCCCACCCCCCCCCCCCCCGGACCTAATACCCAAATAGGGTGAAAAACATGTACATACGGCCTAAAACATGCTTTACATACCTTGGATGGTCATTTTAAGTGGTCACAGTATCAAAAAAACAAGTTTCGAAAGCTTCGATTTTAGAGGTGCCCGGGGTGAAAAACTGCATAAGCAGGTTGTGTACCAATCCCTTGGGAGACCCCCCCCCCCCCCCCGACTTTCTGAGTGTCTATTTTTTTTCAATTTTATTTCGTCCATGGCTGAGCTGTGGTTCCGGAGGAGGGCAATCCCTCTCTGGAAAGAAGTTCGGTCAATAGCCGAAGCCCCGATGGAGAAAGAAGTGGACGCTCGGATTGTGTCCAACTCACTAACTACACCAACACTCCGGCAGCCGCTCCCGGACAACGGCGGGCCGCTGGCGGACTCTTCCAAGAGCATCCCACGAAGCATCGACAGGAGATGGCGGATGATACCAGGAGACGGCAGGATCGTCGGCAAGGCAAATGCCAAGGCCGACAGCCGGCCTCACGCTGATCTACTGCCGCAGAAGAGTTCTGACAAAATTCCCAATTTTATGCTGCAGTTTGGATACCCATTTGCACGGGACCCCAAAAACCCTCGAAGTGGGCACGGAGATCCTGAGCCCAATTCAGCTTTCAAGTTTGGTGACCACGACGTGCAGCACAATGCAGGAGACAACATACCTAATGAGCTGGAAGTGCAACGCAATGCAGGAGGCAACATTCTTAATGAGCTGGAGGTGCAGCGCACTGCAGGAGGCAGCATTCCTAATGAGCGAGAAGCGCAGCGCCATGCAGGAGGCAACATTCCTAATGAGCTGGAAGTGCAGCACGATGCAGGAAGCAACGTTCCTAATGAGCTGGAAGTGCGGCGCAATGCAGGAGGCGTCATTCTTAATGAGCTGGAAGTGCAGCACAATGCAAGAGGCAACATTTCTAACGAGCTGGCAACAAGCCCCGCGCCCTGTCGCGGAGGGTCTCACTGGTGTTATGCCACCGGTGAGAACACGGACCTCTTCCCCTCCAAGCGCCCCGTCTTTGGATGTGTGAAGGATTGGTTTGACGTCATTATGAAGATCAGTAACACCCCAACCGACTGCCGCGACAGCCCACAGGATCCGGGGGGAGGATTCAAATGATCAATATTGAGAGGACTAATTGATTGTCTTGGACATGCGCGTAGTTGAGCCCCGTTGCTCGGTTGCATCTGGACACCTGTCAGGAGCAGTGGCCGAATGCGGCTCCAGTGGAAATGTCACTGGCACTTCAGGAGTTAGATGATCAGTTTTGAGCTTGCTTCTTTTCAACATGCCGAGCCAACCAGACAGTGAGTGACCAGTATATATAGATTTTACACTTTGTTTGATTACAGGCAGCCGAATTTGGTGCTTCAGGGCCCCTCCGGCCCTGACCCCACTACCCGCGGTTTCTCTAAGTGTTGGCAACGACCTGTCAGCCTTCGCTCTCTCTGAGTGTCGCTGACGTTTGGGCAGGGGCGTAAAGCTTCCTATGGCCCGCTGTTGGATTCCCCAAGACCGAATGAGTGTCGGGGAGCACTGTAGAGCCTCTGCAACGCTTTTAAGCTTCACTTGTGGGTCTCCAGCCGGGGGAACTCGGAAGGCATGATAATACATTATGTCAAGGTGCAATGATATCGAAGTTGAGATCTTCATGTTGAGGATCGCTTGAGGTAGACGATTTGCAGGTGCTATAGTATTGTTGTTTCGTAAGCAGAGCAGACCTGTGAGCAGGTACACAAAGGAACATTCCAGTCGTGATTAATGCACAATACGAAGAAATGAACTTTGCGTGGCAATGACCGGTCGCCTGTGACACGGGGGCGTTCGGTAGCCAAGTATCCGTTGCTTCATGGCCCCCCGACCTAATACCCAAATAGGGTGAAAAACATGTACATACGGCCTAAAACATGCTTTACATAACTTGGATGGTCATTTTAAGTGGTCACAGTATCAAAAAAACAAGTTTCGAAAACTTCGATTTTTGAGCTGCCCGGGGTGAAAAGCTGCATAAGCAGGTTGTGTACCAATTCCTTGGGAGCCCCCCCACCCCCCCGGACCTAATACCCAAATAGGGTGAAAAACATGTACATACGGCCTAAAACATGCTTTACATACCTTGGATGGTCATTTTGGGTGGTCACAATACCAAAAAAAACAAGTTTCGAAGACTTCCATTTTTGAGCTGTCCGGGGTGAAAAATTGCATAAGCAGGTTGTGTACCAATCCCCTAGGAGCCCCCCCACCCCCCCCCCCGGACCTAATACCCAAATAGGGTGAAAAACATGTACATACGGCCTAAAACATGCTTTACATACCTTGGATGGTCATTTTAAGTGGTCACAGTATCAAAAAAACAAGTTTCGAAAGCTTCGATTTTTGAGCTGCCCGGGGTGAAAAACCGCATAAGCAGGTGGTGTACCAATCCCTTGGGAGACCCCCCCCCCCGACTTTCTGAGTGTCTATTTTTTTTCAATTTTATTTCGTCCATGGCTGAGCTGTGGTTCCGGAGGAGGGCAATCCCTCTCTGGAAAGAAGTTCGGTCAATAGCCGAAGCCCCGATGGAGAAAGAAGTGGACGCTCGGATTGTGTCCAACTCACTAACTACACCAACACTCCGGCAGCCGCTCCCGGACAACGGCGGGCCGCTGGCGGACTCTTCCAAGAGCATCCCACGAAGCATCGACAGGAGATGGCGGATGATACCAGGAGACGGCAGGATCGTCGGCAAGGCAAATGCCAAGGCCGACAGCCGGCCTCACGCTGATCTACTGCCGCAGAAGAGTTCTGACAAAATTCCCAATTTTATGCTGCAGTTTGGATACCCATTTGCACGGGACCCCAAAAACCCTCGAAGTGGGCACGGAGATCCTGGGCCCAATTCAGCTTTCAAGTTTGGTGACCACGACGTGCAGCACAATGCAGGAGACAACATACCTAATGAGCTGGAAGTGCAACGCAATGCAGGAGGCAACATTCTTAATGAGCTGGAGGTGCAGCGCACTGCAGGAGGCAGCATTCCTAATGAGCGAGAAGCGCAGCGCCATGCAGGAGGCAACATTCCTAATGAGCTGGAAGTGCAGCACGATGCAGGAAGCAACGTTCCTAATGAGCTGGAAGTGCGGCGCAATGCAGGAGGCGTCATTCTTAATGAGCTGGAAGTGCAGCACAATGCAAGAGGCAACATTTCTAACGAGCTGGCAACAAGCCCCGCGCCCTGTCGCGGGGGGTCTCACTGGTGTTATGCCACCGGTGAGAACACGGACCTATTCCCCTCCAAGCGCCCCGTCTTTGGATGTGTGAAGGATTGGTTTGACGTCATTATGAAGATCAGTAACACCCCAACCGACTGCCGCGACAGCCCACAGGATCCGGGGGGAGGATTCAAATGATCAATATTGAGAGGACTAATTGATTGTCTTGGACATGCGCGTAGTTGAGCCCCGTCTTCATGTTGAGGATCGCTTGAGGTAGACGATTTGCAGGTGCTATAGTATTGTTGTTTCGTAAGCAGAGCAGACCTGTGAGCAGGTACACAAAGGAACATTCCAGTCGTGATTAATGCACAATACGAAGAACTGAACTTTGCGTGGCAATGACCGGTCGCCTGTGACACGGGGGCGTTCGGTAGCCAAGTATCCGTTGCTTCATGGCCCCCCGACCTAATATTCAAATAGGGTGAAAAACATGTACATACGGCCTAAAACATGCTTTACATAACTTGGATGGTCATTTTAAGTGGTCACAGTATCAAAAAAACAAGTTTCGAAAACTTCGATTTTTGAGCTGCCCGGGGTGAAAAGCTGCATAAGCAGGTTGTGTACCAATCCCTTGGGAGCCCCCCCACCCCCCCGGACCTAATACCCAAATAGGGTGAAAAACATGTACATACGGCCTAAAACATGCTTTACATACCTTGGATGGTCATTTTGGGTGGTCACAATACCAAAAAAAACAAGTTTCGAAAACTTCCATTTTTGAGCTGTCCGGGGTGAAAAACTGCATAAGCAGGTTGTGTACCAATCCCCTAGGAGCCACCCCACCCCCCCCCCCCGGACCTAATACCCAAATAGGGTGAAAAACATGTACATACGGCCTAAAACATGCTTTACATACCTTGGATGGTCATTGTAAGTGGTCACAGTATCAAAAAAACAAGTTTCGAAAACTTCGATTTTTGAGTTGTCCGGGGTGAAAAACTGCATTAGCAGGTTGTGTACCAATCCCCTAGGAGACCCCCCACCCCCCCCCCCCCCCCGGACCTAATACCCAAATAGGGTGAAAAACATGTACATACGTCCTAAAACATGCTTTACATACCTTGGATGGTCATTTTAAGTGGTCACAGTATCAAAAAAACAAGTTTCGAAAACTTCGATTTTTGAGCTGCCCGGGGTGAAAAACTGCATAAGCAGGTGGTGTACCAATCCCTTGGGAGCCCCCCCCCCCCCCCCCCCCCCCGACCTAATACCCAAGTAGGGTGAAAAACATATAAATACGGCCTAAAACATTTTTTACATAGCTTGGATGGTCATTTTAGGTGGTCACAATATCAAAAAAACAAGTTTCAAAAACTTCGGTTTTTCAGCAGCCTAGAGTGAAAAGCTGCATAAGCAGGTTGTGTACCAATCCCTTGGGAGACCCCCCCCCCCTCTCGTGCGGCCAATACCCAAATAGGGTGAAAAACATGTACATACGGCCTAAAACATGCTTTACATACCTTGGATGGTCATTTGAGGTGGTCACAATATCAAAAAAACAAGTTTCGAAAACTTCCATTTTTGGGCAGCCTAGGGTGAAAAGCTGCATCAGCATGTTGTGTACCAATCCCTTGGGAGCCCCCCCCCCCCCCCCCCCCGGACCTAACACCCAAATAGGGTGAAAAACATGTAAATACGGCCTAAGACATTTTGTACATACCTTGGATGGTCATATTGTATGGTCGCAATATCATAAAAACAAGTTTCGAAAACTTCGATTTTTGAGTAGCCTAGGGTGAAAAGCTGCATTAGCAGGTTGTGTACCAATCCCTAGAGCGACCCGACCCCCCCGCCCCGGACCTAATACCCAAATCGGGTGGAAAACACGTACATACGGCCTAAAACATGCTTTACATACCTTGGATGGTCATTTTAGGTGGTCACAATATCAAAAAAAACAAGTTTCGAAAACTTCCATTTTTGAGCTGTCCGGGGTGAAAAACTGCATAAGCAGGTTGTGTGTACCAATCCCTTGGGAGCCCCCCCCCCCCCGGACCTAATACCCAAATAGGGTGAAAAACATGTACATACGGGCTAAAACATGCTTTACATACCTTGGATGGTCATTTTGGGTGGTCACAATATCAAAAAAAACAAGTTTCGAAAACTTCGATTTTTGAGCTGCCCAGCGTGAAAAACTGCATCAGCAGGTTGTGTACCTGCCCATTTGCTAGGCCATTATTGGTGGAAACAGCCATTTCGCGTCTTTGGCACGCGTTGTGAACGGCCCTAATCAAGGCTAGAGACTGCAAAAAACGTTCTTCCGCATCCTAGTAGGCATATACTGGCACAACATCCGCACTCGCACCCCTGAAAGTGGGTACCACAGGGTCACCGAGGTCGCCAAAACCCCCAACATACCAAAAATGGCTGAAAAGGGCATAAACTGCATAAGCGCTCGTCCCACTCTGCCCCATACAAACCCTATGGAGTCGGGACCCGGAAACACTTTTTCGGCTCAAAATGGAAAAAAACCAAAAGATTCATGATTTTCGACCCAAAAGAAGGGGGGGGTCATCTTTTTCGACACTTTTGACCCCCCCCCCCCCGCCCCTCCCTCAAAACCTCAAAAAAGTGGGTTTCAAGTGGGGGTTTTGGCATGACGCCACGGTGTGTTGATCTCGTCTGCAGCTGGCGGCGCCTACTGGCCGATCGCCATTCGCTGCCCTTCCCTTGGACCCTTTCCCTCCATAGGCGGTGGTGCCCATCGGCTTCTCACCACCCTTTGACCTTCCTCTTCCTCCCTGCCCTAACCTTCCCTCTCCCCTCCCCTTTCCCTTCCCTTGGCCTTTCCCTCCGTAGGCCGCGGTGCCCATCGGCCTCACCACACTCCTTCCCTTCCCTTTCCCTTGGTCGGTTGTGCCAACGGAGCCCCCGGACTTGCCCTGTTTCACTTCTCTGCGTCGAGTCCACGCAGAGGAAGGCAAATGCCTTCGCCGTTGGCCAGGTGCGTCCAAGCGGCCATCCCAAGCCGGCGGTGAGGTACCTCTCCCCAACGGCGGCTGGTGGGCCCAGGGATGGCCACTTGCGGGGTCGTTTCCCCGACGGGGGCACATAACAACCTTTCTCCTCCAAGTTCCCGCGCTCTGTCCTTCCTTTGGCGAGCGCAACACAAACCCCCTACCCTCTCCTTCATGCCTTTGCTGCGCGGATGGGGGTTGTGGGGTGTGCGTGGGTGCACGGGGGTTTCAAGTGGGGGGGGTCTGGGGGGGGTCCGGACCAAAAACTCATTGGGGGATGCGTTTATTGGACAAAATAATGATTTTACAAGGGGTTAAACTAACAATTCAACCCCGTGGGGTATGGTACGCGAATAGGCCCAAAAAGGCCAAAATGGGGGGGTATGTGGCGTTTTCCCCTACATACGCCTGCCTGGCTTTGATCTAACAACCTCTGCGAGGTGATTTCGGAAACTTCGGTTTTTCAACAGCCCAGGGTGAAAAACTGCATAAGCAGCTTATGTACCTATCAATCGCTTGGGAGACCCCCCACCCACCCCCGACCCCGTACCCAAATAGGGTGAAAAACATGTACATACTGCCTAAAACATGCTTTACGTACCTTGGATGGTCATTTTAGGTGATCACGGCATCAAAAAAAAAGTTTCGGAAACTTCGATTTTTGAGCTTTCCAGGGTGAAAAACTACACAAGCAGGTTGTGTACCAATCCCTTGGGAACCCCCCCCCCCCCCCGCACTCAATACCCAAATAATGTGAAAAACACATAAACACGGCCTAAAACATGCTTTACATAGGTTGGATGGTCATTTTGTGTGGTCCCAATATCAAAAAAAAATAAGTTCCGGAAACTTCGATTTTTGAGCCGCCCACGGTGAAAAATTGCATAAGCAGGTTGTACTGTCCCATTCATTGATATTCATTGATATAAGCCATTGTTGGTGGAAACGGTTATTTCGCGTCTTTGGCACGGGTTTGGACGGGCCCTCGGCAAGGCAACAGACTGCAAAAAACGGCCTTTTGTATCCTAGTAGGTATATACTGTCACAACATCCCCACTCACACCCCTTAGAGTGGGTACCACGGGGTCACCGGGGTCGCCAAAACTGCCAACATAGCAAAAATGGATGAAAAAGTGCATGAACTGCATGAGCGCTCGTCCCACTCCGCCCCATACAAACCCCATGGAGTCGGGACCCGGGAACACTTTTTCGGCTCAAAATAAAAAAAAACCAAAAGATTCATGATTTTCGACCCAAAAAAAGGCGGGGGTCATATTTTTGACCCCCCCCCCACCCCCCGACCCGCCACCTCCTTGAAAACATCAAAAAGGTGGGTTTCAAGTGGGGGGTCTGCGTTTATTGGACAAAATAATGATTTTACAAGGGGTTAAACTAACAATTTAACCCCTTGAGGTAGGGTAAAGGGAAAAAGGCCCAAAAGGGGGGGTATGTGGCGTTTTCCCCTAAAGACGGGCATATATCGCACGAAGTCGCCCCCCCCTACCTTGGAGGTAGGGGGGGGTAGGGGGGGGAGGTAGGGGGGGGGTCGAGAAGGTAGGGGGGGGGGGTATGGGGGGGGAAGGCGGTGCACACACAAGGCGGAACACACCAAAGGCGGTCTGTGGCCACCGCAGGAGTCTTGTTATTTACGGGGCCACAGGCAAGGCGGTACACACAGAAGGCGGTGCACACACAAGGCGGAACACACAAAAGGCGGCCTGTGGCCACCGCAGGAGTCTTGTTATTTAAGGGGCCACAGGCAAGGCGGTACACACAAAAGGCGGTGCACACACAAGGCGGTGCACACAAAAGGCGGCCTGTGGCCACCGCAGGAGTCATGTTATTTAAGGGGGGTGCGGGGGCTGGCCCCCGCGTCGAGCGAAGCGAGCCGTAGCCGTCTGTGGAGCGAAGCGAGCCGAAGGTAGGGGGGGGAGGTAGGGGGGGGAGGTAGGGGGGGGGGTAGGGGGGGGGTAGGTAGGGGGGGGGAGGTAGGGGGGGGCGACTTCGTGCATACTATCAGACGGGCTTGCCTAGCTTTGATCTAAGGGGGAATCTTTGCACTGCACGCGCACAGTGCGCGCTACTTTTAGACCATGTTCCCCCCGAAGAGCCCCCAAGCACACCCCTTGGAAACGCCCTTAGAATTAGGTGACCCAAACTGCCCCAGCTCAAGAAAGTTGCAAACTACCTTCCCTTCACATAACACACATCATGCACAACTGGAAAAGCCATGAACAGGCGTGGGTTGCACCATTTTTCGCGATGGAGGTTGGGTTGGGGCAAAATTGCATGTAACCTGATCCATGAATGCCCTTTCCCTTACGTACATGGTACTCACACGAGCCTTAATCGCGTCCTTGTATCAGATAATCGGACTTGCTTCAATACTTCCACTTCCAAATGGAATCTTTGGCCGTCCGATGCGTGCTTGTCCCCCTGAGTGGAAATGGCTCTTTGCCACTCTGCAGAGATGTAATGTAAAGGATAAACACAATCAAGGCAAGAGAGTCGCATACGGTATTGCATGTAGTAAAGAGGGGGGAAATGCTACATCACCCCTGCATTCTCGGGGATCCCCAAACAAAGGGGGACAAAATCAGATGTCAAAACCTCCGCTAGGGGTCACCATGATGCCCCTAGGGGCCCCTAGTATCTCAAAGTATGGGTCTCTAGTACAGCCAGACACCCAAATAGTTGCACTGCGCGCGCAGTGCGCGCGCATTGCGCTTAAGGCTCCCCCTAACAACCTCTCCAGTGTTATTTTGGGGCTTTCGGAGGGCCCATGGCACGGGCTACATTGGCCTAGGAGCTACTACGTGGGTCCCCATGGGTGCTCAAGTACCCGATTGTCACCAAATGATCACCCAAACCCATCCTAGGGGCAACGGAAGGGTTTCATGAAAAATCGAATTTCAAAAAAACTTTCACGTGCCACTAAACAGTCTATCCAGTGTGAAAACGGCAGTGTCCTCACTGGCAAGGGGCCATATGGGGGGGGGGGGGCGTCTGGGGGTACCTGGAGTTCGGACCCGGGACCCCGCCATGGGATAGGGGGTCCATAGGGGGAATCCTTGCACTGCGCGCGCACTGCGCGCTACTTTTAGACTATGTTCCCCTAGAAGAGCCCCTAGGCACGCCCCTTGGAAACGCCCTTAGAATTAGGTGACCCAAACTGCCCCAGCTCAAGAAAATTGCAAACTACCTTCCCTTCACATAACACACATCATGCACATCTGGAAAAGCCATGAACAGCGTATTGGTTGCCCCCCTCAACATCCTCTAATGTAGAGGGGGAGTCGGCCGGGGGTACCTCCTTTCGTATGTGCATCGAAACCTTTGTCGACATAATACGACGACCGTTGCGGCGACAGCCCCGCGGAGGCAATTTCCGCTACGAGATTATTCGGAGTTGAACTACTCACCCTCTGGCGGGTCTTTCGCTTCACCAGCCACATCAACCCTCGTAAGTTGATGCGACCATCCGGACGAAGAATTTGATGGCGAATTCAAATGCGACTTGGCTTGGAATCACAGGCATAGCACAATTCAAAGAGATGGGTAGTATCCTGCACAAAGACATGGTCCAAATAGCCCTTGCAAATAGAGATAAAGTGTGAAAAAGGGTGGAAATGGGTGAAATTGGGTGAAATTCCAAAAATGCTATATCCCCAATGTGGAAAAAGCATCAAAACCTACGCAACAGGGTAACGATGATGCCCCTATGATCTCAAAGCATGGGTCTCCAGTACGGCCAGACGCCCAAATAGTTGCACTGCGCGCGCACTGCACGCGCACTGCGCTTAAGGCTCCCCCATATACAAGAAAAAAGTTCTTCAGGAACGAGGTCCAAATACACACACAACGGCCACAATACGTAAAGATGTTTTGACCCCCCCCCCAAAAAAAAAAGTGTGCGGGTGCGGGGGTGCGGGGTGCAGGCATCTCCTGGGCCTTGCCTCGAGTCTGATCTGTTCATTTCTGGTTCAGAGACGGTTCTGCTGTCAGTGACGGCACCTGCTTTTGTCTCGTTTGCCGGAGACTCTCGCCCCCCATCCCGCAGACGAATGCTTGATGTAGTCGGCCCTGTTCCTCGTATTTGTGCTCATTGTGAGAAGGGAAAGAAATACTTGTGGAATACCCACAAATGTTGGACCGATCAATGGCTAGAGATTATTGTTGAAAATTAAGATTTGTGTGCTCGAAATCTGGCTAAACAAGTACAGTGGATTTCTCCAATTTCGAAGTTGGTGTCGGAACATGCTCCAACAAGACATCAACCCCCTCTCCCCCCTCCCTGATCCGCCCATTCCGGATCATGGGTGGGGACGCTGCCCACCAACAATATCGCAGCCTTCTCAGCAGAGGCTACGATGGCACCAAGTGCTCCCGACATATCCTCCTGCCTTTCTCACAGCGACTAAGTGTTCTTTTTCTCATGCATCATCCCTCGTTGAAGCGAAGCCGTTGCCCCGTAGATTGTCTTGCACATGGCAATTGCAGTGTCAGTACACTCCAGGAAACAGGAAAACAAAATCACCATGAGCAGTCAAGCACACAGCAGTGGCATGTAGACCATGGTTATTGGCTCACAAAATACAGCGACGGCAGAACTGGCATAAAAAAATAGAGTGGTTTGTCAGTCGTTGTGGAGAAGTGCTACCGACCACGCCTGCATGAACCAGCAGAGCTCGCATCTGTACGACAATCCGTATCACGTGAGTGGCAGCAATTTACGGATTGCATATAGAATGGAGCCACAGGGGCTTTTTGGCAGTGCAAAGTGCCCCCATGCCCATATGTAGCGGGCTTTTTGGCATTGCAAAGTGTCCCCATGCTCATGTATAGGGGGCTTTTTGGCAGTGCACAGTGTCCCCATGAGGGGGCTCGGACAATGAAGGCGGGCCAACAAGGCTCAGAATATCAGAGGAGCTCATGATATCGACGAGGGAGTGCTGCTGAGCAGATGCTAAGCATCACTCGAAAATGTTTTGATAGGGTGGGGTCACTCGTCACTCGGTCGCTCAGGGGTGTGGTGTAAAAACTCCTCAAACCTCCCAGGACCGGCACAGTACAGGCACAGAGAAAACGTAGTCACTGAAATCAACTGCAAGTCAATTCCGTGTTCTGCGACTTGTTGTGTCTGGCGTGAATGATGTCAAGCTGACATGTTGCGTGAGACGCGTTTCGCCCCAACGAGGGGCCTTATCAACCTGTAGCCAAGAACAGCAATATATGCATATGAACAGGCTGGGACGCAAAAATGTGATTGCATCCCCTGCTGACACTATTTAAGGGTATAGAGTTAGGGTTGACACAGTCAATCCCCTATCATTAGCCCATTCCAGTGTGCAGGTACAAAGCAAACATCAACAGTTCATGGCTGGGTACACGTGAGCATGGACAATATGCTGCTCTGCTTCCCATACAATAACACACTGTATGTCTACACTCAACTCTGTGCAAGGTGACACAGTAAATTAACAGTTTCTTCAAAATCAGCTTTCTCCCGTGCCTCAAGTTCCGGTTGTCTCAGTGTTTTGGATTTCCAAGACAGAAATACCTGGCGCAGAGACATGGCCGGTTTAAGAGTAACAAACAGGCGTAACTTAGGTATAATAGATCGCATCTGAGATTGAATAGTGCGTACAGTGGAAGAAAATGAAATTGGGAAGGCAGAATGGTGTGGTGCACGTACAATATGTATAATGTCCTGTGTTTGTGGTTTGATCCAACGTTTCATGTATCGATCTCGGTCATGCCATGTCACAGGAAGTGGAGTAAAAGCGGAATGCGGATACCCCAATCTTTTAAGAGCACCTGTGAGGTAATTCGCACAAATCTGGTAGTATTCAACATGTGAACATATTCTAAGAAATCGGATCAGTTCTCCTTTGATCCATCCCAACTTGATGGATCGAGGGTGATTTGATCCCCATGGTATATAGCAACAGGAAGACCATGGTTATTGGCTCACAAAATACAGAATATCAGAGGAGCCCATGATATCGACGAGGGAGTGCTGCTGAGCAGATGCTAAGCATCACCTCGTTCAAATGTGGGACGAGGAGCCAGAACCAAGGTGTCGGTGTTGGAGGCCCGGGGGCACCCAGGCGGCAGAAGAGGTCGCATCATCGTTCGGACGTGCGCGATCTGCATCTCCGCGATCATCTCCCGCATCCCAAGGTCCTTGCCAAAAATGCAGTGCACCCCGGCCTCCATGTATTTCGCCCGGTCCTCAGGAGCCACATTGGCGGACCGGGTGCACAGCAGCCCCTGAAACCGCTTCTCACGCAGCTCTCGCACAAGGTCGGTGCCATAAACGAGCCCCTCGCCTTCGAATTCCAGGTGCTGGTCCAGGATGGCGATGTCTCCACCATCCAGCACGGCCTCCATGAACTGCGACACCTCGAGCCTCTCCTTCCCAAACACATGAACATTGCTGGTTTTGGCCCGAGCTCGGAGGTTGAAGTCCAGCAGCCGCCGGGCCGAATCCGAATCGTCAATGTAGCAGATCTTCAGGTCCGGGGGGAATGCCGCCGCCTCCTGATCCAATGCGGTGCTGCACTGTTGCCCATCCGGCGAAGGCATCCGTGTGGCAAGCTCAACGACAGCCACCGCTGTGAAGACCACCGTCTGGCCGGTCTGGGTCAGCGAGGCCGTCACTTTGAGAGCCTGGCACGCCGACAAGGAATGCTGCAGCCCAATCTGATCGGACAGGGCCCCCACAGTCGCTTTGGATTCCCCGCGCAGCACCTTGGCAACATAGTCGTCGGTAATCCGAGGCCGCGACGGGTTTGCCTGATTGGACAGCCGGAACGTGACCCGCACGTGTTTGTCGTCTGCCAGGCTAATCCCGCTGTCCACAGGGGCCGTGCTGACCGTCAACTGCACTTGGGGGTCCTGCGGGCGGCCGTGCTTGAAGGCGTTGTTGATGGTGTTGTCAAGGACCAGGCTGTACAACTTCTCATCGAGCAGCACACGCTTGTCCTCCACGCTGACTTGGATGTCTCTGCCTGCGGTGACCTCATCCACCAACGCGCTCAGCTGGACAGGTTGCAGCGAGGGCTGGTAGCCCCCGCTTTCGAGCTTGATGTACGCCTGTCGGTGCCGACACGCGCGCATCCCCCGCCGCAGTGTGGCCATCGACAGACGCAAGTGGCGGACTGAAGGCTCCGGCAAATCAGTGTTGGTGAGAAACAGTTCCATGTCAGCTGCGGCATCCGCCATCGTGTTCTTCAGGGTGTGGTTCAAGATGCTGTCCGCCTTCCGGGAGGCTTCCAAAGCCACCAGCAATGCGGCTTGGAACGACCGCTCAAGGCGAAACTGCCGCCGGCGCATCAGTGTAACGAATCGCATTGCCACCAGGAGGAGCAAGCAGCCAACCAGCAGTAATCCCACCCGGAACATGACTTCAGCCAATAGAACGTGGGGTCCAAATGCAATCCAGCCATAGGCCAGGGGAATGCAGGCAGCAGCCACGATGGTGGAGCGGTGCACGCCAATCAGGAGGAGCATTGCCATTGTTATGCCGCAGTAACACAACCCAGCAGTGAGCGGCTCGACAGTGGTCCCCCTAACGTACTCTTGCAGCTCCTGCAGAGCCACAGGGTTGTCAGAGATTTCGCTGTACACCGTAGCCAACGAGCGCTTAGCCATGGCAGGCATAGCAGACACAGAAGCACTCACGATGAGTCCCCGCCCACAAGTCACCAACACTGCGACAGCACTCAGGAATGGATGCAAGTACTTCACAGGCAGCCGAGAAACCACGCCAAGGGCGACCAGGCACAGGCTGATGCTTGGGATGTACATCAAATACATTTCATAGGGCCGTCCCGCAGATGTCTGAGTCCCGGCAAAAATGGCAAGGAGCCCTAGGTCAGCAAGTAGTGTGAGCAACGCCCACATCTGGACCATATGTGCATCAGGGATGCGGTATCGCTCCTGGTATGCCAGCTCCTCCTCATCAGAGACAAACCTGTAGCCGCGCCAGAAAGAGCGGCACCGGTGTTGCTCAAGGATGGGTGGGCGCTGGGGTTCCATCAAAGAAAGGCTGAGCCCACACAGGTGATGGTGTGCAGCTGGCAACAGCAGTACAGACAAACAAGTGTGGGACGTGAAAATTCTATTGCCTTCGGCAAGTCCACCTCGCAGAGAATCTACCCCAAGCAACACACACCCAAAATAGGGTAAAAACTACATAGATGCGGGCTAAAACATGCTTTACATATCTTGGATATTCATTTTAGGTGATTAGGGTATCAAAAAAACAAGTTTCGAAAACTTCGATTTTTGAGCTGCCCGGGGTGAAAAACTGCATAAGCAGGTTGTGTACCAATCCCTTGGGAGCCCCCCCCCCCCCCCCCCGGACCTTAATCCCAAATCGGGTGAAAAACACGTAAATATGGCCTAAAACATGCTTTACATACCTTGGATGGTCATATTGTGTGGTCACAATATCAAAAAAACAAGTTTCGAAAAATTCGATTTTTGAGCTGTCCGGGGTGAAAAACTGCATAAGCAGGTTGTGTACCAATCCCTTGGGAGCCCCCCCCCCCCCCCCCCCGGACCTAATACCCATATCGGGTGAAAAACACGTAAATACGGCCTAAAACATGCTTTACATACCTTGGATGGTCATATTGTGTGGTCACAATATCAAAAAAACAAGTTTCGAAAACTTCCATTTTTGAGCTGCCCGGGGTGAAAAACTGCATAAGCAGGTTGTGTACCAATCCCTTGGGAGCCCCCCCACCCCCCCGGACCTAATACCCAAATAGGGTGAAAAACATGTACATACGGCCTAAAACATACTTTACATACCTTGGATGGTCATTTTACGTGGTCACAACATCAAAAAAACAAGTTTCGAAAACTTCCATTTTTGAGCTACCCAGGGTGAAAAACTGCATGAGCGGGTTGTGTACCAATCCCCTAGGAGCCCCCCCCCCCCCCCCCCCCCCGACCTGATACCCAAATAGGGTGAAAAACATGTACATACGGGCTAAAACATGCTTTACATACCTTGGATGGTCATTTTAAGTGGTCACAGTATCAAAAAAACAAGTTTCGAAAACTTCGATTTTTGAGCTGCCCGGGGTGAAAAACTGCATAAGCAGGTTGTGTACCAATCCCTTGGGAGCCCCCCCACCCCCCCCGAACCTAATACCCAAATAGGGTGAAAAACATGTACATACGGCCTAAAACATGCTTTACATACCTTGGATGGTCATTTTGGGTGGTCACAAGCTCAAAAAAAACAAGTTTCAAAAACTTTGATTTTTGAGCTGCCCGGGGTGAAAAACTGCATAAGCAGGTGGTGTACCAATCCCTTGGGAGACCCCCCACCCCCCCCGGAGCTAATACCCAAATAGAGTGAAAAACATGTAAATACGGGCTAAAACATGCTTTACATACCTTGGATGGTCATTTTGGGTGGTCACAATATCGAAAAAAGAGGTTTCGAAAACTTCGATTTTTGAGCTGCCCAGCGTGAAAAACTGCATCAGCAGGTTGTGTACAGGCCCATTCACTAGGCCATTATTGGTGGAAACAGTCATTTCGCGTCTTTGGCACGGGTTGTGAACGGCCCTAAGCAAGGCTAGAGACTGCAAAAAAACGTTCTTCCGTATCCTAGTAGGCATATATTGTCACAACATCCCCACTCACACCCCTTAGAGTGGGTACCACGGAGTGACCGAGGTCGCCAAAACCGCCAACATAGCAAAAATGGCTGAAAAGTGCATAAACTGCATAAGCGCTCGTCCACTCCGCCCCATACAAACCCCATGGAGTCCGGACCCGGAAACACTTTTTCGGCTCAAAATCGAAAAAAACCAAAAGATTCATGATTTTCGACCCAAAAAAAGGGGGGGTCATTTTTTCGACATTTTCGACATTTTCGACCCCCCCCCCCACCCCCCCCTAAAAAGTGGGTTTCAAGTGGGGGGGGTTAGGGGGGGTCCGGACCAAAAACTCATTGGGGGATGTGTTTATTGGACAAGCTAATGATTTTACAAGGGGTTAAACTAACAATTCAACCCCTTGGGGTAGGGTACGCGAATAGGCCCAAAAGGGCCAAAATGTGGGGGTATGTGGCGTTTCCCCCTATATACGCCTGCCTGGCTTTGATCTAACAACCTCTTGCCTGGCTTTGATCTAACAACCTCTGCGAGGTGATTTCTCACATCAACCTCACCAGCCCCCCCCCCCCCCCCCCACACGCCTCACAAACGTTTCATCGTCTTCTGCGATGCAATTTTTGGCCAAAACTTTGGATTCGGTGAAAAATGCGTACCCCCATTATTTGGGCCCGCAAGCGCCCATATATGGAGAGTTGTAGCCGGCCAAGCTAGAGATGAGGAGTAGAGGACATGTACACATTTGTGCTAGAAGGGCAAAGTTGGTTTGCCAACAGGTCCTCAGTTATACTGTCTCTGCCTGAGCTGTAGCCCCCCGGCCGCCTTCTTGTCCAGCCCCATCCGCTGCGTAACGGTCCCCTACTACCTCCTGGGGACGGTAGCCCAGTGACTATCTTCGGCCCACTTCCAACGCAGAAAACAAACAGCTGAGGGGGGAATTAAGCATGGGGCGCTATGTTGATACCTCCTCCGCTTCACACCCAAAACACCTTGACACCCCTGCTACCCTTGACTGGCAGGACATTAGAAGACGTAACAAGCTTGAGAATTTCACGTCATGCCTGCAGAAGTTGTAACTTGTAGATCTGAACTTTATCCATGCAGCAAAACTTCTGCCTTGTGCACACCTTGGACCCTGGCCCTTGGGTTACAAACCCCAATGCAACTGCACATCACACCCAGACCCCCCCCCCCAGAAAATGGATTCAATGGGGGAATCCTTGCATTGCGCGCACAGTGCGCGCTACTTTTAGACTATATTCCCCCCGAAGAGCCCCCAGGCACACCCCTTGGAAACGCCCTTAGCATTAGGTGACCCAAACTGCCCCAGCTCAAGAAAGTTGCAAAACTACCTTCCCTTCACACAACACACATCATGCACAACTGGAAAAGCCACGAACAGCACATTGGTCGCCACCCTCAACAACACACAACCGTCTTTTTGTTCCATTGTCAACTGAGTACTAACTGAGCTTGACTTTGCTTTTCACTCTGAAGACATCAACAGATTACTATTTGAGTTGCTTCTGAACAAGGTAGAGTAGTAATGATCTCTTTCTGTGTACACCAAAAAAATTATACACCACTGAACTTGACCAATGGGGGAGTGTTTCGCTTGCGGAAGAAGACGGGGCATGCATTCAAGGCTGTGCCAACAAACTCATGAGTCTTGTCCACTGTTGGCTCACTAGCATATGGTCAGGGGACCAACAGGGAACCTAAGAACACTAACACATGCATACATAGACCCCGCGTACTTGAGCAAAACCATCATTAGCTCGCTCCGCTTGCTAACAACGATTTGCCCCACACGCGCCCAGCACCCTACTTTTGTACCAAGCATCGCAACTCTAGCCCCGTCTTTATGATACCCTAGAGAAGCCCCCCAAACCAAATCCCCAACCCCTTCCATTTAGAGCACACAACATAATACCAAAGCTGAGAATTTTTTTTTTTTACTGACTCTAGAAGTTCAAAGAGTACTCAAGACTGTGCTTGGGAAAGTGGGCGACTCCAGCATATGATACAGTGGATCCCCGCAACGCGGGGCACATGGCAAAGACCCAGAGTTCACACATAATACCAAAGCTGAGAATTCCACTTCCTCAACACGTGTGACATATCCCATGTCAACACACAGTTTTGTCCTCACAAGTGTGTAGGTCAATAAACTCAATACAATAATTTGCATTACATTCACCACAAAGTGAGGTGGTGTTCTCCCGGGAGCACAATGCACAAACGTCAACCTCATTCACTCCATCATCTTGTGTAGCAGCTAGGCTGGTGGCATCAATAGCATTCCAAACATGAGGGGGGACGTGTTCCCATGTTTCAATCACAAAGCAAAACAAGAGTATTCAGGCATATTACGGTCACCGACACCCTCAGGCAAACATTAAAAACAAGTCTGAACCATGAAATAAAATATGCATGACATGAAACCCAAGTTTGCAAAGCAAACAGTCGGTCCATAAAGGGGTTGACACGGTGACAAGGAAATGGATCAGTTAGGTGCCATTTGGCAAGACAACCTACAAAAAAATTCTATTGCCTTCGGCAAGTCCACCTCGCAGAGAATCTACCCCGAGCAACACACACCCAAAATAGGGTGGAAACTACATAAATACGGGCTAACACATGCTTTACATACCTTGGATGATCATTTTGGGTGATCACCGTATCAAAAAAACAAGTTTCGAAAACTTCGATTTTTGAGCAGCCTAGGGTGAAAAACTGCATAAGCAGGTTGTGTACCAATCCCTTGGGAGCCCCCCCACCCCCCCGGACCTAATACCCAAATAGGGTGAAAAACAGATAAATACGACCTAAAACATGCTTTACATACCTTGGATGGTCATTTTGGGTGGTCACAATATCAAAAAAAACAAGTTTCAAAAACTTCCATTTTTGAGCTGTCCGGGGTGAAAAACTGCATAAGTAGGTTGTGTACCAATCCCTTGGGAGCCCCCCCACCCCCCCGGACCTAATACCCAAATAGGGTGAAAAACATGTACATACGGCCTAAACCATGCTTTACATACCTTGGATGGTCATTTTGGGTGGTCACAATATCAAAAAAAACAAGTTTCGAAAACTTCCATTTTTGAGCTGTCCGGGGTGAAAAACTGCATAAGCAGGTTGTGTACCAATCCCTTGGGAGCCCCCCCAACCCCCCCGGACCTAATACCCAAATAGGGTGAAAAACATGTACATACGGCCTAAAACATGCTTTACATAGCTTGGATGGTCATTTTAAGTGGCCACAATATCTAAAAAAACAAGTTTCGAAAACTTCCATTTTTGAGCTGTCCGGGGTGAAAAGCTGCATAAGCAGGTTGTGTACCAATCCCTTGGGAGCCCCCCCACCCCCCCCCGAACCTAATACCCAAATAGGGTGAAAAACATGTACATACGGCCTAAAACATGCTTTACATACCTTGGATGGTCATTTTGGGTGGTCACAAGCTCAAAGAAAACAAGTTTCGAAAACTTCGATTTTTGAGCTGTCCGGGGTGAAAAACTGCATGAGCAGGTGGTGTACCAATCCCTTGGGAGCCCCCCAACCCCCCCGGACCTAATACCCAAATAGGGTGAAAAACAGGTACATACGGCCTAAAACATGCTTTACATACCTTGGATGGTCATTTTGGGTGGTCGGGATATCAAAAAAAACAAGTTTCGAAAACTTCGATTTTTGAGCAGCCTAGGGTGAAAAACTGCATAAGCAGGTGGTGTACCAATCCCTTGGGAGCCCCCCAACCCCCCCGGACCTAATACCCAAATAGGGTTAAAAACATGTACATACGGCCTAAAACATGCTTTACATACCTTGGATGGTCATTTTGGGTGGTCGCAATATCAAAAAAAACAAGTTTCAAAAAATCCGATTTTTGAGCTGTCCGGGGTGAAAAGCTGCATAAGCAGGTTGTGTACCAATCCCTTGGGAGCCCCCCCCCCCCCCCCCCCCCCCCCCGACTTTCTCAGTGTGTATTTTTTTTCAATTTTATTTCGTCCATGGCTGAGCTGTGGTTCCGGAGGAGGACAATCCCTCTCTGGAAAGAAGTTCGGTCAATAGCCGAAGCCCCGATGGAGAAAGAAGTGGACGCTCGGATTGTGTCCAACTCACTGACTACACCAACACTCCGGCAGCCGCTCCCGGACAACGGCGGGCCGCTGGCGGACTCTTCCAAGAGCATCCCACGAAGCATTGACAGGAGATGGCGGATGATACCAGGGGACGGCAGGATCGTCGGCAAGGCAAATGCCAAGGCCGACAGCCGGCCTCACGCTGATCTACTGCCGCAGAAGAGTTCTGACAAAATTCCCAATTTTATGCTGCAGTTTGGATACCCATTTGCACGGGACCCCAAAAACCCTCGAAGTGGGCACGGAGATCCTGGGCCCAATTCAGCTTTCAAGTTTGGTGACCACGACGTGCAGCACAATGCAGGAGACAACATACCTAATGAGCTGGAAGTGCAACGCAATGCAGGAGGCAACATTCTTAATGAGCTGGAGGTGCAGCGCACTGCAGGAGGCAGCATTCCTAATGAGCGAGAAGCGCAGCGCCATGCAGGAGGCAACATACCTAATGAGCTGGAAGTGCAGCACGATGCAGGAAGCAACGTTCCTAATGAGCTGGAAGTGCGGCGCAATGCAGGAGGCGACATTCTTAATGAGCTGGAAGTGCAGCACAATGCAAGAGGCAACATTTCTAACGAGCTGGCAACAAGCCCCGCGCCCTGTCGCGGAGGGTCTCACTGGTGTTATGCCACCGGTGAGAACACGGACCTATTCCCCTCCAAGCGCCCCGTCTTTGGATGTGTGAAGGATGGGTTTGACGTCATTATGAAGATCAGTAACACCCCAACCGACTGCCGCGACAGCCCACAGGATCCGGGGGGAGGATTCAAATGATCAATATTGAGAGGACCAATTGATTGTCTTGGACATGCGTGTAGTTGAGCCCCGTTGCTCGGTTGCATCTGGACACCTGTCAGGAGCAGTGGCCGAATGCGGCTCCAGTGGAAATGTCACCGGCACTTCAGGAGTTAGATGATCAGTTTTGAGCTTGCTTCTTTTCAACATGCCGAGCCAACGAGACAGTGAGTGACCAGTATATATAGATTTTACACTTTGTTTGATTACAGGCAGCCGAATTTGGTGCTTCAGGGCCCCTCCGGCCCTGACCCCACTACCCGCGGTTTCTCTAAGTGTTGGCAACGACCTGTCAGCCTTCGCTCTCTCTGAGTGTCGCTGACGTTTGGGCAGGGGCGTAAAGCTTCCTATGGCCCGCTGTTGGATTCCCCAAGACCGAATGAGTGTCGGGGAGCACTGTAGAGCCTCTGCAACGCTTTTAAGCTTCACTTGTGGGTCTCCAGCCGGGGGAACTCGGAAGGCATGATATTACATTATGTCAAGGTGCAATGATATCGAAGTTGAGATCTTCATGTTGAGGATCGCTTGAGGTAGACGATTTGGAGGTGCTATAGTATTGTTGTTTCGTAAGCAGAGCAGACCTGTGAGCAGGTACACAAAGGAACATTCCAGTCGTGATTAATGCACAATACGAAGAACTGAACTTTGCGTGGCAATGACCGGTCGCCTGTGACACGGGGGCGTTCGGTAGCCAAGTATCCGTTGCTTCATGGCCCCCCGACCTAATACCCAAATAGGGTGAAAAACATGTACATACGGCCTAAAACATGCTTTACATACCTTGGATGGTCATTTTGGGTGGTCGCAATATCAAAAAAAACAAGTTTCGAAAACTTCGATTTTTGAGCTGTCCGGGGTGAAAAGCTGCATAAGCAGGTGGTGTACCAATCCCTTGGGAGCCCCCCCACCCCCCGGACCTAATACCCAAATAGGGTGAAAAACATGTACATACGTCCTAAAACATGCTTTACATACCTTGGATGGTCATTTTAGGTGGTCACAATATCAAAAAAAACAAGTTTCGAAAACTTCCATTTTTGAGCTGTCCGGGGTGAAAAACTGCATAAGCAGGTGGTGTACCAATCCCTTGGGAGCCCCCCCACCCCCCCCGGACCTAATACCCAAATAGGGTGAAAAACATGTACATACGGCCTAAAACATGCTTTACATACCTTGGATGGTCATTTTGGGTGGTCACAATATCAAAAAAAACAAGTTTCGAAAACTTCCATTTTTGAGCAGCCTAGGGTGAAAAACCGCACAAGCAGGTTGTGTACCAATCCCTTGGGAGCCCCCCCACCCCCCCGGACCTAATACCCAAATAGGGTGAAAAACATGTACATACGGCCTAAAACATGCTTTACATACCTTGGATGGTCATTTTGGGTGGTCACAATATCAAAAAAACAAGTTTCGAAAACTTCCATTTTTGAGTTGTCCGGGGTGAAAAACTGCATAAGCAGGTGGTGTACCAATCCCTTGGGAGCCCCCCCACCCCCCCGGACCTAATACCCAAATAGGGTGAAAAACATGTACATACGGCCTAAAACATGCTTTACATACCTTGGATGGTCATTTTAAGTGGTCACAATATCAAAAAAAACAAGTTTCGAAAACTTCGATTTTTGAGCTGTCCGGGGTGAAAAACTGCATAAGCAGGTGGTGTACCAATCCCTTGGGAGACCCCCCCCCCCCCCCCGACTTTCTCAGTGTGTATTTTTTTTCAATTTTATTTCGTCCATGGCTGAGCTGTGGTTCCGGAGGAGGGCAATCCCTCTCTGGAAAGAAGTTCGGTCAATAGCCGAAGCCCCGATGGAGAAAGAAGTGGACGCTCGGATTGTGTCCAACTCACTGACTACACCAACACTCCGGCAGCCGCTCCCGGACAACGGCGGGCCGCTGGCGGACTCTTCCAAGAGCATCCCACGAAGCATTGAAAGGAGATGGCGGATGATACCAGGGGACGGCAGGATTGTCGGCAAGGCAAATGCCAAGGCCGACAGCCGGCCTCACGCTGATCTACTGCCGCAGAAGAGTTCTGACAAAATTCCCAATTTTATGCTGCAGTTTGGATACCCATTTGCACGGGACCCCAAAAACCCTCGAAGTGGGCACGGAGATCCTGAGCCCAATTCAGCTTTCAAGTTTGGTGACCACGACGTGCAGCACAATGCAGGAGACAACATACCTAATGAGCTGGAAGTGCAACGCAATGCAGGAGGCAACATTCTTAATGAGCTGGAGGTGCAGCGCACTGCAGGAGGCAGCATTCCTAATGAGCGAGAAGCGCAGCGCCATGCAGGAGGCAACATTCCTAATGAGCTGGAAGTGCTGCACGATGCAGGAGGCAACGTTCCTAATGAGCTGGAAGTGCGGCGCAATGCAGGAGGCGACATTCTTAATGAGCTGGAAGTGCAGCACAATGCAAGAGGCAACATTTCTAACGAGGTGGCAACAAGCCCCGCGCCCTGTCGCGGAGGGTCTCACTGGTGTCATGCCACCGGTGAGAACACGGACCTATTCCCCTCCAAGCGCCCCGTCTTTGGATGTGTGAAGGATGGGTTTGACGTCATTATGAAGATCAGTAACACCCCAACCGACTTCCGCGACAGCCCACAGGATCCGGGGGGAGGATTCAAATGATCAATATTGAGAGGACCAATTGATTGTCTTGGACATGCGCGTAGTTGAGCCCCGTTGCTCGGTTGCATCTGGACACCTGTCAGGAGCAGTGGCCGAATGCGGCTCCAGTGGAAATGTCACCGGCACTTCAGGAGTTAGATGATCAGTTTTGAGCTTGCTTCTTTTCATCATGCCGAGCCGACCAGACAGTGAGTGACCAGTATATATAGATTTTACATTTTGTTTGATTACAGGCAGCCGAACTTGGTGCTTCAGGGCCCCTCCGGCCCTGACCCCACTACCCGCGGTTTCTCTAAGTGTTGGCAACGACCTGTCAGCCTTCGCTCTCTCTGAGTGTCGCTGACGTTTGGGCAGGGGCGTAAAGCTTCCTATGGCCCGCTGTTGGATTCCCCAAGACCGAATGAGTGTCGGGGAGCATTGTAGAGCCTCTGCAACGCTTTTAAGCTTCACTTGTGGGTCTCCAGCCGGGGGAACTCGGAAGGCATGATATTACATTATGTCAAGGTGCAATGATATCGAAGTTGAGATCTTCATGTTGAGGATCGCTTGAGGTAGACGATTTGGAGGTGCTATAGTATTGTTGTTTCGTAAGCAGAGCAGACCTGTGAGCAGGTACACAAAGGAACATTCCAGTCGTGATTAATGCACAATACGAAGAACTGAACTTTGCGTGGCAATGACCGGTCGCCTGTGACACGGGGGCGTTCGGTAGCCAAGTATCCGTTGCTTCATGGCCCCCCGACCTAATACCCAAATAGGGTGAAAAACATGTACATACGGCCTAAAACATGCTTTACATACCTTGGATGGTCATTTTAAGTGGTCACAATATCAAAAAAACAAGTTTCGAAAACTTCGATTTTTGAGCAGCCTAGGGTGAAAAGCTGCATTAGCAGGTTGTGTACCAATCCCTAGAGCGACCCGACCCCCCCGCCCCGGACCTAATACCCAAATCGGGTGGAAAACATGTACATACGGCCTAAACCATGCTTTACATACCTTGGATGGTCATTTTGGGTGGTCACAATACCAAAAAAAAACAAGTTTCGAAAACTTCCATTTTTGAGCTGTCCGGGGTGAAAAACTGCATAAGCAGGTGGTGTACCAATCCCTTGGGAGCCCCCCCCCCCCCCCCCCCCCCGGACCTAATACCCAAATAGGGTGAAAAACATGTACATACGGGCTAAAACATGCTTTACATACCTTGGATGGTCATTTTGGGTGGTCACAATATCAAAAAAAACAAGTTTCGAAAACTTCGATTTTTGAGCTGCCCAGCGTGAAAAACTGCATCAGCAGGTTGTGTACCTGCCCATTTGCTAGGCCATTATTGGTGGAAACAGCCATTTCGCGTCTTTGGCACGCGTTGTGAACGGCCCTAATCAAGGCTAGAGACTGCAAAAAACGTTCTTCCGCATCCTAGTAGGCATATACTGGCACAACATCCGCACTCGCACCCCTGAAAGTGGGTACCACAGGGTCACCGAGGTCGCCAAAACCCCCAACATACCAAAAATGGCTGAAAAGGGCATAAACTGCATAAGCGCTCGTCCCACTCTGCCCCATACAAACCCTATGGAGTCGGGACCCGGAAACACTTTTTCGGCTCAAAATGGAAAAAAACCAAAAGATTCATGATTTTCGACCCAAAAGAAGGGGGGGGTCATCTTTTTCGACACTTTTGACCCCCCCCCCCCGCCCCTCCCTCAAAACCTCAAAAAAGTGGGTTTCAAGTGGGGGTTTTGGCATGACGCCACGGTGTGTTGATCTCGTCTGCAGCTGGCGGCGCCTACTGGCCGATCGCCATTCGCTGCCCTTCCCTTGGACCCTTTCCCTCCATAGGCGGTGGTGCCCATCGGCTTCTCACCACCCTTTGACCTTCCTCTTCCTCCCTGCCCTAACCTTCCCTCTCCCCTCCCCTTTCCCTTCCCTTGGCCTTTCCCTCCGTAGGCCGCGGTGCCCATCGGCCTCACCACACTCCTTCCCTTCCCTTTCCCTTGGTCGGTTGTGCCAACGGAGCCCCCGGACTTGCCCTGTTTCACTTCTCTGCGTCGAGTCCACGCAGAGGAAGGCAAATGCCTTCGCCGTTGGCCAGGTGCGTCCAAGCGGCCATCCCAAGCCGGCGGTGAGGTACCTCTCCCCAACGGCGGCTGGTGGGCCCAGGGATGGCCACTTGCGGGGTCGTTTCCCCGACGGGGGCACATAACAACCTTTCTCCTCCAAGTTCCCGCGCTCTGTCCTTCCTTTGGCGAGCGCAACACAAACCCCCTACCCTCTCCTTCATGCCTTTGCTGCGCGGATGGGGGTTGTGGGGTGTGCGTGGGTGCACGGGGGTTTCAAGTGGGGGGGGTCTGGGGGGGGGGGTCCGGACCAAAAACTCATTGGGGGATGCGTTTATTGGACAAAATAATGATTTTACAAGGGGTTAAACTAACAATTCAACCCCGTGGGGTATGGTACGCGAATAGGCCCAAAAAGGCCAAAATGGGGGGGTATGTGGCGTTTTCCCCTACATACGCCTGCCTGGCTTTGATCTAACAACCTCTGCGAGGTGATTTCGGAAACTTCGGTTTTTCAACAGCCCAGGGTGAAAAACTGCATAAGCAGCTTATGTACCTATCAATCGCTTGGGAGACCCTCCACCCTGCCCCCGACCCCGTACCCAAATAGGGTGAAAAACATGTACATACTGCCTAAAACATGCTTTACGTACCTTGGATGGTCATTTTAGGTGATCACGGCATCAAAAAAAAAGTTTCGGAAACTTCGATTTTTGAGCTGTCCAGGGTGAAAAACTACACAAGCAGGTTGTGTACCAATCCCTTGGGAACCCCCCCCCCCCCCCGCACTCAATACCCAAAATACCGTGAAAAACACATAAACACGGCCTAAAACATGCTTTACATAGGTTGGATGGTCATTTTGTGTGGTCCCAATATCAAAAAAAAATAAGTTCCGGAAACTTCGATTTTTGAGCCGCCCACGGTGAAAAATTGCATAAGCAGGTTGTACTGTCCCATTCATTGATATAAGCCATTGTTGGTGGAAACGGTTATTTCGCGTCTTTGGCACGGGTTTGGACGGACCCTCGGCAAGGCTACAGACTGCAAAAAACGGCCTTTTGTATCCTAGTAGGTATATACTGTCACAACATCCCCACTCACACCCCTTAGAGTGGGTACCACGGGGTCACCGGGGTCGCCAAAACCGCCAACATACCAAAAATGGATGAAAAAGTGCATGAACTGCATGAGCGCTCGTCCAACTCCGCCCCATACAAACCCCATGGAGTCGGGACCCAGGAACACTTTTTCGGCTCAAAATAAAAAAAAAACCAAAAGATTCATGATTTTCGACCCAAAAAAAGGGGGGGGTCATATTTTTGACCCCCCCCCCACCCCCCGACCCCCCACCTCCTTGAAAGGAAAGGCGATGCATACAGAAGGCGGTGCACACACAAGGCGGAACACACAAAAGGCGGTATGTGGCGCCAGGAGTCCTGTTATTTAAGGGGCCACAGGCAAGGCGGTACACACAGAAGGCGGTGCACACACAAGGCGGAACACACAAAAGGCGGTATGTGGCGCCAGGAGTCTTGTTATTTAAGGGGCCACAGGCAAGGCGGTACACACAGAAGGCGGTGCACACACAAGGCGGAACACACAAAAGGCGGTCTGTAGCCACCGCAGGAGTCATGTTATTTAAGGGGCCACAGGCAGGGCGGTGCATACAGAAGGCGGTGCACACACAAGGCGGAACACACAAAAGGCGGTCTGTGGCCACCGCAGGAGTCTTGTTATTTACGGGGCCACAGGCAAGGCGGTACACACAGAAGGCGGTGCACACACAAGGCGGAACACACAAAAGGCGGCCTGTGGCCACCGCAGGAGTCTTGTTATTTAAGGGGCCACAGGCAAGGCGGTACACACAAAAGGCGGTGCACACACAAGGCGGTGCACACAAAAGGCGGCCTGTGGCCACCGCAGGAGTCATGTTATTTAAGGGGGGTGCGGGGGCTGGCCCCCGCGTTGAGCGAAGCGAGCCGTAGCCGTCTGTGGAGCGAAGCGAGCCGAAGGTAGGGGGGGGAGGTAGGGGGGGGGGGGGTAGGTAGGGGGGGGGAGGTAGGGGGGGGCGACTTCGTGCATACTATCAGACGGGCTTGCCTAGCTTTGATCTAAGGGGGAATCTTTGCACTGCACGCGCACAGTGCGCGCTACTTTTAGACTATGTTCCCCCCGAAGAGCCCCCAAACACACCCCTTGGAAACGCCCTTAGAATTAGGTGACCCAAACTGCCCCAGCTCAAGAAAGTTGCAAACTACCTTCCCTTCACATAACACACATCATGCACAACTGGAAAAGCCATGAACAGGCGTGGGTTGCACCATTTTTAGCGATGGAGGTTGGGTTGGGGCAAAATTGCATGTAACCTCATCCATGAATGCCCTTTCCCTTACGTACATGGTACTCACACGAGCCTTAATCGCGTCCTTGTATCAGATAATCGGACTTGCTTCAATACTTCCACTTCCAAATGGAATCTTTGGCCGTCCGATGCGTGCTTGTCCCCCTGAGTGGAAATGGCTCTTTGCCACTCTGCAGAGATGTAATGTAAAGGATAAACACAATCAAGGCAAGAGAGTCGCATACGGTATTGCATGTAGTAAAGAGGGGGGAAATGCTACATCACCCCTGCATTCTCGGGGATCCCCAAACAAAGGGGGACAAAATCAGATGTCAAAACCTCCGCTAGGGGTCACCATGATGCCCCTAGGGGCCCCTGGTATCTCAAAGTATGGGTCTCTAGTACAGCCAGACACCCAAATAGTTGCACTGCGCGCGCAGTGCGCGCGCATTGCGCTTAAGGCTCCCCCTAACAACCTCTCCAGTGTTATTTTGGGGCTTTCGGAGGGCCCATGGCACGGGCTACATTGGCCTAGGAGCTACTACGTGGGTCCCCATGGGTGCTCAAGTACCCGATTGTCACCAAATGATCACCCAAACCCATCCTAGGGGCAACGGAAGGGTTTCATGAAAAATCGAATTTCAAAAAAACTTTCACGTGCCACTAAACAGTCTATCCAGTGTGAAAACGGCAGTGTCCTCACTGGCAAGGGGCCATATGGGGGGGGGGGGGGCGTCTGGGGGTACCTGGAGTTCGGACCCGGGACCCCGCCATGGGATAGGGGGTCCATAGGGGGAATCCTTGCACTGCGCGCGCACTGCGCGCTACTTTTAGACTATGTTCCCCTAGAAGAGCCCCTAGGCACGCCCCTTGGAAACGCCCTTAGAATTAGGTGACCCAAACTGCCCCAGCTCAAGAAAATTGCAAACTACCTTCCCTTCACATAACACACATCATGCACATCTGGAAAAGCCATGAACAGCGTATTGGTTGCCCCCCTCAACATCCTCTAATGTAGAGGGGGAGTCGGCCGGGGGTACCTCCTTTCGTATGTGCATCGAAACCTTTGTCGACATAATACGACGACCGTTGCGGCGACAGCCCCGCGGAGGCAATTTCCGCTACGAGATTATTCGGAGTTGAACTACTCACCCTCTGGCGGGTCTTTCGCTTCACCAGCCACATCAACCCTCGTAAGTTGATGCGACCATCCGGACGAAGAATTTGATGGCGAATTCAAATGCGACTTGGCTTGGAATCACAGGCATAGCACAATTCAAAGAGATGGGTAGTATCCTGCACAAAGACATGGTCCAAATAGCCCTTGCAAATAGAGATAAAGTGTGAAAAAGGGTGGAAATGGGTGAAATTGGGTGAAATTCCAAAAATGCTATATCCCCAATGTGGAAAAAGCATCAAAACCTACGCAACAGGGTAACGATGATGCCCCTATGATCTCAAAGCATGGGTCTCCAGTACGGCCAGACGCCCAAATAGTTGCACTGCGCGCGCACTGCACGCGCACTGCGCTTAAGGCTCCCCCATATACAAGAAAAAAGTTCTTCAGGAACGAGGTCCAAATACACACACAACGGCCACAATACGTAAAGATGTTTTGACCCCCCCCCCAAAAAAAAAAGTGTGCGGGTGCGGGGGTGCGGGGTGCAGGCATCTCCTGGGCCTTGCCTCGAGTCTGATCTGTTCATTTCTGGTTCAGAGACGGTTCTGCTGTCAGTGACGGCACCTGCTTTTGTCTCGTTTGCCGGAGACTCTCGCCCCCCATCCCGCAGACGAATGCTTGATGTAGTCGGCCCTGTTCCTCGTATTTGTGCTCATTGTGAGAAGGGAAAGAAATACTTGTGGAATACCCACAAATGTTGGACCGATCAATGGCTAGAGATTATTGTTGAAAATTAAGATTTGTGTGCTCGAAATCTGGCTAAACAAGTACAGTGGATTTCTCCAATTTCGAAGTTGGTGTCGGAACATGCTCCAACAAGACATCAACCCCCTCTCCCCCCTCCCTGATCCGCCCATTCCGGATCATGGGTGGGGACGCTGCCCACCAACAATATCGCAGCCTTCTCAGCAGAGGCTACGATGGCACCAAGTGCTCCCGACATATCCTCCTGCCTTTCTCACAGCGACTAAGTGTTCTTTTTCTCATGCATCATCCCTCGTTGAAGCGAAGCCGTTGCCCCGTAGATTGTCTTGCACATGGCAATTGCAGTGTCAGTACACTCCAGGAAACAGGAAAACAAAATCACCATGAGCAGTCAAGCACACAGCAGTGGCATGTAGACCATGGTTATTGGCTCACAAAATACAGCGACGGCAGAACTGGCATAAAAAAATAGAGTGGTTTGTCAGTCGTTGTGGAGAAGTGCTACCGACCACGCCTGCATGAACCAGCAGAGCTCGCATCTGTACGACAATCCGTATCACGTGAGTGGCAGCAATTTACGGATTGCATATAGAATGGAGCCACAGGGGCTTTTTGGCAGTGCAAAGTGCCCCCATGCCCATATGTAGCGGGCTTTTTGGCATTGCAAAGTGTCCCCATGCTCATGTATAGGGGGCTTTTTGGCAGTGCACAGTGTCCCCATGAGGGGGCTCGGACAATGAAGGCGGGCCAACAAGGCTCAGAATATCAGAGGAGCTCATGATATCGACGAGGGAGTGCTGCTGAGCAGATGCTAAGCATCACAGAGTTCAAATGTGGGACGAGGAGCCAGAACCAAGGTGTCGGTGCTGGAGGCCCGGGGGCACCCAGGCGGCAGAAGAGGTCGCATCATCGTTCGGACGTACGCGATCTGCATCTCCGCGATCATATCCCGCATCCCAACGTCCTTGCCAAAAATGCAGTGCACCCCGGCCTCCATGTATTTCGCCCGGTCCTCAGGAGCCACATTGGCGGACCGGGTGCACAGCAGCCCCTGAAACCGCTTCTCGCGCAGCTCTCGCACAAGGTCGGTGCCATAAACGAGCCCCTCGCCTTCGAATTCCAGGTGCTGGTCCAGGATGGCGATGTCTCCACCATCCAGCACGGCCTCCATGAACTGCGACACCTCGAGCCTCTCCTTCCCAAACACATGAACATTGCTGGTTTTGGCCCGAGCTCGGAGGTTGAAGTCCAGCAGCCGCCGGGCCGAATCCGAATCGTCAATGTAGCAGATCTTCAGGTCCGGGGGGAATGCCGCCGCCTCCTGATCCAATGCGGTGCTGCACTGTTGCCCATCCGGCGAAGGCATCCGTGTGGCAAGCTCAACGACAGCCACCGCTGTGAAGACCACCGTCTGGCCGGTCTGGGTCAGCGAGGCCGTCACTTTGAGAGCCTGGCACGCCGACAAGGAATGCTGCAGCCCAATCTGATCGGACAGGGCCCCCACAGTCGCTTTGGATTCCCCGCGCAGCACCTTGGCAACATAGTCGTCGGTAATCCGAGGCCGCGACGGGTTTGCCTGATTGGACAGCCGGAACGTGACCCGCACGTGTTTGTCGTCTGCCAGGCTAATCCCGCTGTCCACAGGGGCCGTGCTGACCGTCAACTGCACTTGGGGGTCCTGCGGGCGGCCGTGCTTGAAGGCGTTGTTGATGGTGTTGTCAAGGACCAGGCTGTACAACTTCTCATCGAGCAGCACACGCTTGTCCTCCACGCTGACTTGGATGTCTCTGCCTGCGGTGACCTCATCCACCAACGCGCTCAGCTGGACAGGTTGCAGCGAGGGCTGGTAGCCCCCGCTTTCGAGCTTGATGTACGCCTGTCGGTGCCGACACGCGCGCATCCCCCGCCGCAGTGTGGCCATCGACAGACGCAAGTGGCGGACTGAAGGCTCCGGCAAATCAGTGTTGGTGAGAAACAGTTCCATGTCAGCTGCGGCATCCGCCATCGTGTTCTTCAGGGTGTGGTTCAAGATGCTGTCCGCCTTCCGGGAGGCTTCCAAAGCCACCAGCAATGCGGCTTGGAACGACCGCTCAAGGCGAAACTGCCGCCGGCGCATCAGTGTAACGAATCGCATTGCCACCAGGAGGAGCAAGCAGCCAACCAGCAGTAATCCCACCCGGAACATGACTTCAGCCAATAGAACGTGGGGTCCAAATGCAATCCAGCCATAGGCCAGGGGAATGCAGGCAGCAGCCACGATGGTGGAGCGGTGCACGCCAATCAGGAGGAGCATTGCCATTGTTATGCCGCAGTAACACAACCCAGCAGTGAGCGGCTCGACAGTGGTCCCCCTAACGTACTCTTGCAGCTCCTGCAGAGCCACAGGGTTGTCAGAGATTTCGCTGTACACCGTAGCCAACGAGCGCTTAGCCATGGCAGGCATAGCAGACACAGAAGCACTCACGATGAGTCCCCGCCCACAAGTCACCAACACTGCGACAGCACTCAGGAATGGATGCAAGTACTTCACAGGCAGCCGAGAAACCACGCCAAGGGCGACCAGGCACAGGCTGATGCTTGGGATGTACATCAAATACATTTCATAGGGCCGTCCCGCAGATGTCTGAGTCCCGGCAAAAATGGCAAGGAGCCCTAGGTCAGCAAGTAGTGTGAGCAACGCCCACATCTGGACCATATGTGCATCAGGGATGCGGTATCGCTCCTGGTATGCCAGCTCCTCCTCATCAGAGACAAACCTGTAGCCGCGCCAGAAAGAGCGGCACCGGTGTTGCTCAAGGATGGGTGGGGCTGGGGTTCCATCAAAGAAAGGCTGAGCCCACACAGGTGGTGGTGTGCAGCTGGCGACAGCAGGACAGACAAACAAGTGTGGGACGTGAAAATTCTATTGCCTTCGGCAAGTCCGGCTCGCAGAGAATCTACCCCGAGCAACACACTACTACATAAACTACATAAATACGGGCTAAACATGGTTTGCATACCTTGGATACCTCGTCCACTCCACCCCATACAAACCCCATGGAGTCCGGACCCAGAAACACTTTTTCGGCTCAAAATCGAAAAAAACCAAAAGATTCATGATTTTCGACCCAAAAAAAGGGGGGTCATTTTTTCGACATTTTTGACCCCCCCCCCACCCCCCCCTAAAAAGTGGGTTTCAAGTGGGGGGGGTTAGGGGGGGTCCGGACCAAAAACTCATTGGGGGATGTGTTTATTGGACAAGCTAATGATTTTACAAGGGGTTAAACTAACAATTCAACCCCTTGGAGTAGGGTACGCGAATAGGCCCAAAAAGGCCAAAATGGGGGGGTATGTGGCGTTTCCCCCTATATACGCCTGCCTGGCTTTGATCTAACAACCTCTGCGAGGTGATTTCTCACATCAACCTCACCAGCCCCCCCCCCCCCCCCCCACACGCCTCACAAACGTTTCATCGTCTTCTGCGATGCAATTTTTGGCCAAAACTTTGGATTCGGTGAAAAATGCGTACCCCCATTATTTGGGCCCGCAAGCGCCCGTATATGGAGAGTTGTAGCCGGCCAAGCTAGAGATGAGGAGTAGAGGACATGTACACATTTGTGCTAGAAGGGCAAAGTTGGTTTGCCAACAGGTCCTCAGTTATACTGTCTCTGCCTGAGCTGTAGCCCCCCGGCCGCCTCCTTGTCCAGCCCCATCCGCTGCGTAACGGTCCCCTACTACCTCCTGGGGACGGTAGCCCAGTGACTATCTTCGGCCCACTTCCAACGCAGAGAACAAACAGCTGAGGGGGGAATTAAGCATGGGGCGCTATGTTGATACCTCCTCCGCTTCACACCCAAAACACCTTGACACCCCTGCTACCCTTGACTGGCAGGACATTAGAAGACGTAACAAGCTTGAGAATTTCACGTCATGCCTGCAGAAGTTGTAACTTGTAGATCTGAACTTTATCCATGCAGCAAAACTTCTGCCTTGTGCACACCTTGGACCCTGGCCCTTGGGTTACAAACCCCAATGCAACTGCACATCACACCCAGACCCCCCCCCCAAGAAAATGGATTCAATGGGGGAATCCTTGCATTGCGCGCACAGTGCGCGCTACTTTTAGACTATATTCCCCCCGAAGAGCCCCCAAGCACACCCCTTGGAAACGCCCTTAGCATTAGGTGACCCAAACTGCCCCAGCTCAAGAAAGTTGCAAAACTACCTTCCCTTCACACAACACACATCATGCACAACTGGAAAAGCCACGAACAGCACATTGGTCGCCACCCTCAACAACACACAACCGTCTTTTTGTTCCATTGTCAACTGAGTACTAACTGAGCTTGACTTTGCTTTTCACTCTGAAGACATCAACAGATTACTATTTGAGTTGCTTCTGAACAAGGTAGAGTAGTAATGATCTCTTTCTGTGTACACCAAAAAAATTATACACCACTGAACTTGACCAATGGGGGAGTGTTTCGCTTGCGGAAGAAGACGGGGCATGCATTCAAGGCTGTGCCAACAAACTCATGAGTCTTGTCCACTGTTGGCTCACTAGCATATGGTCAGGGGACCAACAGGGAACCTAAGAACACTAACACATGCATACATGGACCCCGCGTACTTGAGCAAAACCATCATTAGCTCGCTCCGCTTGCTAACAACGATTTGCCCCACACGCGCCCAGCACCCTACTTTTGTACCAAGCATCGCAACTCTAGCCCCGTCTTTATGCTACCCTAGAGAAGCCCCCCAAACCAAATCCCCAACCCCTTCCATTTAGAGCACACAACATAATACCAAAGCTGAGAATTCCACTTCCTCAACACGTGTGACATATCCCATGTCAACACATAGTTTTGTCCTCACAAGTGTGTAGGTCAATAAACTCAATACAATAATTTGCATTACATTCACCACAAAGTGAGGTGGTGTTCTCCCGGGAGCACAATGCACAAACGTCAACCTCATTCACTCCATCATCTTGTGTAGCAGCTAGGCTGGTGGCATCAATAGCATTCCAAACATGAGGGGGGACGTGTTCCCATGGTTCAATCACAAAGCAAAACAAGAGTATTCAAGCATATTACGGTCACCGACACCCTCAAGCAAACATTAAAAACAAGTTTGAACCATGAAATAAAATATGCATGACATGAAACCCAAGTTTGCAAAGCAAACAGTCGGTCCATAAAGGGGTTGACACGGCGACAAGGACATGGATCAGTTAGGTGCCATTTGGCAAGACAACCTACAAAAAAATTCTATTGCCTTCGGCAAAACCACCTCGCAGAGAATCTACCCCGAGCAACACACACCCAAAATAGGGTAAAAACTAGATAGATGCGGGCTAAAACATGGTCATTTTACGGGATCACAATATCAAACAAAAAAAAAGAGAAAAAAAGCTTCGGAAACTTCAATTTTTGACTGTTTGAGCTGTAAAGGGCGAAAAACTACATAAGCAGCTTGTGCACCACTCCATTGGGTGACCCCCCGCCCACACCCAATACCCGAATAGGGTGAAAAACACCCAAATACTGCCTAAAACATGCTTTACATAGCTTGGACGGTCATTGTGAGTGGCCATGATGTCAAAACAAAAAAGGTCCGGAAACTTTAATTTTTGAGCTGTACAAGGCGAAAAACTACATAAGCAGCTTGTGTACCACTCCATTGGGTGACCCCCCCCCCCATCCCCACACCCAATACCCGAATAGGGTGAAAAACACGTAAATACGGCCTAAAACATGCTTTCAATACCTTGGATGGTCATTTTAGGCGATCACGGTATCAAAAAAATATGTTTCGAAAACTTCGATTTTTGAGCTGCCCACGGTGAAAACCTGCATAAGCAGCTTCTGCACCAATCCCTTCGGACACCCCCCCACCCACCCAATACCCAAATAGGGTACAAAACACATAAATACAGCCTAAAACATGCTTTACATACCTTGGATGGTCATTGTATATGATCACAACATCACAAAAATAAATTTCGGAAACTTCGGTTTTTCAACAGCCCAGGGTGAAAAACTGCATTAGCAGCTTATGTACCTATCAATCGCTTGGGAGACCCTCCACCCTGCCCCCGACCCCGTACCCAAATAGGGTGAAAAACACCTAAATACTGCCTAAAACATGCTTTACGTACCTTGGATGGTCATTTTAAGTGATCACGGCATCAAAAAAAAGTTTCGGAAACTTCGATTTTTGAGCTGTCCAGGGTGAAAAACTACACAAGCAGGTTGTGTACCAATCCCTTGGGAAACCCCCCCCCCCCCCCCGCACTCAATACCCAAAATACTGTGAAAAACACATAAACACGGCCTAAAACATGCTTTACATAGGTTGGATGGTCACTTTGTGTGGTCCCAATATCAAAAAAAAATAAGTTCCGGAAACTTCGATTTTTGAGCCGCCCACGGTGAAAAATTGCATAAGCAGGTTGTACTGTCCCATTCATTGATATAAGCCATTGTTGGTGGAAACGGTTATTTCGCGTCTTTGGCACGGGTTTGGACGGGCCCTCGGCAAGGCTACAGACTGCAAAAAACGGCCTTTTGTATCCTAGTAGGTATATACTGTCACAACATCCCCACTCACACCCCTTAGAGTGGGTACCACGGGGTCACCGGGGTCGCCAAAACCCCCAACATACCAAAAATGGATGAAAAAGTGCATGAACTGCATGAGCGCTCGTCCCACTCCGCCCCATACAAACCCCATGGAGTCGGGACCCGGGAACACTTTTTCGGCTCAAAATAAAAAAAACCAAAAGATTCATGATTTTCGACCCAAAAAAAGGGGGGGTCATATTTTTGACCCCCCCCACCCCCCCCACCTCCTTCAAAACCTCAAAAAGGTGGGTTGCATTATAACGGAGCAAAAACACTTGAAATTCATTGCATAGCAGACACTTCCACAGCCCTCTCCCTTATGGTCTCCTCAACACTTCAGGCCCTGCCTAGCAGTCTAATTGTCATTCACAAACGAGACTCCTTTATACTGCAGCTGGTGCATCTGGGAGACCATGAAATTCCACCTCTTGTTGGCCACCTCTGCCGCCCTTTGAACCTCAACCCTGGAATGGGACCTGACCCGTGACACCGGGTCAGCAGGCTGGATATGAGTGGGACAGTAAACCACATGCAGGATTATCTGCGTGTCCCTGAGGATCAAAACAATGGCACGCAGTATCCTATTCTGCTTCCAGAAAACCGACCTTGCACGCAAGTTTAGCGCACCCCAGACGGCCTGCATGTTGTCCTGCATCATGGCTAACTGCGGAATCCGTCGCACCCTGGCCCACTTCAGGAGCTGCCACACGCCATATAACTCGGCCACCTGCTGGTTGTCCACCCAACGCGGACAAAACAAGGGTCTGGCCCCCCCCACCGGGTCGTAAAGGCCCACACGGTATCCAACTGACCCATCACGTCGAAAGAACCCAGCCGCATCTACGGCAATCCATTTAACCAGCCTCCAGTCACCCACCAGCAACGGCGGCGGGTGGAACGCAGGCGCCGCAACCGCCACCGCCTGCACGACGCTAATCCAAAACCGCGGCGTGACCCGGACCCTGCGGGCCCTGTTATACGACAACAGGCTGTAAATTCCCGCCAGAAACGGCAGGTGCCCTTTCCCTGGCGCAGCCAGCCAGTTGATTAACCCCAAAATCCGCTGCACCTGTTGGACAGGGACCACCGTATCATACAGTGAAATGACTGCACTAATGATCTTGGCTACCAGCATTACATCATTCTCTATCACCAAACCCTGCACGTCGACTACCTTCCCCAACCACTTGGCCCTGGACGCTGGTTCTACCATAGACTTTTTCGAAATAACAAACCCAGCCAGTACCAAGACCGCCAAGAGCCACCGCCCACACTCCCGCAGCCAGTCCGCATCGGCCTCCACAACAATTAAATCGTCTAAGTAGTGGTCGTGGGGCACCTCCAACGCACTGTCATACCCTGCCGGCGGCGGGAAAGAGGTTAGGGCCTGTCTGACATGCTCCCCCACCACGTGGTGACAAATGGGCGGGGAAAGCTTCCAACCGAACGGGAGAGATCGCAAATCATACACACCATCTGGTCCCTGGACCCTAAAAGTCCCCCATACCTCCTCCGGCACTCGCATGGAAGGAAAACAGTTCGTCAGATCCACCGTAATTACGAAGCGCTTTTCCCGCCTCAGCCTGGAGTCGCTTGCCCACTTCACAAAGCGCCGTGCTAGACTATACAACGTGGGCAAAGACATCCTGGGCTGATCTGACCTGTCCAACTGGTTACCCCTTCGGCAGTTTACTATGAACGAACATTTTTCACTGGACTTCGGTATCAAGAAGATTGGAGCACTAGGCCCCAAGCCAAACCCCTGCATCCCTGGCTGCATGCGCTCCAGGTGTCCTTGCCCCGCCAGCGCCCGCACCATCGCCCCCTCGGACTCGCTGAGGGGTTGTCTCGAAAATTGCACACTAGACATGGTTGTGACAGCCTCCTTAGCAACCAGCTTTCTCCAAGTATGAACTGGAATGGGCACCCAACCACACTCTCCCAGCCCCTTCTCAGCCAACTCCACTGGGACTGACTCAAAAACTCTGCCAGCACCACTCTCCGGCCCCCTCCCATCATAGGGTCTGGGCTTGGGGCTATATGGGGGCAGGCCCAGGGTAACCCAGAGAAAATCTGAAAAGCGCACCGCGTTCAGCACATGCACTAGCAAAACCAACAGCCCTAACCGACCCCTGGTGGGTGTCGTGGAGAGATTTATAAAAATTCGGAAAATCCAAAAAAATGGGGTCCATAGGCTTTGAAAAGTCATGTGTGGGGGTAACCGAATTCGACGACACTGTCGCCACAGTTCAGACCTCCAATACCGAAACTCTGAACGTGGCAAGGGCCTGGGTCGCATGGAAGAGGTGTCATCGAGCGACGACCCCAGCCCCTGCCCGCACCGCGCATTTACGCGCCCGTGCTGCAAGCTCGGACGCGGCGACCGTCTTGGCGACCACGACTCGCCGCTTCTTGACGGGCTTCCGGGCCGTGGACTCTGCCCCTGCCCTGTCCCGTTTGGGCTGTTCCGGCCTCTGGACAGGCTTCGCAGTGATCTCCTCTCGGAGCGCTGTTCGGGTCTTCTCTGCCTCAGATCCTGACGACCATCCGTCTCCGTGATCGAGGGCTCCAATCGACTTCGGCCAGAGGTTGGTCGCCCTTGTGTCCTCCACCTTGAAGAACCATACTGCGGTACCGGACACGTGTGTAGGCTGTGGCAATCTGGCATCTTCCCATGGTAGATCCTCCCATGTCGCCACGTATCTCCTGGCGACCTTGACTGACCTCCACCTGGCCCAGGACATGACCTCCAGGATCGTCGCCCCCGACCGCACGAGGAGGGTGGCGCCAGCCCTCCGCCACGTATGCCACCGCATGTCCGCGTGTTCCGTTCCCACGAGTAAGCCGGCCATGATGTGCTGCAGCCTTGCGGCCCCTCCTTTGATGAGCGGCCCCGAGACATCCCGTCCCCGTCGCATTGCCAAGAGCCGCGCCAGCCCCATGACCCTCCGCACGTACTCACTTGCCGGCCTTGATACCCATGCTCGCCGCGTTTTGCTGTCGTAAAAGTTGACGTATCCGTTCTGCTGGTCCAAATCCTTGGGCCGTATTGATGCTGCCTCGCCAACCCTGAGGCAAAACGCGAGGGACAGTGTCGCGATGCAGACGCACAACATTTCCTCTTCTGTGGTGGCTTGCCTGGCCATGACCTCCAACGTTCCCAGCGACGCCCATCTCTGTCGGCGCGCTTTGCTGACCTTATCCTTCGCCCTAATAAATCTCCAAAAACTGCGTGGGACGAAGGCAGGGGCCACTTCCAATTCTTCCAGTAATCTACATGCGGAGATGGCCTGCCGCATGGAGCTGGAGGTCTTGTGTTGGCGGTACATGGAGATGAGGTACTCGCGGAGGATCTCAGTGGGCGTCTGGTCTGGGCTCTCTTCATGGGCTCCACGCATGGCCCTGATGTGACGTTCATAACATTCCCGGGTGGACACCGCCCAGGACTCCAGCATGAACCCTTGCCACCCGCCCTCGTCCGCATCCTCCTGGAATCGCAGGTATTTAATATGCCAGTCCGTGAATCTGGCTTCATCGGCCCGGACCACGATGTGTTGAGTGCCCTGCTCTGCACCCCCACCATCTGGCCCATGCCCCTGTCATTTCCGGCGGCAGTTCCACTCCCAGTGCCGGCCCCCGCAGATATCACAGTCCCCAGGCGGGGGCCGGTCACTGCGCCATTCACGGCCGTTTGATGCCACATAGAACTCCACCCCATTCCGCACAATGAACTTATGCTTACCCCGCCAAAAATACTCGGGGCCCGAAGAGCTGCCGCTGGATGAACCTGAAGTAGACGTATGCGACCGTCTCCTGGACTTCTTGTGCTTCTTACCTTTCCCCTTGGGGGAAGATTTCCGTCTCCCGGACTTCTCTTTGCTGCGGCCCTTTTCACCACCGCCATACCTGGCCCTCTTGTATTTCTTGGTGTACTTATGCTGGCATCTGGTCACCAAGCGCCAGAGATCTACAGCTGGGACCGCTGACACGCTGTCTTCGCCCATGTCAGAAATTGCCATTTTTACCAGGTCCAGGGCCTCCAGCATCCACTCAGGCACTCCTTCCTCTTCGCACAAGAATGCGTCAATGGTTTCCTCAGTCAGGGGCCTGTCGCCCCAGGGTACTCGCCGTGACGATGTCTCTCTCCCCGCCTGTGCTTGAGCCAGCTCTCGTTCCAACGACTCCATCCTGGTCTTCATCTCCAGCCACTCCGAACTCTCCTGCTTGACCTTCAGGCCCGAGGTCGCAGTAGTCGCCGCGGTCTGCGCCTGCTTGAACATTTTCTGCCCGGGATCGTACTCCACTCCATTAACATCCTCCCACGCCACAACCAGGTCCATCACGTCTCCCAGGTCGATGCTCAACTGGAGTTCCTCCTTCATCTGACCCGCCAGTTGGGGCGCATTATACCCATGCGCCGTCATCCTCATCGTGAGGGCTGCCACCTTGCGGCCAAGGACTTCTCCAGGTACTCGCGATCTCCATAGTCCGAACGCGTGCTCTGCAAAAGCGCATAGGGCCGCAGCATCCGGCGCAGACTCTGCCGGACGCTTAGTGGCACGCGCAGCTGAACTCGGTCCCCCGTTGTCTCCCATATTTCGGTTACGTTGGTGTACGGCTCTGGCAAGTTGGTCGTTGGAGATGTCACAGTCAGCCTCAAATTCGATGAGGCTCTCAACGTCAGTGGAGGCAATCAAGCACTCAAAAAGCTCGAAGCTTGCCAGAGCGTCCGGGAGATAAAACAACAACAAGGGGCCGAGCCCACCTCACAAAAATCAAAATTCTGGGAAGCAAAGGATCTCTGTTCAATATGCACACGAATGCAACCCCCATTTGCAAGCAAACGGGATGTTTCAAGTGGGGGGTCTGCGTTTATTGGACAAAATAATGATTTTACAAGGGGTTAAACTAACAATTCAACCCCTTGAGGTAGGGTAAAGGGAAAAAGGCCCAAAAGGGGGGGTATGTGGCGTTTTCCCCTATATACGGGCCTGCCTAGCTTTGATCTAACGACCTCTCCGAGGTGATTTTGGGGCTTTCGGAGGGCCCATGGCACGGGCTACATAGGCCTAGCGGCCACTACGTGGGTTCCCATGGGTGCTCAAGTACCCAATTGTCACCAAATGATCACCCAAACCCATCCTAGGGGCAACGGAAGGGTTTCATGAAAAATCGAATTTCAAAAAAACTTTCACGTGCCACTAAACAGTCTATCCAGTGTGAAAACGGCAGTGTCCTCACTAGCAAGGGGCCATATGGGGGGGGGGGGGGGGCGTCTGGGGGTTACCTGGAGTTGGGACCCGGGACCCCCGCCATGGGATAGGGGGTCCATATACAAGAAAAAAGTTCTTCAGGACCCAAGTCCAAATACACACACAACGGCCACAATACGTAAAGAAGTTTTGACCCCCCCCCCAAAAAAAGCGGTACCCAGGTGCGGGGGAGTACGGGGGTCAAAAGCCAAAAAAATCATTGGGGGATCATTTTTGGTCCTAAAATGATGATTTTACAAGGGGTTAGACGTCAGAAACCATACATTGGGGTATGCTACGCGAACGACCCCCAAAAAGGGGGGGGGGTATATGACGCTCGCGCCTCCGCTTGATCTAACAACCTCTCTTTGAGGTGAAGGTTTGGGTGAAGAAAGTGAGCAAGGTTGGCCAAAATGAGGTTGGGCACTGGATCAAGTGTGCCAGTTTGAAGCCACTGGTCTGCCATTGGGTGCCACTGGCACTATGATGTCACCCATAGATCCTGGAATGCTGGGCTGTGGGGCATCGTTGGGCATTGAATAAGTGGGCCGCAGGAAATTCTCCACACCTGGCGCCGTAGGATCCATTTTTTTTTTTGCTCGTGTTGGTGCCGCCCCCCGACCCCAGCCCAAACAAGGCCGGCAGATGTGCTTAGCAAAGGTGTTTCGGGCATTTGCAGTTCTGTCGCAAATTTGGCGAGCTTGTCCACTGTGTGGTGTATGAACAGCCTATAGCTCTTCATGAGCCCCACGTTTGCTCCCGAGGAGCAGTGCCTTTGGCTTGAGGGGTGCACTTGAAACCTGCACGAGCTGCCGAAAACCCGGACATGCTACCTTTCCTTGTGCTGGCACAGCCCTTTTGGGGGGGGGTGCAGACCAAGATGAGCTGACGTAGCCCACTCACTTCGCAGTACTCGAGATAACTTCTCGGAATCAAGGTTCAGAGCTGTCCAGCGCTACAATAATCGCACAATGGCGTGTTACCGGATCTGACAGGCAGTGAGGATTAGCTGGGTCTGAAACCAGGTCTTTTTGAGCCTACCGTCTTTGTGCCTCGTGCACACTGGGAAGCCTACAGGCGTGGCAGTTTCCCACTGCATCACCTGGAAATCTAGACTTTGTTATCGTCTTTGGTGGCAGTTCGCCTCCCTCTTGCGGTTGTGGGTTGGTTTGTACCCAGCCACTTCAGCAGCCATGGTGCTGGTCGCAGGGGCGCACCGTGTTCTGCTGCCTGGGGTCTGGGGGTTTGTTGAGCTCTCAGAAGACATTGCAGAGTCATGCTTTCCTTGGGCGGGGCTGCTTTGTGTGCGGTAGGGTGCCTGCATCTCCCCCCGGCACCCACTGTCCCCCATGCGGTTTTACTCTGCCCCTGGAGGGGGAAGGCAATGGTGGTGTCGCAAACCCCGCCTGCCCACTCGCTCCCTTGGCCTGTGCTGTCCACCGTCCACCCTCCCTCCCTCTGGCACACATGAGCACAGAAACGCGGGGTTGGAAAACTGGCAAAACCAAATTGCCAGCGCCTTCGGCGCCACTATTGTTGCCGCACTTCGGATTTCTCTGCCACTTTTGAGGGGCGGAGGGACTCAGTGTAGGGGACCCAGACCTGGCGGACCATTGCGTTTGGTCCTGAAGTTGGGTTGATGAAAAAAAACCTGCCTGCTTTCAGCAACACTTGCAGTGAAACTCAGGTCAGCAGCGGCGGGGGGGAAGTGACACCATTTCTGATTGAGGCTCCGTTTCGCGACTATAACTCCGGTGGGTGGTCCATTGGCTCAAGATTGTGCCCCTACCCCCACCACCTTCCCCACGACCCCGTTGATGTCCGCTTGGTGAATCGGCGCCAAGGGCTTTCTGCGGAAGCCTCATGGACCATGTGCCACGCTCGTGCGTGCGAACTTCTGCCTCGGCTTGAGCCTCATTATTGATTGATTTGTTTTGAAATCTTCATCGTTGTTTCATTCTTTTGACCACCGCGATCCCAGGGTCCGGGTACATTGCGCCGGGTATCTACTGGAACACCGCTAACAACAACAAACCATCTGACAGCTACTCCCAAATGCATTACCCCATTGGGAGGGCACCGGGTGGCTGTAATCACGGACACCCCCCCTTCCCACTCACTCCACACAACCCTCCATTCCTGCAATTCACGCTGTTTCCCCACAACAGCCCTGGCACAGAAGCACCAAAAAACGATCATTCGGCTGCGTTGCACGAGGGTCCTTCCTGCAAAATTGTGGAAATGCCAGCGCTGGCAGCTTTAAAGGTGGCGAGCCTTATGGCATGCTGCGGTTATGACCACAGCAAGAAAAATCATCAGCCAGTCAAAGAGGGATATTTATGGCACAACTGGTGTGACAAGTCTCCGCAAACTGGCACGTTTAGCAATAGGGAGTGGGTGAAGGGGTGCAGCATGACGAGGGCCGTCCAGGGATGACTGGAAATGGTGTAAATGCAAGGCAGCCTGACTGCGGTGAGGACCACAGTGACCGGCGGATTTTGCATGGCGGTGAGTTGGACTGCATGCAGGCGGGTGGGTGCCTGTACGCGGGTGTGGGTGTGCACACAGCACCCTGTCTGTTCGACGGCGGACTGCAGCTTGCGCGCACACGCACGATTGAGGGGCATCCGTGGGGGACGACTTGCACCGCGCGATACGTCTGTGGGGATACCCCGGGGGCATCCTGATTGTTACCCCTCTCCCAAAATGACCCGTAAGGAGAGCACCCCCAATTGCACCAGCACCCCTCCTTCCCACAGACGTGGCACAAGCAACACCACAACACAATTGGCGCCCACTGCATAATTCAAGTTCACTTACATCCACGAAAACAGAGGGAAAATGGGCGAAAGTGGCTGGAAATGGGTGAAGAGGTGTGAAAAGGGGTGGGAATTTACAAAATGCCACATCTGAACTGCACAAGAGGCTAAAAAAATCCGTCACGGAACAACAAAATTGTGCAACCGGGCCAAAACTGATGGTCGGGTAGTGGCCAACATACAGAACTTTGTGTGCTGAGTGTCTTTGAAATGGCCTTTGGCCCGTTGTGGCCCTTCATGGTCCCAAACAAGTACATCCGCAGAGGCGTGTGCCACGAGAGGACAAATCCAAACGACAACCCACCACCTTTCCCATGGATTTCGCCGAATCGCCGCGTCACGCACGCCCCGCGCGCGCACCGCGTCAGGTGCCCCCCCCGCGTTCTCCAGCAAAGCCTGGGCAGTCGTACCTGTAGCTGACTGGGAGGTGATGTGCTTGTTGATTTGGACGACTGTCGGTAGGGAACAAAAGCGAGATGCTGTCCTACACTGGAATGGTCGTGTGGTCTCCCAAAGACTGTTGTGAAACCCTGATCTTCTGAAAACACACTGATGTGCGCAATGGAGAGGCTGCATGGGACTATTGGCCATGTTGAAGTCAAGAGGGAGGGGAGGAGGGGGCCATAAAGGCGAGGCAGCAAAGCCAAGTTTGGGGGGGGGGGGCACAGTACAGAAGAAGTACCACACCATACCGCACCGCGCAGTGCATCGCAAGGGTTGCACTGCAGGGCGCACCGTGTGCAATGGAGCGGAGCTCTGAAGGAGAGCGGTTGTTGTAGCAGGATTGGGTATCGGAAGTCACCGCTGGGCCGCCTATTGTTCTGGTCTTCGAGGCAGCACCAGCGCCTGCATGGCCTTGAGGGCCTGCAAGCGCCTCATGCCTCTACACACAGAGGGAGGTCGAATAGTGATCATCGTCCATCGTTGTGAAGACATGGCCCTCGCTCACCAGCCACTGCAGGTTCTCCACGACATTGGGTGTGGCCCACGAGGAACTGCAAGCGTTGTAGATGTCGTTGCGGTGCACACCCAAATCTTTGTTGGAGGCGTTGGTGATGACCTGAAGACCGTCAAAAACCGGTGAATGGGTTAGCTTTGGCACCTTAGAAAAAAGGGGGGGGGGCAAACTAGCATGACGTCCAAAATTCGAGAAATGGGGTACCCCTGTGCCAGAATCAATCAGTTTGACCTCAACCTATAGGGGGGGGGGGGACTACAGGGGGGCATCTCAAAAAGGGGGGGTGAGGGCAGGTATGGAGTAGGTGGGGGTGGGGATCAGGGAGTGGGAAGAGGATGGGATTAGACGGACACCGAGGTCTGCAGCAGTCTGTTCCAAAGAATGGGCAATGAACCAGTCCCTTGACCTTTGCAATTACACCCACAACCTTGAAAAATGAACTCAGCCACCTCAAAACCGGGGGGGGGGGGGGGCAAGGTGTCTTGGAGAACTACCCATTGTAGACCTCTGGCCGCCAGTGCTACTCTGAGAGCAAGGTATATGGATGTGGATACATATAGATACCAAATATACGGGTAAGCCCCCTCACCACGAGCAACAACTCACATGTATTACTACACCCCTCTGCCGTTCTATGTAGCAAGCAAGCACCACATGCACCAATGTCTCGTTTCCATTGTTCTATTCAACTCTGTCGCAGCGTGTCGGGCTCTATTCTAATCTTGCCATCATGTGCATTGACCTGCATCCTGCCCAGTTCTCAGAGATGGAGCCACAAATGCAAGAATGGTGGCCAGGCTGCGGGTTGGCAGCGGCAACTGGGGAGGAGCCCTGAATGCTGGCGTCATGTGCTGCAACAACCTTGATTCACCCATGTCCACAAAGCTGCTCTGAGGGCCTAACTCGAAGATATGTCTGGGAAACACCCCCAGGCAGCCCCAAAATGGCACAGAATCTGCGCTGTTTGGCTCGAAATAGCCCCAAGCCAAGAAGGGGCTGTGGGGAATCGTGGAAACTGTGGGGAATGCGAAGGGCACCCAGTCCGCCCCAACCCCCCACTTTTTGTGGTTTCCAGCACCATTGCCTGATTGGCCTTGGTGAGGGAGCACATTGGGGCCCATCCAGCCCAGGCCAAAATACATCCCGCGCGGATGTAGGCGGGTCTAACTCGGGGGAAATGATTTTGTGGAATGCCTTGGAATGCCTAGCCACGTGTTTTTTGGCCCCACTGGAGTCCACTTTGACCCAACCAGGCCCACGAAAACTCCCCAAAAGCCTTGCGAATGGGGCATTCAGGGACCAAAAAAATCAGGCAAGGGGGGTCAAAGCGTTTTTTTTCAAAAGTGGTCCGAGGGCACTTGGGACGGCGGAGTAGTTGTCTGTGGGCCCTTTCCAGTCCGCTGTCGCCTTGTGTGCCAAAGAGGGTCCAAAAGGGGGCCATTTTGGGACAAGAAATGGGTCAAAAATAGTGAAAGCACGGCACACTCGGACCCATTTTCACACAAACCGCCATCGAAGTTTGGGACAAGGACAAGGCTAAACAGAGCTACGCGGGGAATCACATCTTGGACTGAGTGGGACTGGGGCAGAGGGGGTGTAGACACACCGCACCATGCGATAACCACACCCCATGCACAACGCCATGTGCACAGCACGTGCACACGCAGCACCTGCAGAATGGCGGTTTGCAGTTCATTGAAAGACGACCCATAACGGTCCGGCTTCATGGTACTGGGGGGGGTGGGGCCGGGGGCGGCCGGGGGCATCGTGCCCTTCATGGGGGTGGTCACCGGGGCATTGGGGTCCATTGGAGGCAATGGGCCCCGGGTATTGTGCAAATGGACCCGGATCACCTCCAAGTTGTGGTATGTGACCTCATCAAAGGCCTCGATGGGTTTGATGCGGAATGCCACAACGTTCAGGCTCTTCTGCCACTGCCGGAGGTGCCCGTACACGCGGACGTAGGTACCGGGATTCTCCGCATCCTTGGCCTGCGTCATGCCTGTGTCGTCACTCTCCAGCCACACCTGATAAGCGTTGGGGGGGGGAGGCGGGGCATGAAAGCGTTTCCAGTTGGAAGGTACAAATGATCACCCGCAAGCACACCATACCAAACCATGCCATGCCACGCCAGCCACGCCGCGGCTTGGCTTGGCTTGGCGCGGCGGCAAGGCAGCGCGCACGCATGCGTGTAGAGATCCTGCATCCAAACCCTCTCAGACATGCACTGTTCCAGTGTCAACTGCATGGCCATCGCCAGGGATGCATTGGAAGGGGGGGAGGCGGCGCCGGCGGTAGCAACAACAGCAGCAGGGGAAAATGCACGAAGACACAAACACACAGCAAAAGGCTTCAGACGATGTCCCGCAATCAGAATAAAAAGGAATCACAAGGTGTCTTGCATGCATTGCGCAACTGTACCGTGTGGCGGGACATTTTGCTTACTTTCGCTGAAATGGAACTTGACAGCACAACCATGTTTCCCCCTGGGACCGGACAAATGTGACGGATGATGATAGTGACCTGAATTCTGACACGGAGGTTGTGTGGGTGAAGAGTGCCCGTGGTGTATGGGGTATGGGACACAGTTTTGGGAACAAGTTGTATTTTACAAGGGACATTCCCCAAGGGAAATGGGTTCCCAAAAATCTGCTTGCGCCTGCCAAGCCTCCTACCAAGAAGGCAAAACCACCACCCAAGAGTGCTGCCCAAAGCATTCCAGTGGAAAATGGAGAGCATGTGCAAGAGTTCAAGGTGAAGTGGAGCAGGACCAAGAATTTTACACCGAGCTGGTCAAGGAGTAGGTCTCCGTACATTGGCAGCCCTTTGAAGGCATCTTATGCTGAATTCTTTCGTTTTATGCTGCAATTTCTGTGCCTGCAAATGTGCTTGTACGGTGTTCGTGCGGTCCCCCAGGGGGGGGGTGGGGGACCGTCACTTGGTGACCGTCCCCCAGGGGGGGTGGGGGACCGTCTTCCCTGGGGTGGGGAACGACAAGGGGCGGGGGGGGGGGGGGGGGTAATTTTTTTTCGAAAAAAATTCCCCAAGGAGGTTTGCTAGATCAAGCGCAGGTGTGTACGCTGTATCCCCCTCCCCCCCCCGTCTATGGCTGGGACATTCAGTTCAGCTGACCGACCCTTTGATGCCCTTTTGTCAATGTCCAGTGTTTCACCATCCTGTGGCCCCCACCATTTGTGTGTGACACATGGTGCTGGGACGCACAGATAGAAGGTAAAAAATGGTAGGAAAATGCTGAGCATATTGCTCAGGATATTTGGGGATGCTCAGCATTCATGCTCAGCAAATGGGACTCATATTGCAGGGTTGATCTCGGAAGTCCCAGCCAAAATTTCTTCCGAGCTCCCCCGGCACGGTCGGCTGGGGAGCCCATGGAACATTCCTACCGATATCGGTTGCGTTTTGGGACCCGATTTGGCTGCCAAAACTTCCGAGCATCTTTCCGAGGGATTTCGAAAACTTCCAAGCGTTTTTCCATCGGTTTTTTGTACAATGACCTACACCGTTCTTGGTTCCCAAATCCCACACCTCAGCAAAGAAACACACAAAAAGACAAGCATGACCGTTCACTTACGCTTGAAATGTGAATGCTCAGTGCCTTGCCTGTTCATTTCAGCTTGAACTGTGAATGCTGTAATCTCCTTCGCTGAGCATCTGCACAGGACAGCCATCGCTTGACATGGCATCCACATCCACCACCACACGGCGATACTTCTTGGGTTGAGGTTGGGGTTCAGGGTTGTCACTGGATGATGAGGAAGAATCTGAGGCACTTACTGTGGAGGCACCAGATAGGTGCACAGCATCATCATCCGAATCATTATCCTCGGGACTGCTACTGCTCCCACTATCACTGCTGCTGCTGCTGCTGCTGCTGCTGCTGCTGCTGTTGCTACTGTTACTGCTGCTACTGCCACTGCCACGAGGGCACACAAGTTGCTGCTCAATGTCGCTATCAACAATGGGTACACGCGCCAACTTCGTACGTCTCATGGGTTGAACACGCTGCTGCTCGTTCAAACCCGTAGGACCTTGAAATGAAGCAGCACTGTCCTCGCCCTCCGAAGGGGGTACAATATCAACTGTCGCAGGGTTAGAAACTCGGCTTTGAGGGATGGGCCCCACACGTCCCTTACCCTTTCCCTTGTCCTTCAGCGCCTTACGGCGTGCAGCACAGGACTTAAATGTGGCACGGCTCTTCAAACCCAGTTTGGGCCACTTGCAGACAGCTTCCCTGTCCAGTGGTACCCATTGACGGACACCACGCTTTGAGCCACAGGTCCCACACACACATACCACATCACTCTCGGGATTTGCACCTGGAAAGGCGCATTTCACCGAACGGGTGTCTGGGTGCATATATAGGGAACCACCTTGGCCACGTTTGGGGGCGTCTGCCCAATTGGAGCACGATGCTCCACTTGCCTGCGGGAGGTCACGGCCCCCCGAGTCACCCACACCACCACCCCCTCCCCCTCTGGCCCGTAGCGTGCCCCGGCCGCGAACCAGGACACTGTCTTCTTACTCAGCTGTGCAAGCACCATCTGGACTTGCACAGCTGCAACAGCCGCCAACAAAGCTGCGCAGTGGGCAGCCTGCATGCCCTTGGGGTCCTCCGCATCTTCTGCTGCGGCGGCGGGCCCTGCTGCTGCTGCTCCTGCTGCTCCTCCGACTGCTGGCGCCTCCCACAAAGCGGGGGTGGCTGGCGAAGGGTTGCTGGCACCGGCACTGCTATCGGCGCTGGGGTTCCCACTCCCAAGTTCAGCCAGTCGACCCGAGGAGATGGGGACGGCGGCAGGAGCTGGTGGCTGGGCGCGGGCAGCCAGGGCAGCAGAGATGGAAGACATCAGAGCGAAAAAGAGGGCTGATGAAGACCCAACACAGTGCATCCCCAGCTTAGGCAGGGGGGGGGGCTTCTGCGGTCCCAACCTGGCCCTGGCCCTCACCCTTGGCCTGCAACCATGCACCTAAGATGGTAAGTCGCTGCCGCTTTGGTGCGCCCTCGGAAGAAGGTTTGGGGGCTGGGGCCAAAAGAAACTCAATGCCCCACAAGACACCGTGCGCATGGTACGTGGGTTGCTGGTCTGTTCTGAAAACCTCACCGTCGGGGGGGGTAACCACCTTTTCCCACGTGCCTGAGGGGGCTTGGTCCCACACCCGCCAGCCGTCCTTTTCCCCGAAAACCTCTACCACATGTGCACCTGTGATGGTGGCTCTGAGGGCGCTGTGAATCGTTGCATGTGGGGACTCGCAGAAGGCATCGTTTATGATAACCCTCAAAACCTCGAACGGAACATGAATAAATGAGAGGGGGGGGAACTGCACGTTGCAGGAAACTACTTTTTTGGACCGCTTCTTGATCTTGGCCTCTTTGAACCAAGTAACTACATCGCTCTGGGTCCACTTTAACTCGCGAATGGTACTGTCCGGGTGTGTGGACAGTATTGATTTCAAGTACATGTAATGTACACGCAGCCTCTCTTCAGATTCCTCTGCAAAGGTCCGGTCCGTGTTGTATTTCGGATCCGGACCAACAATGCAGAGGTTTCTGTATTGTACACCGTACGAGGTCTCATGTTTGCTGGGGCTTGTCTTGCCCACAGCCTCCCGTGTCGTCAAGACAGGGATTGAAAAATGCTTATGCATAAGCATAGCCAGCAAGGTATCCTTGGGCTGGATGCGGTATGCATCAGGGACGACCCTGTCCAAAAAAACCCTTAGCATTCTGGGTTCAATGGTCTCTGACGGCTTATGCCGCAGGCACAGTGCTGCTAGGGCGTGTTGGAGGCGCGATTGTGTATCACCCGGTTCGGGAACTTCGGTATTGGCTGTGTCCGCGTCAATGAGCTCGCCCTCAAGCTCCAAATCTTGTTCCGGGAGCTGCTGAACGGGCTGGGGGGGCTGAGCGGACGAAGACGAGGCACTAGCGGCACTGCCTTGACTACCAGACATGTCTGTTGCAGGTGACAAAAAGTGTTCTGAGCACAAAAAGGGAATACATTAGTGAGTCTACTCAAAGGGGCCTAGGTGAGAAAGCGACACACATGCAAAAAGAAAACCACAAAAGCAGGCACAAAGCATCACAAGGCACAAAGGGCAAACATTCAGAAGCTTGAGTACAGTGTTCTCGATGCAAGTTTGTAGGCAAAGCAGCCACCAAGGATCAAACTGGCGTTGCACATGTCAAAAGCAAAAGTCCAAATTCACAAAGGAGCACAAAGGGGAAGCAATCATAAGCTTGAGCACAGTGTTCTCCATGCAGTTTTGTATGCAAAGCAGACAAAGGGTAGACAAACATTAGCTTCAACGTGCTGTTCTCCATGGCATCTTGCAGGCAAGGTAGGCACCAAGCATCCAACCAAAATTCCACTGGGTTCGGGCTGAAAAATTTCTTCCGAGCTCCCCCGGCACGGTCGGCTGGGAAGCCCATGGAACATTCCTACCAATATTGGTTACGTTTTGGGACCCGATCTGGCTGCCAAAACTTCCGAGCATCTTTCCACCAAGCATCCAACCAAAATTCTACTGGGTTCGGGCTGAAAAATTTCTTCCGAGCTCCCCCGGCACGGTCGGCTGGGGAGCCCATGGAACATTCCTACCGATATCGGTTGCGTTTTGGGAGGCCGATCTGGCTGCCAAAACTTCCGAGCATCTTTCCAAGGGTTTTCGAAAACTTCCAAGCGACGGACCGAAGCATATCGCATGCACGTCGGTACAGATTTCCTAAATTTGCCACCGGTAACCGGACAATATTGGTATCTCTTTCAATGTTCTATGCTGGGCACCGGTGGTACATGTGAGCTAGTTGAGGGGTGGAACGGATGCAATGGGGTTGTCAAAGACAATCATCAGAGGGGGGACGTGACAAAATGCCATGGTGCACCAAAGTGGCCGCAATACGTGACGGGTTAAACTGTAGAACTCATTTGGCATGATGTCGGTGTTCGACAATGGAGGGGGTGGAGTGCAGATCATCAATCACAGATAAAGGTGTCACCTGGGGGGACGGGGGCTGGCAACTGTTGTATGAGTGCAAGGGATACAAGTGGCAGTGCCCCACAACACAGTCACCCATACAACAACACAATGAGCCGCAACGAAAAATTTTGGGTCAACCAAGTGACGGTCCCCCAGCCCCCCCCCCCCCCCCCCGGGGAACGACAAGGGGTGGGGAACAACAAGGGGGGTTTACGGTTTACCACAGACCTGGCCGACATGGAGCATGGGGCACAGATGGGCAGGTTCAAGAGAGCCGACACACGAACGCACACAGTCGCACCTTCACGTCCATAATGCCCGTGCCATCGTCGATCTTGTAGGCCACGTTGGTATTGTTGCTGGTGTCATTTGCCAACACTTTGCCAACGAATGTGACCTGTGGCGAAGACAGGCGCAGCATGTGACAGATCCCCCGGTGTCATTGACTCCCCACAGAAATCTTTTTTTCGTACATCCGCCGATTTTCAGTCCGACCCCTTCAGGGGAGCGGGATCATGGCCACGCCACGGTCCACAACGGTTGTATGTGCTGGTCGTCTCTTCCAGACCCCACTATCATTTCGGAAACAATTGGGTCACCCACACTACAATCCCCTTTTGACTTAGCAGGGGGCAGGTGGCGGGGGGCGCTGAGCAACTTCAGCTGTTACATCTGAGCATGTGTTGAATGAACCCTGTGGTGACATGGATGGGCCCAGGGTCTGTCTGGGGCGGTTAACAGATTTCCAGTAGTGGTACACATAACCATCAGGGTATGCCCACTCGGCCACGCATCTCTAGGAGACGCCGGGACCATATCGGTCCCGGTAACTCTCAACAAGCAGTACCCCGCCCCCCCCCCCTTGTATAAGCTACGCCAATGTACGGAATTATTGCGGTCCCTACACCTACTGTAGCTTGGCCATAGAACAGTGGAATGTTCAGCAATAGGTCCCCACCGACGGACGCCCTCAATCATCAAGTATCACGCGGCGGAGCCGCGGCACACATTGTCCCATCTGTCCAACAAGGCGCCGTTAGGCGCTGTCACACATAGTCCAAGGCAGTCCGAGAGCGCCGCTGGCGCCCTCCCTCGCTGGTTCAGGTCTGGCCTCAGAACTCGACCCCCCCCCCGACGCCTCTTCCTGCTCTCACTGACATCTGTACTAAATTCGTCACTGTCACTGCCCGATACCCTCCGCAACCGCGTGTCACTAACATCCGTACTGTACAGCTCTTCATCTGAGCTGAGCAGGAGGTCCTCGTCCCCCGATGTCGACGACGCGGTCGAACTACCGTCCCACGTCCCCCCGGAGTCAACCTCTGACCCAATCTCCAGGTCCAACGTATCCGCCATGGGCTCCAGCCCCAGGGCATCCCACTCAGTGACACGGCGTCGCTTAGACAGGGGCAGCAGGTTATAGGGGTGTAATTCCCGGCCCTGCCCCGCCAACTCGTCGGCTGCCTCGTTGCCGGCCACCCCGAGGTGCGACGGCACCCACCGGACCTGCAACATGTCCCCCGCCTCCCCTCGCAGCCAATCAATGTGTTCCCACAAATCTCTGTGCCCCACCTCCCCTGCGGATGTGCGCCACCCATGTCTCTTCCATTTCTCCGTCCAAACTGTGATGGCTTTGAAGATGTACTCGGAGTCTACCACTACGACCATGCGCTCCCCCTCCGCCCGACTTACCATGGCGTGCAGCACTCCTCGCAGCTCCCCCCTACTGATACTTTGTCGTTCGTGTGCTGGCACATGTGCCCGAAAGTTGCGGCTGTGATGGTGCCCGAACCAAACACCATACCCCGCCTGCATCCACCCCCGCACCCGTTTCGCGGAGCCATCCGTGTAAACCACCACCCAGCCCTCCCCCGACATTTTCTCCAATTCCGCCAGCAGTGACTTCTTATGTTCGCCCCATTTTTCTTCCTTTAATTTCAGCGGGTCGGGTCGCGCTGACGGCTGCTTGGCCGTTGTGGGGGCCTGGGGCGCCCTGTGGAACATTATTTTATGCTCCGCCCAACCGTGGAGTTGAGCTATCAGGTGTCGAAGATCGGCCCGATTGCACGACATATTGCGCTCCCCCCTCCAGCTTTCCAGTACACCCACCCACACGGCCACGAAATCCTCCAAAGACACCTGCCTATGCTGGTACTTCACCTCACAGCGCAGTTTCCATTGCGCACGCAGGCCCGCCCAGAGAACGAAGCCCTGCGTCGTCTGCAACGACAGCAAGGGTTCCTCCAGCAAAAGCCTGCTTGGCTCAACCGCTGCCCCCACCCCCTGTGCCAAACCAAACGCCTTCCTGACTGTATCGAACACGAAGGCCGAAAAATAACATCGCTTCAACGTGTGAGCGTGATCCTCCACCCGCCCACACGGCGGACACAGTTTGCCCCCCAACCGTTCCATCCGCACCCCGACCGGCAGTTTCCGCCACAAGACCCTCCGAATGAAGTCCAAATCCCATTTGGGGAGGTGCAGGCACCCAAATACGCGCCAGACTTCCTTCAGCTGTCGTGCCTCGTGGCACGTGCGCTGTTGCATGGCCAACAGGGTGCACCTCTTCGCCCACTGCGTGGGCCAATTGTCCACGGGGGGGGTCACCGGGGGCGTAAAGCTGGGTTCATACATACCCACCACCCTCACCGCCGATTCCACGTACACGCTGCGCCACATGGGGGCCACCGTGTCCAAAAGCTGGGGGGGTATCATGGACCCCGAAATGAGGTCACACCAGCGTAGCACCCCCTTGCGATGCAGCGCCGGAGAAAAATACGTCAACCAGTCCTTGCTGCGAAAAAACACGCAATGCCACACCCCAAGGGACCACAACTCATGCAGGGGGGGCCGCCCCCCCGTCGTACTGTAGCTTGGACAAGGGCGTAGCTTGCACGCAACAAATACAACTACCGACACACACGTGGGCGCGCGCATGGTATGAGTGCACCTTGACCTCCGCCCACATTTCCAAGTGTATGCAAACACAAGAAAGCCTTGGGAACATGAAAATTTCAGGTTCACACCCAAATTGGCACAAGCAATGAAGAATGCGAAGCCTACAAATGTTCAGCTTGGAAACATATGAAAATAACTGGACGGCCAGGTTCAAAAAGAGAAGATTGCATGGTGAGCTCATGCAAGAAAGGGGAATATAAAGCACAAATATTCCAAAAATCAGAGCCATGTGGGTTGAAGTGGGCAAAGACTCACAACAAATGTGTCCATGACTCCTTGCAATTGGCAAATGTGACGACAAACCCATGTCTTATGTGGCCGCACTACATTTCGTACGCAATTAAAACTGCGTACACAATTATTACGGTCCCTACGCCTACTGTAGCTTGGACAAGGGCGTGGCTTATACAAGAGGGGGGGCGGGGTATCTCTCAAACCCCCTATCACTCATCTCTCGTACCTCTCCTACCGTAATTGAGTTGACTCCCCACGGAAATCCCATGGTCTTCCCCAGTGGAGGGACGCACGCACACGGGCACAATTCACCTGCACGAGGGGTTGGCCATCCACGCGGAACACTTCATCAGAGCCCTGCTCGGCACTCCACAACATTTTGATGGTGACGGGCGTCAGCGTCTGCTGGTCTGCAGCGCGGAAAGTCTTCTGCGAAGGGGACTGATCAGCGCCGGGGGAGGCGAGGAACCCACCCTGGCCTGCGGCAGGGGCGAAGTCGTTGGCATCAGGGTACCCAGACATTGTGTGTGAGCTCCCAACAAAAATGCTACGAACAGCAGAACGACACGCGACGCTTCGTGGGGAGATTTGATTCCTTTTTTTTTGGCTCAGACCAAGATGAGCTGGCGTAGCCTGCTCACTTCACAGCACTCGAGGCGACCCCTCGGGATCAAGGTTCAGAGCTGTCCAGTGCTACGATGATCCCACAAATGATTGTGGTAGCGGATCTGACACGTGGTGAGGATTGGCTGAGTCTGAAACCAGGTGATGCAGTGGGAGACTGCTTCATGGGGAGATTTGATTCCATGATGGAGACAGGAAATGATGTGTTGACTCTGGGACTTGGGCTGAGGCAGGGGCAAGACAGGGCAGGGGCAGGGGCATGGGTAGGGGCAACGATGTGGGGCTCGGGCTTGGGTTGGGCTCGACATGAGTTGTGTGAAGAATTCCCCAAGTTGCTTTAAACAATTTGTGTGTGTGGGGGGGGGGGGGGGCTTGGGCCGAGTTTGCTGCTTTCTGGGCAGCATTGGTGCAGGATTGGAAGGACCCTTGAATCGTGTAGTAATCTGCTGAGTGCCCTTTGTACAATGGCGGACACAGGCTGTTGTGACATGAGGGTCCGCTCCTGCAACCTGTGGGCACGCCTTGATATCAATCATATTTGTTTCAGCGCGGATGGATGACTAGAGAGGTGATTGGCAAACACCCTCTGAGATTTTTCGGACTCGGTTGGGCTGTAGGTCAGGCACTGCTGGGCAGGGCAGGAACACTTCAAGGGCACAAAACCCCACATGGTGGAAATCCCCCCCCAGACCCTCCTGCACACCCCACAAAGCGCAAAATGGAAACTGCTGCACTGTGGTCGCTGCGCCACACAAAAATTTGCTGACAATCACCTCAACTTCCTCAACAGAGCAAATGCCGATGCGTTGTGCAACACATGATTGTGGGCACTGGTTCACTGAATGGGAACTTCTGCACAGGACAGTCTTTGTTGCCAAACCCCGCGGACATGCATCCTTAGTCAATCCCAGGTCTGCCCAGAAAACCAAAAGTTCCCAAGAACTTTATGTTTTGACCCTTGTTGAGACTTTACTGTTTTTCAGGCATGGTGAGCAGTACATGGCTGTCCCAAGAATTGACTGTGTGAAGCAGTGCAGTGCATGTCAGGCAGGGAGTGGAAACAAAACACAGGCCGACGGAAGACAGAGCCAGGGCATGGTGGTGAGATTTGTGTTCCGGTGGATTGCGGCGAGGGGGGGCCTCATATTTAGAAGCTGTAGCCCATGGGCTCGGTGCCACACCCCCCTGAGGACCTCTCTCAGCGAGGAGACATATTGATGGAAGGTGGATTGGTGTGACCACAACCCTCACCGTCCCATCCCCCGAGTCAAAGTGCCCCTCCCCCATCTCTCAAACCACTCCAGTCCTACCAACTCTAGGATCCAGGTGTGGGGTGTCACCCATGTTCCAAAGGCATTGCAGTCATCTAGTGCGGCCAACTTGGCCACTATACACAGATCCACACAGCCATATCCATGTGCTGCTCTTCCCTACCACAAATTCAGCCGCGCCACCAGGACTTCACAGACCTGTTTTGAGAAATGAGCGGTTGCACACTGCAAAAAGTAGGAGTAGACTGGAAAACCGGGCTGTGTACTCACGCTTTGCACACACTCGTTCTTTTCTTTGTGTGCTCGACTTTCGAACCCCTGCCAGGCTAGCATGGACTGCTTGAAAGCGCTCAGAACACGGGGCCATGAAGCAACGGATACTTGGCTACCGAACGCCCCCGTGTCACAGGCGACCGGTCATTGCCACGCAAAGTTCAATCAGTTCCTCGTATTGTGCATTAATCACGACTGGAATGTTCCTTTGTGTACCTGCTCACAGGTCTGCTCTGCTTGCTGAAAAACCAATACTATAGCACCTCAAAATTGTCTACCTCAAGCGATCCTCAACATGAAGATCTCAACTTCGATATCATTGCACCTTGACATAATGTAATATCATGCCTTCCGAGTTCCCCCGGCTGGAGACCCACAAGTGAAGCTTAAAAGCGTTGCAGAGGCTCTACAGTGCTCCCCGACACTCATTCGGTCTTGGGGAATCCAACAGCGGGCCATAGGAAGCTTTACGCCCCTGCCCAAACGTCAGCGACACTCAGAGAGAGCGAAGGCTGACAGGTCGTTGCCAACACTTAGAGAAACCGCGGGTAGTGGGGTCAGGGCCGGAGGGGCCCTGAAGCACCAAGTTCGGCTGCCTGTAATCAAACAAAATGTAAAATCTATATATACTGGTCACTGTCTGGTCGGCTCGGCATGATGAAAAGAAGCAGGCTCAAAACTAATCATCTAACTCCTGATGTGCCGGTGACATTTCCACTGTACTGGAGCCGCATTCGGCCACTGCTCCTGACAGGTGTCCAGATGCAACCGAGCAACGGGGCTCCACTACGCGCATGTCCAAGACAATCAATCAATCCTCTCAATATTGATCATTTGAATCCTCCCCCCGGATCCTGCGGGCTGTCGCGGCAGTCGGTTGGGGTGTTACTGATCTTCATAATGACGTCAAACCCATCCTTCACACATCCAAAGACAGGGCGCTTGGAGGGGAATAGGTCCGTGTTCTCACCGGTGGCATAACACCAGTGAGACCCTCCGCGACAGGGCGCGGGGCTTGTTACCAGCTCATTAGAAATGTTGCCTCTTGCATTGTGCTGCACTTCCAGCTCATTAGGAACGTTGCCTCCTGCAGTGCGCTGCACCTCCAGCTCATTAGGAATGTTGCCTCCTGCATTGCGTTGCACTTCCAGCTCATTAGGTATGTTGTCTCCTGCATTGCGCTGCACGTCTTGGTCACCAAACTTGAAAGCTGACTTGGGCTCAGGATCTCCGTTCCCACTTCGAGGGTTTTTGGGGTCCCGTGCAAATGGGTATCCAAACTGCAGCATAAAATTGGGAATTTTGTCAGAACTCTTCTGCGGCAGTAGATCAGCGTGAGGCCGGCTGTCGGCCTTGGCGTTTGCCTTGCCGACGATCCTGCCGTCCCCTGGTATCATCCGCCATCTCCTGTCGATGCTTCGTGGGATGCTCTTGGAAGAGTCCGCCAGCGGCCCGCCGTTGTCCGGGAGCGGCTGCCGGAGTGTTGGTGTAGTCAGTGAGTTGGACACAATCCGAGCGTCCACTTGTGATGCATGATCCATGAGGTGTTGAAAGTCGAAAAAAAATAGACACTCAGAACACGGGGGGGGGGGGGGACTACAATCGGTCCTGATGCGACCCACCCACCAGCTATCTGTCAAAACTTGCGGGGGGGGAGGCGCAGTTGGGAGGGGGGGGCTGGTGGGGGGGTAAAGGGGGGGGGGTTATTGGCAGCTCGGCCGCGGGGCGGGGGTTCCCAAGGGGGGGGGGGGGGCTGCGCACGAACCACTACTACCACATGCATACCTCAAGGGGGGATGTGTGTCTGGGGGCATATAGAGGTATGTGTGCGATAATAGCGCTTTCTCGTCTTTGCCAGGACGAAAGTCTTAGTGGCCTTAAGGACCAAAGGCATAGTAACCCCTTCAACTCAGCATGCAACAAAAAGTTCGGCGCCGTCAGCGCCATGGCCCCCGCACCACTATCTTTCAAAACTCGGGGGTGGGGGGTCGCATACAAGGACCAGGCCCGGCCACCCCCCCCCCCCCGGCTCAGAATCAACCCTGGAATCAAGTGCATGGGCAGGCGCGCTTTCAATTGGAAGGGGGGGGGGGTCGATAGAGCCCCCTGGCTAGACCCCCCCCCAAAAAGGGGCTCTATTGACGGGACCCCCAAAATCTTACCGAGACTGACCCCCGGGCCTTGGAGGTGACCCAGACCCAAGCATCGGCAAAAATGAAAATGGGACATTTGGAATCAGCGCGTCGAGGGAGTTCAGAAAAGTCATCATTTGCCATATATTTAGTGAAAAAAAAAAAGACCATTTTTAATGTGCAAAACAATTTTCTGCGCCTTCGGCGCCAGAGTTCATAATAACTGATTAATGGTCCTGTCAATTGAGCCCTTTTCCCAGCCCCCCCCCCCCCCAAAGAGAGAGGAAACTCACTTGCATACACACAACATGCGCCGACAAGGGATTGTCTATCACGATAGTGTGCATACAATGTGGTATGGATGCATCCTCCCCATTCACCGGGGAAGGGCGTGTGTGCTGTAGTGGGCCTGGGTCCGGGGAATGGGAAACCAATGTTGTCAAGCGTGCCGTGAGCATGGTGTATGAGGTCGCTGTGATATCCCACAGCCAATGATGTTATGTCAGGAGAAGGGGTGGCATGACGTTCCTGAAATGTGTTCCATTGCGTGTAGTGTTTTGTTCGTCATTATCTGTCACACATGATAAACCAAATATGGATCCACCGGCAAGGAGGTGTCCATAATGCACAGATCAATGTGCTATGGGCTCAAGTGCATCAGTATCACATTTTGTGCACAGCATAATTGATTCTGTCACTCCCACATGTGCAACATGAGTGATTGTTTCCTTTTTCCTCTTTTTTTTCATGTTTCTGGCAGACCTCTTTAGGAAGAGCGATATCAGCATAGCCACCCAAACGCGGAGGGGTGGTGCACAAACTGCTACATGGACAGGAAGCACACAAAAAGTAGCATCAATGCAGGCGGAGACAATCCATACAGCCTGGAGCAAAACAGCATCCCTATCCTGTGCCTGCACTTCGACCTGCACTCCATGAAGCCAAACACGAAGCTGCATGCACTAAAGAACAACGGCGCCACCTCGTGCGGGCGAAAAGGCACATCCTCCGCATGTGCCCGTGTGGTAGAACGACAGTGCCCACTTTTGACAACTCGCTGTTCACAGATGATGGGAACAACAGAAAGGCACAGTGCCCGTGCTTGTGCATGACACAGTTTGCGCACCTGCACAGTTCATGTTCAGCGCTGTGAACCACCACCGCCAGTCACTGAGGCGAGATCCTGCAGATCTCACGGACAAAAGGCAAACCGCAAATGCAAGACATCGATGCAATAAGCGGTGCAATCAGCATCTACCTCCGACCCAAGTCCGCTTTTCAGCTCTTTTTTGGGGTGCCATGAGAAATGATGCTCCCGGCAAATGCGCAAATGGATCGTTGTCAACCACAACCACACAATCCGCCCCATAAACATGCACTGAAGCACACACTGAAAATCCTGTGGGCCAAAAAATCCACGAAATGCCATACTTTTGATGCGAAGATTGGCCGCACAGCCCTGGCACAACACCTCCCAAGGTTGGCCAGGAGAGCCAATTTGTGCCCCAGATGCCAATCACAATCCATGGCTCACACCTACATGCTTTGGAGAGAGCCGGGTTTCAAAATGCATGGATTGCTTCCTGAGGCAATGCACAAGAATGGGCAGGAACTAAAACCACCTTTTGACACACACCTTGAGCTGTGATGCTGCCGCACAGAGGTGGAGATAGTGCGTATCCACATCAACGCAGGATACACAATTTTTACTTTGGGATGCACACAGGATACACACTTTGGGATACACATGGGATACATGAAACCCATGAAAAAAAGGAGTCACATCTTGGCCATCCCCCGTAGGATACGCGCTAGCATAGCCAGAGCTGTAAGATCCGGCTTCACAGATAATTGCTTCATCGTGTCTGGGGAAAAGCTGCAAGGGAACGAAGGACTGGGAAACTGAGTGCGTAGGACTACAAATGAAGAAAAAATTGGGATACACACGGGATACACACTTCCGGAGCTTGGGATACAGCTGGATACAGTATTTGCAATTGTTGGGATACACTCTTTTTTTTCTGCTCAGACTCACGGGATCATGCTGACAGTCTAAGTACAACATGTGGGTCCTGGGCGAATTGACATTCCGCCTGCAGCGGTGGGACGTACATTTGGACTCTGGATTCCTGTCACCTGAGTATGCAGTCGTACGTTGCCGCCACACCCTGGGGGCTTACATGAATGTCAAAATTCCAACAAACATCAGCCTGCAGTGTCCTGTCCGTCCTGATCTGTGGCTATGCTGTATGTATTACAATTTTTGGGATACACGCTATCTCCACCACTGCTGCCGCATTGCACCCTTAATTAGAGGTGGATGGATATCAGGAAAGGTCAGGAACAGGACTCCTCTCATTTTGTGAAAACCAGAGGATTGTGTGACAAAAGAGGTCAGAGGTCGAGCAATGAGTGTCAGTGAAGGCGCATTTGCGCAGGGGCTGGGGCAGCTGAACAGCACCACAAGGTCAAGGACCGTCCAACAGTCCGTTCACGATGGGTGGCCGGGCAGGGCCATGCGGATAATGATGCGGAGCAGGTGTGCACCGCAGTCACATGGCATCACCCTGGGGTACTACAAATGCAGCTCCAAAAACGGGGTGCTGCGGCATGCTGCGGCATGCTGTGGCTGCACATGCTTGGCCACAGGAATTGCATGAACACCCCTCCTTACAAACATTGCACAAGGTAGAGACGATGTTGAGATGTCTGAAAAGGAGCACCATACATTTGCAGATGTATGGTGCTCAGTCTCAACAGCACCGGAAGGTTCAACAAACGCAATCAGGAGTGGCTGTGGGCTCCACCACAGGTGCTTTGGGCATGCCAGACGGCCGAATCCCCGCGCTGCACGTGCGCTGTCGGGTGCTCGCCCATGAATTCACCCAAAACAGCATCAAATGATACGCAAACCTTCCCAAAGAACTTGACGGCATGCATGGCTCTCCACACACCATTTATCACCATCTGTATGCCGCTTTTGATTGCATGGTCATTTCATTGCTCTCCCCCGGCAACCTACACATTCCTGCACTCGTACTCGCTCTGCATCACCCCGAAGCACTTGTACAGGAGCTGCCCCCCCCCCCCCTCTGCATCCCCCTGCCCCATCTCCCACACATCCTCCGCACATCCTCCAACCCTCCGCCACACAGGGCCCCCTCCTCTCCACATTCCCCACAGGGCTCCCCTCCCCTCTGCACCCCGGCCCCAGCAATGCTGGGCGTACATCACCCTGCCCCACAGCCGCACAGGCCGTCCCTCCACATCCCCCTCTCCCAGATGCGCAGCCCCCACCCCACCGGTCATGGGTCCTGCCCCCCACCCTCGGGCAAGTCAGAAAAGCAGCTCTCGTGCAGTCACGTGCATTGCTGCTCAACGCCGTTGCCACCCCCCCTGCGGTAGGGCCGTGCACCCACTGTCCCACGTCACCAGCCCGAGTCTACCCGCGGCAGTCCAAGTAGGCACCCATGAAGCTTGCAAGCGGCACTGCTCACAGCCAACGATGGAGCGTCAAGCCGCGGCCCCAGTGACAGCAAGCGACCCTCCATCACAAGCCACAACCAAACGGTGCCCACTGCCATGACCATCGAATCTGTAGCACCCTTACCACTCCACTTCCACGTGCCATACCTGTACCCCCCCCCACTCCGTCCCTGTGGAGACCCCTGTGGAGTCCCCCCCAGAACATGCAACAGTCCCCCAGGAGGAACAGTCACCAAAATGACAGGGACCCCCCGCCGCCCCAAAAGCCATGCGAGAGGACCCCGACCGGACCTTTCCATTGCAACTCCATCGCAACCAGAGGGAACATTGTCTGTGGTGCCTTCGGCGCCGTGGCTTTTTGGGGCAAGTGACGCCCCTTCCCCCTGCGCAAAGGAGGGGGGGGGGGGGGTGGCACGAGGCCATGGTTTGTTTGCCTTTGGCGGCGCCTATCGGCCTCTCGCCCTTACACATCCCGACCCTCTGCGGGTCCGAACGTGTTCTGGTTGTGTCAACGGAGCCCCCGCATGACTTGTCCGGTTTGACTACTCCGGGGGTCGGCCGTCCCGGAGACGGGGCTGCTGCCCGTGCTGTTGACAGGGAGCATCCAGACGCACACTCCGAGTGCACGGGGGCAGATGCACACAGGGGCCCGCCTGCCCCCCCCCCCTCCCCCAGCCCACCACCGCTGCGGCCACCACAGCCCTCTACCACATCGCGCCCCCCGTGAACTTGTCGTAGTGATTCAGCAGCTTCCCCCAGACCTCCCCGAACTTGCCGGTCGGCGCCACCGTGCCCACGAAGCGGGGCTTGCCGTCGGGCGCCGGGCTCCGCTCCTTCTTCGCCGCCGCCGCCCGCAGCTCCCGGTCGCCCGAGACGACCACCACGTGCATGTTGCGCAGCAGGGCCACAGTCTGCAGGATCGCCAGGTCCGCCGCCTGCTTGTGCCCCCCGGCGGGGGAGAACCACAGGCGCTGCCGCTGCTGGAGGTCCGCGAACAGGGTCTTGTCCACGGCGCCGCGCCGCTTCCCGTACGCCGCCCAGTCGGCCGTCTCCAGGTCAAGGCTCCAGAAGGCCTCGAAGCCGGCGCCGTAGAACAGCCAGAAGAAGCAGTCCTCCGGGAGCCGGGTCTTCGCCGCGGGCTCCGTCGCCAGGGACTCGAAGCCCCAGTTGTCGATGTCCAGCAGCACCACCATCCGGCACCTGAGGACAAGGCCAAGAGGTGGCGCGCGCACAGTACAAGGCCAGGCCAGGCACACTATCCCGATGGTGCATGCCCCCCCCCCCCCCCAGGGTTGTCCTTAAGGGGGGGGGGGAAAGGGGGGTGCGTAATGCCAACAGAAACGAACGTTCACGGGGACACTCTCTGCTTTATGGTCGGGACATGGAGACATGAAAACCACAGAAACGGTATTGAACAACGGTTGGCAGTTGGGGGGCGGTTGGCGGTTGGCGATTGGCGGTTGGTAGCGGTTGGTGGTTGGTGGTTGGTGGCGGGTGGCGGGTGGCGGTTGGTGGTCCTCAGGGGCTGTCTTGTGGGCCCTACACCTTTGCTCCACTTCGTTTGCTGGAGGTGGCAGTTGCCCACCTTGTGGCAGCCAAGCCTAAACCCAAAGCAGCCCCCAAAGTCAATAACAGCCTTCTTGAAATCCAATCGGGGAGACTGAAGGTGAGCACACAAGATTGGACAAATTCTATTGTCTTCGGCAGTGCACAGAGGCTGACAGTCATCCAATCAGTCAGTCAGTCGGGCAAGCAGTCAGTCAGGCAGTCAGTGGGGCAAGCAGACAGGCAGACAGAAAGACACAGTTTGGGTTTCTTCAGTGGCGGACTCGGATACAAGCAGCGGGGAGCCAATTATGCATCAGGCAAGCCAGTGGTCGAGGGGTAATGCAATCGGTCGCCAACCAGCAGGTCGGCGGCTCGATTCCCGACTGGCCTACCTCCTCCGCACCGATCGACTGCTCAGCTCTGTTCTACTTGACCCCCGTTCAAATTTTTCTGAGCACAAACTTTTGACCCCACCCCCACCCACCCACCCCCCAAAAAAGTGATATCCAGTTTCAGGGGATACAGGCCTCAGAATCAAAAAATCCATTGGGGGATCTTTTTATGGGGCAAAATAATGATTTTACAAGGGGTTGGACATCAAATATCATGCCTGGGGGTCTGCTACGCGAACAACCCCCAAAAAGAGGGGGGAGGGTATGTGGCCTCCGCGCCTGCACTGGATCTAACAACCTCTCTTCGGGGTGATTGCTTTCTTGCCCGCTTTTTGTTGTTTCGGCAGGGACGCCTGGGTTGTGGTCTGATGTTGGGGTACAATAGTAAGAGCCTGTATGCGTGTTCTGATGTTGACTGCTTGCTCTTGTACCCACCCCTTCCGCCTTGCGCGCGGACAAGACTGGCGGGCCTAACTGTCGTGTTTGGAACCTGACTTCTAACAGCAGCAGAGCCTGCGCTTTGCTGGTGGGTTGGCCTTGCTCATGTGCCCGGCCTTGTCTAAGCACGGGGACCCGTCTGACCGTTGTTTTCCTGACTTTCAGCGTGCAACCCTCAACCCAAGGAAAAGCATTGACGTGGAGAAAGGTATATCCTGATGTGCGCAGACAGGAGGGGGGGGGGGGGGGTTGGCACAAGGCCTCGGTATCTGATTGTTTGCCTTTGGCGGCGCCTATTGGCCTCTCGCCACTGCTCATTGTGACCCTCTGTGGGCCTGAACGTGTTGTGGTGGTGTCAACGGGGGGGGGGGGGGCAAGAAGGAAAAAGAAAGGCCCTGCTCCTGACGCAAGCCTGCGCCCGACTCTGCATGACAGAAAGGGGATTCAGGTTGGCTACCCTTTGAGCAGTGCAGCCACACGCAGGGCCTCGCACTGCAAACAGCGGCACTTGGGGGACTGCCACTCCCTCCAATCGGCCGCCTCCTGCCCCTTGAAGGCCGGCAGTGCGATGGGCGAGAACTCGGGGTCGGCAGATGTGTGGAAGCGGAACGCGGGCCTCGAGGACTGGCTGGCGCTTTCCGCCTTCGCAACCCCCTTCTGTGGGCGCTTCGGGGAGTCGGGGGTTATGATGGTGATCGTCCCTGTCTCATCATCGTCTGAGGCAACAGCCCTTCGCTTGGCAGAACTCGAAGCAGCAGTGGTTGTTGCCATGCCGTCAGTGTCAGCAGCTAGAGGCGTTTTGTTGAGCTTCCGCTTTTTGGTGGGGTTGCCCTGAGCAACACAGGACCGGTGAACAATGCTGAGCCGCACAATGCTGAGGGCACCAGAAGGCAGGGGAAAACAGCAGAGGGCAGAGACAGACGTGCCACCAGCGTCTGCCAGCTCAGACATGATCAGATGGAGCAGGGTCCTACTGAGCCACACGCGGGACGCAGCACGTTCCTACAGAGTTCTGGTGGTGCAGGGGGGCGGGTATTACTGAGCGGTTTTGGTACGGGGCCGATTCCTACTGAGAACCAGTTTCCCTGCCGGACGCCAGTGGCATGTCTGGGCAGAGAGGGGCACGAATGAGCAGCACAGGACCTCTTCCCTCGAGCGCTTTTTGCTTTTTGGCTTGTCCCCCTCTTGAGCAGCGCAGGCCTCATCCTCCGAGAAATCCACTTCTGCAAAAAGCCGCTTTGTCATGGCGCTGCAACAGTGATGGGGGCAGCAAATAGCAGTTCTTGTGGAATGGCACTGCTGGAGAGCACAGCCAACACACCCCTGGCGAGTAGAGCAGGCACGTGCATATTTCAAATCTCCACAACCCCCCCCCCCCGTGCTATAGCCATCCTCACCTGTGACAAGAGTGGATTCTTTGGGCATTTCGCCATGCTGCATTGATTGAATCTAGTGGAAGCAGACGCCTTGGGTGTGTGCCCATGCAGGATTTATTGGAAATGGCAGCAGTGAGTGGTTAGGGTATGCGGTGAAAGTAAAGGTATTGGTAGTGTGCCTGTGCAAAATTTCATCAATTTGCCACGGGGGGGGGGGGTTGATGGTCGGTAATAATTGACTGAATACCCCCCGCCATAGGCAATTTGCCACACGAGTGGACGCATAGGGTGTTTGCGCATGCAGGATTTATGCATTTTGGAAGAACTTGAAACTTTGGGGTAGCCCGTAGGCAATGGGGAAGTTCTTGCACTGCGTGCGCACTGCGCACGCAGAGGCTGGGATACTCACCCAAGTAATACGTTTGGTGGTGACCGTATTATTTCCTCGGAATCCATTTCAGAAAAATGAACAATCCAAAAATATTTGACTATTTATGGAAGCACTTTTCCTTTGTAGGAAACCAAGGGCACAGGATCAATGTTTTACCACCAAAAGGTAGCTAGGGTGCGAGTATTTGCCGACATCCAAAACTTCGCACTTCGTGCACAGCATTCCCAATGTCCTTCAAAGGGTGATAAGATGTGTTGTTGACACCATGACACTAAGACGCCACCATTTAGGGGGGCCTCTAGGTGGCAGCCACCACTCACTCCAATCCAGCCTTTGGCACCAGGCAAAGGAGGGACAGATTTTTGAACCACAAAGAGATTTTGGCATGGTGCCTGCATGAAGACAAAGTGAAAAGGGGCAACAGCACACAACCAGACATGGCTTCTGTAAACAAGGAAAGAGGGTGTGGCAGGTGCCCAACCCAGGAAACCCTGGGAATCATAAAGGTGGGGGGGTCCACAGCCTTAGATCCACCCATCCGGCTGAAGACCCACCCACCCGGACACCCCCCCTTCTTTGCAATTTAATTTTGAAAAATGAGGCCTGTTGCAGGAGCCCAAGCAGAAAGAGCACAGGGCAGTGTTTGCCGCTTGGGACCTCAGGTTTTGTGGATCTTGTTGCTAAAGGTGGCTGCCTACACCAGGACTGGGTTGGAAAGGGACGTACGCTGGCTTCCTCCATCGCAACCTAAAGAGCCCCAAAAGGGGCCCAATGATGGCGCCTCCGGAGGGCAGCATTGCAGGAACTCCATCCCACAGGAGGTGTGGCCAAGGCTGAGGGGGAGCACCTGACGTGGCACGCACGCACGCAGCGCGGCTATTTGGCAATTTCCACGGGAAAAGTGATGTGTTGTTGTTTGGAATGCGGACGTACTTGTTTGGGACTGTGAAGGCCCACAAGGCAAGGGACACGGGACATTTCAACGATTATGAAGTGGGTGCCAATGGTGTTGTGCTCTTGATTGTATTATGTGTGCGGGAAGGATGGGTGTTTGTACGATTTTGTGGCCAAAGCGTTTGCTCTCCTTCGGAGCCATTTTGGGAGGGGGTCAAGAATTGGAATGTTCCCCGTGTACTCATGGCGAAAGAAGTCTGCAGTGCAAGCACTCCCCCTGAGGCAGCAATGGTGACCGAGGTTGCAGCTCAATGTGCAGTGTATGGTGATGAGAGGCTTTGGGCTGGTGAAAACCCCCGCCGCCCGTGCCTAGGAACCGCCTTGCGCAAGAACCGCCCCCTGGTTGATTCTGTGAGGCTCAATGTTCTTCAGTGAAAACGCTTGCCTTTGGTGTGTTGCTCTTGTTGCATGGTCCCATGCATGGGGAACATCCCCAATTGGCCATGCAGCCATCAATGCATCATGGGCGCCTGTTGTGAGACGCCTTGAAGGCGCAATGAAGGATTTGATTCCCAATCCACAAAGGCTTGTTACCCACAATCCTGCACCCTGTCTCAGAGCCAAATGGGCCTCCATGTTGCGGTCTACCTTGACTGGTTTGAACATTGTATTTGACTTATGAAAAATGTGCTCCCACAGAAGTATGAGGGGGAGGGGGCGTCCGGGTCTGAAGTTGGGAGGGTGGGTCTCATCCAAAATACCCCCCAAGCCCCTATAAACGAGGCCTGTCCTGCAAAATTTGCCCAGAGGGTGCGGCTCCATGTGTGGCTTCTCTCCACAACACTGCCCTGACGCGGGCGAGCAGCACAGCCCTGAAGACTTGCTAGTAAGACGCCAGAATCAGGCTCTAATGAGGGGTGTGGGGGGTTGGCCTGACGGTAGTTGGTATTTGCTCGCAGCCAACAACACTGGCATTCACCACGGAAAGAGCATAGCGACCCAGGAAAGGGAACAACAGTGGGAGTGGGTGTGGGCTTCCAGTGCGGCAACAACAGAAGAATGTGCTGCTTTGTCCGCGGCCCTTGCTCATTGCAAGAAGAGCCAAAACATTTGATGGTACCTCTTTACCAATTCAGACTTGAAAAAGAGATGGTGCGAGTCCAATTGGTCTGAGAACCCCCTGCTGCCTGCTGGGGGGCGCTGTTAAACGTAGGAAGTTCCCTCGGGCTCTGTGCAGGCTGTGTCTATCTGATGAAGTGCTGAGCGATCCATCTGTTGGGCAAGCATAGGCCCATGCTGCAGTGAATGCTGGCAGGGCGTGGTGTGTGGTCATGGCGTGGTGGGTGGTCACCAATTCATTGGCTGAAACAGGACAGATTGTAGATTTACAGCGAAGGGTCCACAGAATTCCATTCAGGTGCTGTATCATGTTCTTCATTCATTCTTCTGCCACTGCCCATCCCCCCGCCGCATGGCCTTGCCCATGCCCATCCTTCTCCGCAGCATGGGCCTGCCCCTGTGGACATTCTTGTCCCCTCACCACCCGCCCGTCCCTGACCGGCCTCACAGCCGCCTGGGTTTGATGCAGCCCATCCCCTGCCGCTCCCACACAAGCACACGCGTCAGGGAACACAACGGGGATCCTGCGCTTAGGCAGGGCCGAGCGATGACGGGGTACGAGCCCACTTTGGTGGGGAAGATGGGATGGAAGAGGTCCTCCTGACAACAACATGGTGCCTTGGGGTGCTTTTTGTGTTGGTATTCAGCAGGCATAGTTTTGCTGTGTTGTCTCGCTTCTCCCCTGTCCCGCCCTGCACCCTACACCCCGGACAGACACAACGCAGGATTCATCGATTTGCGGGGATGGTGCCACAAAGAAAGACAGCTGATGGCAATGGCAGGTGGCAAAACTGTAGTTTTTGGGAAACCTTGGGTCCGGAAGCTGCGAACGTGAGCTCATTTCGGTCATATGTTACATCACTGGCGCACGGCCGGAATCCTGTGGTATCTGCAAAACAGGCCTACCCCTCACAAAGAGAGGGGACGCTGGTTTCTTCTTCGAATGCTACAGAGAAAGCTGCCTGTCAGCCACGCCTTCCGACTGGTGGCGGATCCCAGGAACACGAACAACAACCGTCAGATACTGTGCAATAGGGTGCATTTCTGTGCCAAGCTGGAGTGTGGGTCGGGACCAGTGGGAATAGTGTCAGCAGAAAAAGAGCAAGACGACAAAGCGGTGTTGGTGTTGGTGCAAAGGGGAGGGGGGGTTGGAGTACCACCGCGCCTCTGCCTGTGAGCAACACATCATCGGCCTGCCCTTGCCTCTACCCCTATCCCGTGTCCAATGAACACATTCAGACGAAATTAATACTACAAACACGCAGTCATTGCTTGCGGAAGTTCAGGGGCCATGTGCGTTGGGCACACGTGTCATCCAATTCAAATGGATGCGGTTAGAATACTCTCAATCGTGAACTGGCATGTGTCAGACCCTTTTTTTAAGATCAAGGCAGGGGAATCCCGACTCACCCATACTTATTGCCAGAAATTCGGGGGGGGGGGGGGGGGGGCTGGCCAAAGGAGAGGCAGGTCCCAAGGGGCGTGCAGGGGGGCAACCGCAACATTGGTACCTCAAATCGATGACAGGGATCGATCTGAGGTACTGTGTTTGCGATTCCAAGAGTTGCTGCTGGGAGGGTTTTAGACCCCCCCACCAGGAGATGCTGAGCAAAACCCTGGGGACAGCCCCCCCCCCCCCCCCCCCCCCCCCCAAAATTACATGTGGGCTCCTGTGGCAAAACCACCGCAGTAAAACCAAACAGTGCCCCACAGGCATGTGGAGGGGTCGTCCTGTGTGGGCGGTCCCTGCCACCGCCTGGGGACAGGGGTGTTGTGGGGGGGAGGGGGGGGGCTTGAGGGGGTTGCACAAAAACCCCGCTTGTCTCAACGGAGCCGCACCGCCGCATCCCTGGTGCTGCCCGGCGTGCGGCAAACAGGACCTCCACAGGGCCTTGGGTCCCTCGGAGCGGCAGAGAGGGAGACCTCCGCATAGGGTCACGGGGCGGAGCAAGAACCGGAAGGGGGACCGCCAGGCCCCATTGAGTCGGTGTTCGGGGGGAAGCAGGTGCATCCTGCTTCCAGGGGAACTAGGGTTAGGGCGAACTGGTGGCACTCTGTCAGATCCGGCGTCAACACGCACCAGACATGACAGCTGGGCCAAAGCCCGAGGTTGGGAGGGGCGGGTGGGTCAGACTATCCTCAGCTGTTGCGGGCACTAGCCGGCGATCCGGGCCGGCGCAAATACTCTCCCCTGGTTTTTTCCCACATCCATCGGGGGCGTTTTCGCACAGCGCCAATTATTACGGTGATTATCCAGGTAACAACCCTGAAAACCACCTGCGGAATCATGCACAATCAATTCAAAACTCAAAAATTCAAACATCGGATGCTTGCCATGGGTCCCAGGGACCTAAATTCTGCCCCCTATAGCCCCGTCCACTGCAGCAGCCATTCAATGACGTCCTTTCAATCTTCTGAACTTACCGAACTCCCGGTGGTGGAGAACAGCCAACTTTTCGTACAGCGCGCGCACAGCGCACGGTACGCCCCCATCGTTTCGCCCATTCATCAGTGCCTCTAACCGACCTGATGAAAAAGATTGCCCCCTGGAGATGGACCAGGGAGGAGGAGTGTGTCCAAGAGCCAAATGTCTATTTTTTTTCCGTGTCTTCTTTGCGACAATGTACAGCCCCATGTGGGGTTCATAGTGCTTCATGCAGACGCCAGCTACCGGCACCGTGACCCCAACAAGTCACGACGACAGTGCCGACACCAACTTCTACAGCGGTCACAAGCGTCACGGTCACACTGTGAGCACACGTCCAGCCAAAGCGTCACCTGGTCAACACAGGAACTCTACCTACCTGGACGACATGCAATCTACTTTACCGCCAATGCGAAAGGGCATTCGCTTTTAAAATGGTGCATGATTCAAGGTTTCATGGTAGTGGCACCGCTCCCTCGCCTCAGGCAGGCACTCACTTCTGCAGACAATGGCATTCGGGGTCGGCGAGGGCCCCAGTGACTTCTGGAAGCCGACGAGCATCACACAGTATTAAAATATTGTTGATTGCATAAACAAAAGGTCCGCAGCTGCACCGTTTGACGGCTACACGGTTTGAGCCCCCCCAAAAAACGCCTCAGGCCACAGCCGAGAAATCCCAACACCGCGCCTTCGTTTCCTCAGACCTGAGGCGAATCTGCACAACCCCGCGACATCACGCATGGCACCCCCACCCCAGGCGCTGGCGGATGTGGGCCACCAAACCCCCGGTCATGAGGCGTACAACGCATTTTGTTGCACAACCGACGCCCTGGGGGCGGGGGAGGGACTGCGCTGTGCCTCCGAACGCGCCGCCCTGAGGCTGAAAGGTCACGCGGGGGCTCAGCGCAGGTCAGGCACGCGACGCTGCCCTTTCTGTTTCTTGCCACCCACAACAGCCCCCGCCCCCTTTTGGGTCAGCCCCCTGCCCCCCCCCCCCCCCCCCGGGATGTATTAGACCCAGGGTCCCCCTATGGTCCCCGCCGAAGGCGGGCCAAAAGTTTTTGAAGCTTAAATCCTCTTGGCACCGAAAGCGCCAAAGCAAAATGTTGGCTGTCAGCCTCAATGATTGGAGGGGGAGGAGGAGGGGGGGGGGGGGTCTAACCCCCCTCCTCCTGCGGTGTAGGGCCATTCTAATACGTCACTGCCCCCCGATCTGAACCGCGTGGGAATGAGCCCTGGTGGAGTCCACCTGCCGCCAATCCATCGCTGACCTGCAGGGTCTTGACGCAAAGAAGGGCCCGCAAGTCCTGTGGGACCCCATGGCTGTCCCCTCCACACAAACCACTGATGCCAGGCCAACATCCCCCGAAACACGCCCCCGTCCGCAGTCGGGAATGGGTCAGCCTCAGAAGCATCACCGGATTGGGGTCCGTTACTGTGCTGCCTCAACCACATCCCCATCTCTCACCCCCTCCCCCCCACGTCCCTGGCTGCCTGTCTCCAGGTGCACATGCCCGTATCTCTAAGTAAGTGCCCATCGTGCTGGGCACGCCCACAGGGGACCATGTGGGAGCTACCCACCAAACCTGACGCAGCACGATGCCGTGAGAGGAACGCTTCTAAGTGCGGATGGCCGTGGGGTCCAGCGGTTGTACGGCGCCGTGCCAAACCGCAACCCTTTGTGAGTTCCGTTGCCTTCGGGCCAGGCACCTCCAAGAGTAGGAAGGAGTCAGCTGCTGGCTGGAAAGTGCGGATTACCCCCGGAACTGAACCGTGGGTGCCTGCGGTCCGTGAGCCCTGGCGGAGTCCACCTGCCGTCCATCCATCGACGACCTGCAGGGTCTTGGGGCAAAGAAGAAACTGCAGGGCCTGTGGGACTCCATGGCTGTCCCCTCCATGTAAATCACTGGTGCCAGGCCGAGATCCCCCGAAATACGGCAGGCAGCCCCCGCTATCTTAAGCCGAGGACACTTCACATGTGGGACTGGATCATCATGAGTGGCCACAATCTGAAAATCGCGATTTTCGAGCACTGGGGGCTGAACACCGCTTCAGCAGCTCGCCCCCCCCGAAGGAACTCTGGGCTATGGTGCGTGAGCACAAGACGCGATCAGCACAAAGCGCAGAAAGAAATGTGGCTCGTCAGTGGCCTATAAGACCATAGGTACCTTTCTGTCAACAAGGACGCAAAGATGCCAGTGGACGGACCACTGAAAAAGCGAACTGCAGTGAGGACGCGGCGGTACGTACAAGACCATCGCTATGCAGGCCTCACCGGATCAATCAGTCAACCTGTCACTGAGTTCACATACAACAGGAAACGCCAGAGACCCCTCCCCCCGGGGCCGAGGCCCCAAACGGATTGATGTCGACGGATCCAGCAATGGGGTAAGGTAAGAGAGGATGGGAAAATCATGGCACCAGTCGGCGCAAAACTGGCTGCACGGCCCAGCATGTGGCATGTGCCACGAGGCATATGCCTGGTCAGACCAAACTGTCTGGCCCTGTAGCCATCTGTGTAGCCTGAAAAATAGGGTATCTCGTGTGCACGGTAAAATATACGTGGCATGGCAGCACCATTGGAGTGTGCTGTCAACGTCCCATGGTGTCCTGCTGATGACGCGTGGCACCGCCGAGTGCAGTGCGCGCAAAACAGTACTTCTGCTGTACCCTGATAGTATAGCCAGCTGCGACCAGGATGTGAGGCTCAGCAGGCAACCCAGCCAGGTGTGAAGGAAGGGATGCACATTCAAAACTGCACTAACAATGATACCAGAAATATGCTTATGGGCATGTGTTGTCGGTGTTTGCATGGTTACGGTGTATTTCAGGTGCCAGTCTGATGTCAGGCCCGCAGGCTGTGCATAAATAAGTGGTGGGTGTGTTCCTTTGAGGTGTGTGGTCATGCCCATGGCAGTTAAGCTCATGCTCATGCATGTCCCCTTGCAACTCCTGTTGTCGACCGTCATGCAGTCACACAAGACAGGGAGGGTCCAGACCTCTGACAGGGTGTTGCATACCTGCTGCATTTCGCTTTTGGCTGTGGGCCCACGTGCACCCACTACCACATTATCTCGGAACTGTGCTAACGAAATGGTGTTTCCCCGTGGTGTCGACCACAGCGGGTGTCCGCGGGGAGAGAAAGAAAGGTTCCCGAGTCTACGCATAAGGTCAACCCTGGTCTTGGCGCCCCATACCGAACGCAAATCGGCGCTTTGCGCGCTGAATGGTCCGCCCCCCCCCCTTTCCCACCGCCACACACACTTTGTGGGTGCCCGCCCCCTTCTGACCCACCCCCGAAGGTGGCACCGGTGCACACATGGGGATGGGAGGGGTGGACTGCCAGCAACCAACCAGCGTCACCACTGGGCAGCAGTATGCCACACAAATCCCATCCCCTGCCCCCGATAAGAGAGCCCCCCCCCCCCCCCCCTGAGAGGGAGGATGGGACGGCTACCCCCTCTAGAAGGGAGGGAGGGCCTAGGGCGAGCTGGGAGACCTCCAGCCAAGGGACACAGAGTGTGGGATTCGAACCCCCGCTCTCAGCTGAGTCTAATGTTCCCCAGGGCGGTCCTTAACGAAGGAAAAGGAAAGTGTTCCTGTACCCAGGTTTCCCAAAAAGACTGCGTGTAGCTCATATGTTCAACCATGGTTGGTGGCGGTTGGCGGTTGGCGGTTGGCGATTGGCGGTTGGTGGCGATTGGCGGTTGGCAGTTGGCGACTGGCGGTTGGTGGCGGTTGGTGGTGGCTGGGGGCGGTTGGTGGTTCGTGATTGGTGGTTGGTGGCGGTTGGCAGTGGTTGGCGGTTGGCGGTTGGTCGCCGCTGGCGGTGGGCAGCGGTTGGTGGTTGGTGGCAGTTGGTGGTTGGCGGTTGGTGGTCCCTTGGGGCGGTCCTTAAGGACGGTCCTCAACAAAACAAAAACAAAAAAGAATCTCGGTCCCAAAGGACCGCCTTGATGTTCTCTAATGATCTGCAACTGATCTGCCCGGCCCAGCGGACAGCTGAGGCACCCCCTCTGAATAGGCCACTGGAGCCGAGATTGGCAGAAGCAATTCGTTCTGCAGACAGGAAAGTCGTAAAGCACGTGGCGAAGGGGACGTTGTTCTTGGTTTGCAGGAAAAGGCGTGCCCCAAGAAGTGCTGGTGGGCGGGCCGGTCGTAGCACAGGCACCTGTGCACAGGTACGTGTCGTTACGAACCAACTCGTGCCCTGGGCCCACACTCCGTGACCCACCCGCTGCCCCATACCACAACCCCCCACCCCCACCCCCCAATCGGCGAAGAAACCCCAACAAATCGGCGGAACAAATCGGCGGACCAATTTTTCAGCAAAACAGGTTCCCAGTGCCCTGGATCTCAGTCCCAGGCCCCGAATACACCTTCCTTTTGGCTGCTCTGTAGCTGGAGTCATGTGGAAAGCCAAGATATGTCTCAATTTCCAAAAAAAAAAAATTCATCCCCCGGTCTGTACATGGTCCTGAAGCAGTAGTCTACCAGATGCAATCAGCACTCTAGTGGTGTACGCCCAGTGTGACAAACCAATTGGTGGTGGTCCGATTCCTGCCCAGACACGTTTTGTCACCTGTCCTACAGTAGTCCATCTGATGGGAAATTCGTTTTTCCATGCACCAACAGCCCCTGCCACAAGAAGACACATGCACGCAGGTCTCCCATTGAAACATCGCCGGCCTTCCATACCCCATGCCCATACATCGTGCCCCATCCTCGCGGTGCTTTGGCACGGTGGTCGGCACCGAGCCCCGCTCCTGCACCCCAGGCCATCCGCACACACCTTCGTGCTTAGAATGGCTCGTGCCACATCCGCGCCGTGTTGGGGACCTCGTACATGGGGGCGATCACAAGATCAAACGAGGAGCGGTCTGTGAGGGTCGCCAGGTTGGGGGTGTGGGAGCCCCGTGCGGTGGAGGGGACGGAATACCCACGGGGACTTACACCCAGGGCCCATCTCTGATACGGTGGCACGTCAACGGCGGAAAAGGGCCCGTGTGTCGTCGGGGTAAAGAAGTGCTCTGAACCGCAACTTGACTGCACAGGGACAATGCAGGGGCGTTCATGCCACATGTAGCACCCTGGACACAACACCCCAGGCATGCCAGACATGAAGTATGGGATGCCATGTACAACACATCAGATGCGGAACGAGAAGACACACACAATGCACAGGGCACAATGTGTAGAATGCTACACACAACATATGGCGTCCCAGCAAACATTACCAAACGCAAATATTACTAGAGAAATGCATCTTCAACTCATCATAAAAAACCACCAGAAAATCAGCCCATTTTGGTGCTTTGTCCTTGGTCTTGGCTGCAGACCACAGATCTTTGCTCTGACAATGGTCAAACACACCATTGAAAAATGTTTTGGCTTTGCCTGGGGGCCAAGCTGGGCCTCCGCTTTCCGATACGCCCCCAGACAGATCACCAAAACTTATCAAAAAAATGGGGCATTCTGCTAATTTCACCTGCGGTCGTCTGTACAAGACTGTGCACAATAAATGCCCCCCACACAAGATAGAGGATGCGGAGGCAGGGGGTGCAGGGAAAAGGGGGCTCATTGTGGGCAGCAGCCACAATCCGCACAGACACCCCTTCCAACATTGACCCCCTTGGTGGGGGGGGACAGGGGGGCTGGCCAAACACTTACCAGTGGCACCAGCGGAAAGGGGACGGTGACCTTCCCCCCTCTCCTGCCCTGCCAAAAGCAATCCGGAGTGGGTTGATTTGCAGCAGTAGCTTGAATACACTAGGTGTGAATTTGGAGTGCCAACCCTGGCCAGTGCGATGAAATCTAGCCAGCAACAAGCAGGCAACAAGCAAGCAGTTCACGCCGCGATTCGGTCCGCGGGGGGAAAAATGATTTTTTTTTTCAAAAATCATCCTGAACCATCTGGGCCCGGGGGGGGCGACCCCTCGGTTCTGGACGCCAACTACCCCCCCAACTAACTGTTGGCCGGAGGCCCCTTGGGGGGGGGGGGGGGGGGGGGGGGGGTCTAGGAGGGGCGATGGGGGGGGGGGGCTCCGGGAGGGTCGGTTGGGGGGGGGGTTCCAGGTGGGACGATTTGGGGTGTTGGGGGGGGGGGGGGGCACAGGCTCCCCTTACCTCCCCTTGCCCTCCCTCTAACCATAGCATCACCATAAACTTAACACTAACCTTTGCAGCCAGTTGGTTTGGCCATGCCAGCCATGTTGATTGGGCTGAACAAGATCCCTCCAATTTCGTTCATGGCTGCTTTTGCCACATCATTGCTCTCCATTTTGGACCCCAACACTCACTCTGACCCTAGCCTAGGGTGAGAGCCAGGGCTAGGGTTAGGGTCACCGAGCTGGTGGAACCAGTCTTGGCTTTATAACCCTTTTTAGTGTCTAGGGTGGACCTACCAGGTTTAGCAGCAAGCAAGCAAGCAAGCAAGCAAGCAAGCAGCAAGCAGCAAGCAGCAAGCAAGCAGCACGCGCGAAATGGGGAAAAATCAGAACTCCGTTGTGGTGCTTCAGATTCGGGTGAAATTTTGGTGGATGATACCTATGGGTGTGTTTGCACAAGCAGAGCACAAGAAAACTGCACAGGACTTGGGATGGCAGTACTGAAGTATCTCCAAGGCCGGAAGTACCGGCGGTTGTATGGACGGGTGCGCTGCGGACCACTCCGCTGGATGCGGGACCCCACTCTGAAACAGACCCTGACCCTATACCCTGGCCCACACGCTGCAGCACGGTTAGATCCCCCACTCCACCCGAGGGGATCGGTTTCAAAAGGTAAAAGAAAGGGCAGGCGCTCTCAGGGGGTCAGCCGGTCAGTGGGTGGGTGGGCGGGCAAAGACAGAAAAACTGCCTAAACATTGGAGACGCAAACAAAAGTTGAGACGAGGCACAACTAGTGTTTGCACAAGCAGAGCACAAGAAAACTGCACAGGACTTGGGTATTCATTCTCCGCCGTACCTAGCTCTCGCACCACAGAGCCCATATCCGAATCTCAGCCCCAGAGGAATGTGAACTGAGGTAGTTACCAAGTAAAAAGACAAAACAAATAGAAGCACGCCCCCCCCCCCCCACGGCAACCAGAGGACCCGCCACCATGCACAGCTGACCCGCATCTTCCCGAGACACGGCGCCGCGCTCAATGGCAGAGGCCAAAGGCTGAAGTGGAGGGAGGGTAGGAGCCGTGTCAGGCCCCGGGCCCATCTCAGCAGAGCCATCCCCTGCGGACTCCTCCAGCGGCCATGCCGTCAGGGACACCCACCGCAGTGGGCAGATACAGGCGATCACGACGGTCGCCGAGTCTCACCGATGGAAAAGGCGGTCAAATCGCACCACCCGGCCGTCAGCCCCAGCGGAATGCGGACTGAGGCAGGCCCAAAAAGACAAAACAAATAAAGCACCCAGCGGCCATGCCGTCAGGGACGCCCACTGCAGTGGGCTGGTACAGATGACGACGACAGTCGCCGAGTCTCACGGGTTGAAGAGGCGGGCAAATTGCAACACCAGCCCATACCGGCCTTGGATCCATATATAGGGCACAGCAACCCTGTGTCCCCTGTTCCAGTCCGTTAGGGAGACCACAGCGACTCCCTCCGGCAGCCTTACCTCCCACACCTGGCAGCATGCATGCCGCCCTGGGGGCTTAACGCTGCGGCCGTCGGGGGTCGTGCGGCGGTGCGGCGTGCCTCCCACACGTGCGGCCACGTCCCGGACCGCTCGTTCCAAAAACCCCTCCCTGTCGGCAGGGAGGGGGCACTGGGGGCACAGGCGTACCCCGTTGCCGAGCAGCACCCGGCGGATGGGCAGGTGCGCCAACCTGCCGCGAAGGCGGGTGCGGAGCACGGTGCTCCACTTCGCCGCCCGGCGCTGCTTGGCGTCCGCGGAACGCCGATGCCGCTGTCCGCCATGGCGACCCTTCCGGTGGGCTCCACGGGAACCCCGTCGCTTGCGGGCCCCACGCGAGCCCCGACGCTTGGTCATAGGTGCGGAAAGCAAAAAGGGTGCTACATGGAGGGCGCATACACTGCCGCCGCTGGACTGCCTGGGGTGGAGGGGGGTGGGGGGCTAGCATCCCCGGAGACACACCACCCCCCGCACCCGAGCCTCGCTCAAATTATCCAGTAATGCATCCCACATGCACTAAGCCTCGACTTCCGCTCTGGCCTGTGAGCCTCCAAACACTGACGTCACCCTTGACATAGGGTCTCCCGGCTGTAGCGCCGAGGGCACCCACACCAGGCGGACTACGATCCCCGAGACCCACAGGACCCTAGCCAACGACCGAAGGACCACCTGGTGGTGGGTCAGGTGGCTAGTCGCGCGCAGTCGGAGAACCTGAGCAATGGCCGCTTCACTGTCGCTACACACCGTAACAGATCGGTGCCCTGTCCTGACAGCAAACCTGACAGCCCACGCCAATCCCCTCAGCTCCGTGGTTTGCTGGCTGGCAAAGCGGGCAGGAGGTGTCACATGCGTACGCACACCCACTCCCGGCACGAGCGCTCCCACCCTCCAGCACCCTGCATCGCGCGCTCCATCGACACAGATTACGACACCCCCGCACCACAGAGAGGATTGCGAAAGCCTGTCCTCACTCCCAAACTGGAGGGTCTTCAACTGTCGCCAGGCCTCCCCACCCGGCGCCTGCCAGGGCTGGGCCGCCACCGCCATCAATGTTGCGAGGCTGTCCAGCATTTTCAGGGGGAAGCCCTGGGCCGGCTGTTTGACCCCCCCCCACCGTTCTACCCCAGCGCAGCCAGCAGTAGGCGCCCGCCGAGAAGGGGCAACCCAATCCCCTCGGCCGCACATGCCAATTCAGCAAACCCAGGAAGCTTTGGAGGTGCCTGTCGTTGCCTGTGCCAACCGCCAGTCTCAGCCAGCCCGCCCAAAACTGGAGCAGCGCCTGTTCGTGGCTCCTGATCTGCCTAGTCTGCAAGTCAAGCTCCTTTCCCAGGAATGATGCTACAGGCACCGGGTCCAGTACACTCTTAGGACTTATGAGGAACCCAGCCTCGATCAGGGCACGTACAGCCGCTCTCCCCGCTTCCCTGAGCACCTCCCTATCAGTGAAGACGAGCAAAAAGTCATCGAGATAGTGCACAAGGAGTATCTCGGGGGGCAGCACCCCCCGGAGAATGCGAGCCAAACTCGTTTGGCACAGATAGGGGCTGTATTTCCAGCCAAAGGGTAGGCGTGACAGCGCCACAGGCGGAGCCCCGGGGGCGGGCCGGAAGCGAAAAACCTGGCGCGCCCCGTGGGGCAAGCAAAAGCTCCAAAACGCATTTTTGAGGTCAATGTGGAGCCCGTAGAGGCCCACATCAGGCGGGAATGCCGATAAGGACCTGGCCAAGTCCTCCCAGGAATCCAATCTAAAAGTGGGGGGTTTGGATCCGTCACTCTTGTTGATCTTGACGCAACTCAAGATCAAGGATACCTTCTCGGAGGACTTGGGGATGACGAAGGGGTAACACGTGGGGGGGGGGGGGGGGTCAGCCGTCTCCTCGTAGACCCCCGCCCACCTCAACGCCTGCACTATCCTCTTGACTTGCTGCGACACCCAGCGGGTTGCCCCTCTGACCACCCTGTCCCCGTCCTGCCACTCCCGCTCGACATCAAAATCCTGGAGCCCCCCGCGGTAGAAGGGCGGAACCACAGCGTCCCACAGATCTTCAGGGAGCTGGTGGGTGCCGATCGGCCCCAATCCCCGGTCCAAAATGGCATCCTCGACCCCCCCCATGAACCGCGGAATGGGGGAGGTGTTGACGTGGAGGCATGCCTCCCAGGCGTCCGGGTGGAGCGCGCGCAACGCGCTCAGGAGAGCGGGTAAAGCCCCCCGCAAGCGGAAATCCTCGGCTGTATCGAAGACTCTATTCAACCACAAATCCACCCTCTTCGCAACCATCCACAAGCCACAACGTTCCCGCTCGGCTATCCAGTGAAAATGCGGGGTGAGGGCCTGCATGAACTCCAGGAAGAGGGGGGGCTGTTCCAGCACCCTCCCGCCCCTGTCTGGGCCCTTACAGAGGGAGGGGGGGCGACGCCACTGGGCCCGCCCGCCCCCTAGCCTTGGCCTGGAGACGCTCAGCTGCAGCCACGAAGGCACCCTCCACCGGGCTTTGCGTCTCCGGCGTCCGGACACGCCCGCCTGGCCCGAGCTTGATGCGCTTGGGCTCCGGCGCCTCGATCCGCTGGGCCAAACGAGGTCTCCCAGTTTGACGGCGTGCGGGGGCTCGGGATCGCATGGCCTGCGCACCACCCACGACCATCTTAGCGCGACGCGGCCCCGCGTATGTGCGGTGGACACGGCCCACCACTCCAGCTTTCGAGCCCGCTGCGGGCCCCCCTCTGACAGGACCAACGGCTGCCCTGGAGGACCACGGTTTACGCTCCCGTCCCACGAACTTGGAAACTCCGGCCTGTCGACGCCCGGGGGAACCCCTGGCGCTGCCGACTGCGAAGTCCCCATAGGGCTCGCTTCCGGAATCCTCGCTGTTGTCGTCGGTGTCCAGGTCGGAATCGACATTGATGGGCCCGGCTGCCGTCCCCGGCCCGCACCCCCCCCCCCCCCACGGCAACCAGAGGACCCGCCACCGTGCACAGCTGACCCGCATCTTCCCGAGACACGGCGCCGCGCTCAATGGCAGAGGCCAAAGGCTGAAGTGGAGGGAAGGTAGGAGCCGTGTCAGGCCCCGGGCCCATCTCAGCAGAGCCATCCCCGGCGGACTCCTCCAGCTCGGTCGCGGCTTGGTCTCCGTCGCCTCCGCCCCCAACTGTGCCGCTCGCGGTGGACCCCAGTTCCTGACCTCGCGGACGCCTCGGCTTGCGCTTGGTCGGGGTGTTGAGGGCGCTCGCGATACTGGGGAACATCGGGGAGCCCCACAGCGCCAGGACGCCCACACGCTCCGGAGCCGGCAAAGGCCCCTGGTCACGGGACCATGCAGGCAGTACCGTAGGGGCAACGACTCCCGGGTCGGACCATTTGGTGCCGTGTTGCATCGCCACGGCCGTGCTCTGCCATCTGCCCCACCATTTGTAGTAGGCGAGGTCTGGTTTACGGGCCCAAGTCGCTGCGGCGCCTCCCCGGCGCAGGGCGTGCCACCTGGCTCGGGCGTGCGCGGTGCTCGCCAGGGTTTCGGCCATGCCTGCCTCCAATCCCGCTTCCCCTGACTGCCAGACGAGCATGTCTGAGGATCGGCCCAGCGAGACCATGTGGCGATGAAGCCACGCACGGACGCCGTCCGCATACCTGTACAGGGGTCGGGTGGTGTATCCCTCCTCCCCTGTCTTGGAGTTCCAAAACTGGATAAAGCCTGGCATAGCCAGGTCAGTAACCCTGATGCCAGCTGCTTCGCCCACCCGTAGGTAGCATACCCAGCTGATGATGGCCAACGCGCTGAACACCGCTCCGTTTCTGGAGTCTCTGGCCTTTTCGACCAGCTGGACCAAGCCTGCTGGTGACAGATAGGGCTGGGAGCCCGAGGAGGCGGCTCCCGCCGCGATCCTTTTGTGCAAGGTGGTGACTGTTGGGGGCAGCCACTGGAGGTCCTCCACGGCCCGGACCGCGGAAGTAATACCCCGCAGGGCTGAGGCTGTAGCGCCTGCTTGCGCCCGCTCTGCCAGGAGGCCTGCCAGTGCCGCGGCTGTATCAGGCGGGCCGGCGCGTTCCGCGTAAGCCGCCAAGGCCCGGAGTCGGGACGCATACTGCGAGCGGGTTCTCGGTCTCCAGGACTGCATGGCGCTTTCTTCCGGTGAGCAGGGGTCGTCTGCCCGGGCTGCTGTCTCCCACCGGCGGGCGAGCGCCCGCAGCTCCGCCGCTGTGTCCGCGACGCCGGAGCCCGGGGCGGCCGGTCCGGGCTCCAGCTGGTCCTGTCAGGACCAGTGTGGGCATCTAAAGTGCCAGTGGCGTTCGTCGGGGGAGCCCCGCTGCGCGCACCTCTGGCACCCTCTGCTCGGCGGCGAGTCCACAGGGATCCACTCGCCCTGCCTCGACTGCCACTGCAGTACCCCTCCCACCTCCCTGAATTTTACGCTCCGCCACATGAACGCCGACCCTTGCTCCTTCCATGCCTCCTCCAACGTGGCGTACTGGCTGGACTCGGAGCTGGACTTCCCTTGCGTTCCCGCATACCTGCGGGCATACGCCGCCTGGGACTGGGACACGCAGTCCCAGACCCTCCACGCCAGCTGTTCTCCTGGGTCGACCGCGGCCTCCGTTGCCTGGCCGCCGAACTCGCTCGGGCGGGGGATCTCCCCCACCTCACCAGCTCTAAGGCGTACGTACGCCTTGATGTTGGACAGCATGAGTCTCATCCACTGTGCCAACTGGGGCTTCTCGAGGGCTCGGTTTATCTCTGGCACACTCAGCGGGGGCAAGCGGGGCCCCTCCTTCACTGCCACTCGGGCGAGTTGCTCTCTAAGTTCTTGAATTTCTTTGGCTTGTGCCGCCAGCCGCTCCTCGGCTGACTCTTGTTGGTTCTGATTAGGCTGCTCAACCCCGTCCATGGGTTAACAAAAACAAAGACAGAAAAACTGCCTAAACATTGGAGACGCAAACAAAAGTTGAGACGAGGCACAACTAGTGAAGTACAATCACACAAAGTTAGCAAGAAACTCAACGGTGGCGGCCGGGAACGGGATTCGCAAGTGGCGGACCTCAGTTTCAAAAACTGCAGTTAAGGGCCAAAAACAGCCACTTTCGGGCCACAAAAGCCGTGGAACACATTCAAAACGGCCAAACGAAGGGAAACGGTGGGTACACTTCACGTGCGGCTTGACTTCCCCGTGTCAACGAGCTCTTTGCGGCCCTCTAACTCCATGATATGTCCCAGGAACGGCCCAAAAAGGCCCCCAGAAGCTCCAAATGCCGACAGCCACAAACCAAGAATAGGCCATATCTTTGGCTACATGGCTCAAAATGCGATTCCGAGGGCACCTACTCCACCCGCAACCCCCCACTTTTTGTGGTTTCCACCCCTCAGAATTGCCCAATCGGACGCCTAGACCCCAATACCTAGGCCCACTAGGCTGCGGCAAGCTACAAGCTCAAGCCTGAACAGGTGGGTGCCCAAATGGGTTAACAGGGTCTAGTGGGGGCAAAAAGATGACTTTTCTCAAAAATGATCCTAGACCATGTGCGACGCTAAAACAAGTGTTTTTGGTCCGGTTTGAGCTTGTGGTGGCCCATTTTGGTCCTCCAAAAATCCCAAAATGCCTTGAAAATGGGCTGTTTTGGGACCAAAAATGGGTCAAAAATGGGTCAAAAATGCATTTTTCCAAACCTCATCCTAGACCATTTGGGGTGCACAAACGGGTGAAATGAGCCCATTTTGGGCCCATTTTGAGCCCATTTTGGGGCATTTTGGCCCCTCAGAAGTCCAAGAAGCCTTGAAAGTGGGCCTCATGGTGATGGGGCTCACTTGCAAGCTGATTTCACTTTGTCAAGAGCCATCAATGTGTGAATCATTCTTGATGTCCCTCACCAGTCATAGCTGATGTTCCCTCCCCCACCAGCTCGGTCCCAATATTCAGTCTTGATTAGGGTTAGGTGTAGGGATAGGAGTAGGCTGAGGGTTGGGGGTGGGTGTTAGAGTCAAGGTGGGGTTTAAGGATAGTGTTGGGGTGCAAATTGGACAAAATTTTCCTTAGGGCACCTTTGGTGTTCATGGATCATCGGGCGCCTTAGGCGCCCATGGACGCCTGAGGGCGACACCTTTGGCAACTAACTGTTGGCCGAAGGCCCCTAGGGGGGGGGGGGGGCAGGGGTAGTTGGCGTCCTAGGACCCGCGGAGTCGCCCCCCCCCCCCCCGTGCATCTGGGATGCCAAAACAACTGGTTTCAGCCCGTTTTGAGCCCAAGGTGGCCAATTTTGGCCCTCTGAAACTCCCAAATGCCTTGAAACCAGGCCGTTTTGGGACCAGAAACAGGTCAAACATGGATCAAGCACACATTTCCCCCAAAATAATCCTGGACCCATTGGGATCAACAACCAAGTGAACTGAACCCATTTTAGGCCCATTGAAAGTCCAAAAAAGCCTTGAAGATGGGCCATTTTGGAGCCAAATTGGGTCAAAAATGGGTCAAAACCGTGTCTTTCCAAAAATGATCCTGGGGCATTTAGGGTACACAAACGGGTAAATGGACCCCATTTTGAGCCCATTTTGACCCACTTTAGCCCATCTAGCTGCTACCGCCATGACCCACCTGCCACCAGGACGATGCGGCCTCGTAAAGCTCGTCGCAGATGCTTAGGGCGAGTAGTGCGCAAAACAGACCAGAACCTGTATGAGAAGACAGCTGACTACAGCCACCTGGGTTAGACAGCGTGATGGGAGCAGAAAACCCGACCGCCAGAAAACCCAAAACCCAAGTGTTAGCTTCCTGATCACCCCATCACCAGGGGGAGACGTGCGCGTTCACGAAACGTGCATGTGTAGCAAGGGGGCACACCGCTCTGTCATTGTACACGGTTGATGCAGGGCTCACGTAGCCAAAGAGGGAGGAGTTGTCATCGTTGTATTCCCGCGGGGAATAGGAGCCACCGGGGGTGGGGCAAGGGCCCAATGGTCCCCCGCGGACCAGTGGACTGTAGTAGGCGGCAGAGGTGGTGTGCAAAGCCCTGCGTGGAGAGTGTGGAGGGTCTACGCCAGGCATTCGGAGCCAACCCCCGAGCTGCGCCTCAGGGGAGCGTGCGAGGGCTTGGTCTGTGAGGCTCATGTGTTTGACAGGGGTGCCCCATTTCACCATCTCTTGACATCAAGCCAGGCCTTGCGTATGTGGACCATGACATGACAATGCATAGTCTTTCCTCGTGTGAATCGTTGTTTGTACATGAGATGACAAAACGTGGGTTGGGTCATGTGGCGTGAAGTCAGGGACCCTCAAGTGTTATCTTGACCAGCCCTGTGCACTCTGGGCCATTTGTATGGGGTGTCCGTCCAGTGCAGCACGAAACACGCTGCTTGACCATGAAGACGCAAGACCATGAAATCTGCAAATGTAACCCCCCCCCCCCTTGTGCCCCCCCTTGTCCTGCCCGTGGGCCCCAGGGAAGACGGTCCCCCGCCACCCCCCGGGGGGACAGTTGCCAAGTGACCCCCCCCCCCCCCCCTTGTGTGCTAACACAGCTTGTCCAAACATGACCTGTGCTTCCGCACTTTTGAGTCTTTTTTGGAACCATCATTTTTGCAGTTCCAATCCAATACAGAACGTGGTTTGTAGCGTTGTGCAGGCTGCAGGAAGGGTCAACATGGGCGGCAAAGTGTTGGTGTAGCTGTAGTTCCATGTGCTCGTGTGTTGTGGGGCGTCTGCTGGGGCCTGTTGCTTTGTGTTGTCATGTTTTGAGGGGTAGGGCTGGCTTGGGTCTGCAGTATGTGTTCCATGGTACACGCCGCACGGTAACACGGGCGTGTCCAACCACGGCAAGACTGTGTTTCCGCGCCTTTGCCTCCTGAACCAGCTGGCCTGTGTTAGGACAAGGGGGGGGGGGGGTGCCAAGTCAACCCACCCACAGGCCAGACCAAACCTTCACGTGAATCGTTCGTCCACAGGGAGGAGGGTTGGCAAAACTCTGACCCACCCCTCAGGAAGTCGGGTTTTCACTTCCGGGGGGCGGGGGGGGGGGGTCAATAGAGCCCACCCAACTGGGGTGGGTGGGTTCGGGACAAGGGCTCAATTGACAGGACCATGAGCACTGCAGGCGCCGAAGGTGATTTTGAGTATTGAAAATGGTCAATGTTTTTCACCAAATACATGGCAAATGATCTTTTCTGAACCCCCTCGATGCGCTGAGTCCAAAAATCCCATTTTCATTTTTCTGGCGAATTTTGGGTCCAGGTCACCTCCGGGGCCCAGGGGTCAGTCTCGGGAGGATTTTGGGGGGCCAGTCAATTGAGCCCTTTTTGGGGGGAGGGGGGGTCTAGCCAGATGGCGGTATCGACCCCCCCCCCAAGAAGAAAGCCCGCCCACCCCTCCCCCTTCTTCCGGTCAATCCAAGAAGATTTGGATACATGTGTGCTTGGTACAGCACGTTTTTTTGGAAAATAGAAACCGTCCAGTAACCAGCTCAGTATTCAGGCACACAATTGGACGGCACTTGAAGGGCAACCAACAGCGTTGGAGGGGAACCGACAGCGGTTGGGGGTCGACAATTTGTAACTGGAAAAAAAAAGCAAAGGAAAACACTTTGGTTTTCCCTCCGGGCCTGTCCTCCCCCTGGGGCGTGGTGACTTCAGGCACTCAGGGGGAGCATCCCAGACTCCACATCAGCGGGTGTGCCTGCAACCAACTTTGTGGATGGGAGGCCCAATGCTGCCGGGAACAGCCAAGCGGTCGCAGGGGTCTCTCGGCTCTCTGCAGCGCATGGTACCGCAGCTGCAGCCGCCACACCGTAGCGATACACGCGGGGGTTGTACGCAGAGGACGATGGACATTCGAGTTGAGCAATCGCAAAATATCATCAAAAAACAGGTGTGAAAAGCTTCGTACATGGGGAAAAAAAGAGAAAAAAACTCTGTTCTCAAAGACAAAACGCGCCGGCCTGGGATCAGCAAAACACTACAGAAATCATTCAACTTCAGCACTCTGGCAGCAACCACAGGATGTACGCAGCATGGATGCTTCCTCGCGTTGGAAAGTGCACGCTGTGCGGACACTACCGCTTGAAATGTGCAAAAAGGGGGGACTTTTGCTCATCTGCTGTACAAAATTTGTACTCCCTCCACCACTGCTCTTACATCGATGACGACAACGACGACAACGACGACGACGACAACGACGACGAAAACCAGAAGAAAAAACTGAACTGCGGACAAATGTCATTGATCTTGACCAGTGCAGTGGTCCTCAACCAAGTGTAACGACGTGCGGCCAAGTGCGACAGAAAGCTCCACCCACGACGTGCAATGAAACACGGGTGAATGCAATGAAACACGCAGAATGCAATCCGAACTGGCCACGTGCCAGGAGGCGCAACAACGTGCCGTCAGGTATGTCACGTGTTACAAAAGCCGATCAAAGTGTGGCCAAGCGCAATCAGCCGAGGCCGCATTCATCAGAGGAAGGGACAGTGACAACGTCCCTTCACGTCTCCAGACCTCAGATGGGGGCAAACTGGATAACGAAATGTGGAGGGTTCGCTGCCAGAGCCCTGCAAGCAGGTGCAGAACACCTGCTGGGTTCTGGTACACCGGATCGGTTGTCGGAGGTCATGCTTGATATGCTCATGTCAGCACCAACAGGAGTGCAAGCGGGGTCCAGCTCGGACGGAAGTGAAAGTTGAGCACCTGAACACCATGAACATCAAAACGGAGCCCAGTGACTGAGGGAAGCGAGACAAACATACAGCAACGATGCTGCGGAATACCAGTGTCTCACCCCTGCCTTCTCGGGGTCCCCATGGTGGGGAGAGATGGCGCTACGTGCGCCCCCATTGCGTCCAGGAATATGGGGTAGGGGCATAAGAGGCTGTGTGTAGGGGTCCACACAGGGGCAGGCGGACAAAAGAGGGACAGGCACTACTGGAGACAGGGGCAAGGCCAGAGTTATGTGCTGGTGGTCACTGAATGCGTACTGCACTGCACCGCGGGGACACTGACACAGGGCGATGCTCATGGCTCAGAAATGCCCGGGGCCCGAGACAAGATGGGGAGGAACAGAGGAAACTGGTGAAAAACGGAGGGACATGGGAGGGGGCGGGAGGCATGGGAACGCCCGGCTTCCCCACTTTCCTGAAAGGTCTGACAGCGCAAGGATTCTCATGCTTCCAAAAGGGGCATCGGAGTAGGCGGAGGGGGGGGGATCAAGGCCTCCGCGAATCCTCCAAAGACCGGGGAGAGCCGGACTCTTGACCTCTGGCCCAGTCCCCGCACACACCCGAGGGGTTATTCTGCAGGATTGTCATCTTCCGCCGGCGCCTCCGCACAATGAAATAGACCCCCACCGCACATAAGACCTGCAATGGAACGGAAGGGCGGTCAGGCTCAGCCGGACAACTGCACCACGACGCCCCAAAAGGCCCCGATGCATAGTGCCGCCGGATGAAAGGAGGCGTGTGGTGGTGGTGGTGGGTGGGGGGGTGGGGATTGGGGGGCAGCGCTTGGGAGAGATCTGGCATGCGCAAGGCACATGGCGGCGTGTGTGTGTGTGTGTGTGTGTGTGTGTGTGTGTGTGTGTGTGTGTGTGTGTGTGTGTGTGTGTGTGTGTGTGTGTGTGTGTGTTTGGGGGGGGGGGGGCTCAGGGGGGCGGGGGGGCATAGAGGCCGAGTACGGTTGGTACTGCCGGGGGTCCCAAGTGTTCAATGGTCTGTAGACACTGTCTGCCGCAGTGGACGTCGCCAGAGAATGGCAGACACAAACGCCAAGGGGCACACTTGGGAAAGTGGGGGAAAGGGGGCAAAGGCCAAAGGACCCCTTTCAGGTGGTCTCTAGTCACTGTCTGCTACAGTCGATGCTGTCTGCCACATGCAGGCAACGCTTTCTTGGTGCATGCAAAGGGGGTGGGGGGGGTGCAGCTCAGGAGGTTTGGCGCTGGCGAGGCGCATGGGGGGGGGGGGGGCAGGCTGCTTGAGGCCAATTTCAGGTACACAAACTTTTTTTGGGCCTCTGACCCCCCCCTCCCCCCCGGTTCTCCTTAAGCAGTAGCCTGCCGGGAGGAGGAGGGCATCAAGGCCCAGCGACAGGGTGGGGTGGCACAAACGGGGGGGGGGGGGGCGCGCCTAACGCCCACGCCGGCCGGGGGGGGGGGGATGTGCGCCGGATCCAACGAGGCGCGTGATTCCAGCGAAACGCTCCGCAGATGTGCGCGTGGCAATGCAATGCCAAGCGCACGGCCACTGGTCACACCCCCCCCCCCCCCCGGACTCTGCAACACCGCCAAAGGAGCGCATGGGCACGTGGAGCACCGGTCCAGCAAGTGGGGGCAGTCCCCCGATGATCTCGCCATTCTGAGGGAGGCAGTCGGAGGTCTTGAGGCCGCGGGTCCCGGATGGTCTGCGCGTGTGTGTGTGTGTGTGTGTGCTCTGTGCTTTTAACGAGGGAGACCCATGTATGACTGCGTGCTGAGATTGGCTTGCCGAAGTGTACACCTGAGTGTGTACCTTATTGGTCTGCCTGATCTCTGCGGTCAAAAAGTCAGAACCTCTGCGCCGTCATACTTATGTGATTTCCGTGGAAGCTCTCCCGTGCTCTGCACCAAACAGAAGTCGGCTGACGTGCTCTGGCTCTCCCTCTCCCATCATCTCGCAGGGCCGCGGGGCGGGGGGGGAGGGGGGGCATGGTGACTTGGGTCTCCGTCGTTTTGGGGCGGGCGGTGTGGCCGGTATGTGCGGGGAGCGCGCATGTTCCATGTGTGTGCGTGCGGGGCTGCGGGCAGTGCGCAGCCGTTTAGCTGGTCGCGTGTCCGGCGCGGCTGGCCGCTTGCGCACCAGCGTGTGTACTTTGTGGTGCCCCCTGGCACAGCAGTTTCGGACCCCTCGTTGCATTCTGGTGCATCTGGCGCAGGCCGGCAGTCCATGCTGGCGGCACGTGACTGACAGGGGCAGCCTGTCCACATATCCTGGCCGGTGATGTCCGAGGGCACAACACGCGTCCCCTGACTTGCGCAGACGCTTGCATGTGATGCACGGTGCGCGCTGGTGTGTACTGCATAGGTCAAGAGCCCGTGCGCATGTATGTGGTGTCAGTGCTGTCGCTTGCGGCGCCGGCGGTGCTGCGAACTTGCGTTGCCTGGTTGTCTGATACGGCGCCTGCGGGTTTTTGCCCTGCCCAATGACGGGGAATGTGTGTGTGTGTGTGTGTGACGGATCAGCATCGCCGCCTCCGCGGGGGCGGACAGCCCTCTGAGTGGTGAAGGCGCTTGAACTGGACTGGGGCACGCCAATGGCCAGAATCGGACCACCGCATTGGATTCCTTATCGAAACGCGCCGCAAAGCGTTACCAAAAAAGCAAGGCAGTGGGCGAAACTCCTGGTTAAACGCTTGCATGAGCAAAAGCGCTTGGAGGTTCGTCAGTTGGGGTTTTTCGTGACAATCCACAATCTACTTTCGCAAAGCGTGTTTGGCCGCTGGAAAATGGTTCGCGTGCCAAACACCAAAAATAACAACCACCAAAGGATTAAAAGGATTAATTTGAGGGGGTTTTTTTTGGGAGGACTAAAATTGGGGGGGGGGGGGGGGGATTTGGAACTGGTCCTTAGAAATGAAGGAAAATTTTGGTATAAGGTCCCTTGCTGTTGCTTCCTGGTGGATGGCTGCTATTTCCTTGTGGCCTCTGGATAGCTGCTGTTATTTCCTGGTGGCCTCTGGATGGCTGCTGATATTTCTTGGTGGGCTCTAGATGGTTGCTGTTATTTCCTGGTGGCCTCTGGATGGTTGCTGTTATCCTCCTGCAGCCCATGCGTGGTGTACACATTTTGACACATCGCATCCTTAAAATTGAAGGAAATATCTGGTACGAGGTGGGGCTTCCAAATTTGTCCACATCAAATTTGTCCCTCCCTAAAATCATCCTTTGGTGGAACACCTTTTTTTCGGTGACGGCAGTCCATTTACCGCCGGGGAAAGTGTTGCGCAAAACACTTTCCGAGTGAAAGTGTTTTGCGCAACACTTTCGCCAGAGAAAGCGCTTTGCTCCCGAAAGTGTGTCGCCGGAGAGCGCTTCGCAAAACAGTTCCACAGGGGCAGATGCGCTTCATGGGACTACCGTAATCGAAAGGCACAGGAGTGCGCGGTGGTGCGTGCCCATCATTTCGAGGGGGCACGAAGGCGCCGTTGCGGACGCGCAGACAACTGCTGCGGCCCCGGGGAGGACCGACGGCGGCGTGCACAGGGCGTCCCCGCGTCCACTCCTGGCGGTCGTGGCGCATTCCACACAGGCGCCATCGCCTGCTCTGCTTCTGGTCCTCGCTGTCCCATCAATCCCAGTGAAAGCGCATCGATCGCACCGCGCGCTTTCGTAGACGCGTCATTCACCAACTACACCCGCATTACAGAGGGCAGCCTGCAGCCCTGCAGCCCCCACATCATCGGCCCCGGGCTGCCCCAAACATGTCTCTACCCAAACAAAGTGGCCACCCATTTGCTGCGGTTCAGTTGCGTACGACCGCTTTGTTGCAACGCTCCTCGTCACCATCGTTCTACGCCCGTCCTGCCCAAACGCGCCGCGCATGCGGCACTCGCGGTGTCTTGAGGATGGACGGCGTTCTCTGCCTCTTCCCCCAGCAGCACCACTCCCGTGGTCCTGATGCTTCGCTCGCTCGCACCGGCATTTCGTTGCCCGTGACATCGCAACTGGAGTGGTGTGTCGGGAGGGCCCCCAAACCCATGTCCCTCTGCCTGTCCACGGGGTGGGGGGCGCGCAGCACAGACCAGGAAGAGGGCCACGCAGATGCCCACCACCATCCAGACCCACCAGTCCACGTCCGACCCGCCCTGCGAGTTCCGGAGATCGGCAGTGGGTCGGAGGCCTGGGCTGACGCATCTCTGCAGCAGGAAAAAGGAGGGTGAGAGCGCCTCTGCGCAGCAAGAGGGCAAGCAGCATCACAGCTATCATTGCAGTTGTTATGACCACCCCACCCCACCCCACTACACTACACTACACTACACTACACTACACTACACTACACTACACTACACTACACTACACTACACTACACTACACTACACTACACTACACTACACTACACTACACTACACTACACTACACTACACTACACTACACTACACTACACTACACTACACTACACTACACTACACTACACTACACTACACCACAGCACAGCACAGCACAGCACAGCACAGCACAGCACAGCACAGCACACCACACCGCAGCGCAGCGCAGCGCACCACACCCACCCCACCCCACACCCCAGCGCACTGCACTGCACCACAGCGCACCGCACCACAGCGCACCGCACCACAGCGCACCACAGCGCACCGCACCACAGCACAGCACAGCACACCCCACCACACCCCACCCCACCCCACCCCACCACACCACACCACACCACACCAGGGCTGTACTTAAGGGGGGGGGGGGGGGCTTCGTACCGCCAGCATGTACGAACGTTCACGGGGACACTGCCTGCTTCACAATCATGGGACCCTCTCTACTTCAAAGGTTGGCGGCAGCTGGTGGTCGGCCGCGGTTGGCGGTTGGCGGTTCGTGGCGGTTGGTGGCGGTTGGAGGTTGGCAGTTGGTTGTTGGTGGGGGTTGCTGGTGGTTGGTGGCGGTTGGCGGTCGGTGGTTGGTGGTCTCTGGACCTTAACAAAAAAATTGGGGCTTCTTACGGACACCCCTGCACCACACCACACCCAACCCCACCTCACCCAACTCCACCTACCACACCACACCACACCACACCACACAAATAGACACCAGTACACAGAAAATGGGTCTGGCAAGGCCTCTAACCTCATGGTAAGGATCCGCAGTGGGTGGTATCCTGAGTGCATGCCCCCACGCAGGGGCATAACAAACGTGTATGGCACCACTAGATTGCAAGGTGGGCACCTATATGCCCCAGGGATGGCACAGGATTTGGGGGGGGCGCATGGCAATAGCAGCAGCAACGGATTTGCCAGGGCTAGATATCACAGGCCCCCGTTGCTGTCAAGCAGCGGCAGTCAGGGGAGGGTCCCAGGCATGCCAGGCATGCACTATGCACTATGCACTATGCACTACCGTTCATACAGTCATAACATGTGTTGATCCTTCATGCAGTAGTGCAGTCGGTCTGGTGTTGTTCTGGTGGTGTTCTGTTGGCACCCAGATGCACTCATTACTTCAGCCTCGGCAGTACACCAGGTAGAGAGATGCAGCAATACAAAGCGAGACATAGCAAGGGTGGGTAGCGGTGCCCCGGAGCCAGATGATGTATGCAGCACAGGAACGGCCCGCCACAGTAGCCATGCACCGGGTCTCTGTGGTGGGGCTCCCCTCAGGCCACACCACATCGCACTCCACCGCACGGAAGGTGGGAGTGATGGCCCAACACCGGCCCCTACCACTGAGAAACTCCACACCTGACTCAGTTCCAAGGTGCCCGTCCGCAAGGTGGCCTTACAAACACATTTGTCAGCGCACCCTTTCGCCGTAAGGCTGATGGGCCGGATCAACTCGTGGCTGGTGAAGGTGAGTACGGATTTCGTGGCTGACACGGGCTCGGGATTGTTCAGGCGCACCTCTATGCTGCCCCCTGATGAATGCGAAGGGCACTGATGCATGTGTTATGTTGTATTCCTGCCCGTGACCACCGCTTCCACAGAGAGACCAATGGATTCCTGCAGCACGTGCATGTCCCTTGACATCCGCAGCCCTTAGCTGTGAGTGAGTGCATTGGGTGCACTCCCTTTGGCGGTGACATAGCTGCAGGGCCGCGAAGCAATGCAATCAAGTGTAGGGCCAGGAGCATTGCACTGAATCACTCGAGCTCGAGTCAACTTGTTATGAGCTGGCTTAACTAACACCCCGGGACTGTTCAGAAGGTGGGGGGGAAGGGGGGGTCTTGTCAAAGGACTGCCCCCAAATGCCATTTTTCACCAGCCCAAAACCGCCCCAATGCCCAGGGAATTGGATGCATCGCCGTTGCGTCATCATGCCGAAGAGCGCTTCCCACTGATGTCCTGCGCAGTTCATTGGTCGGACTTGCATGTTCATTTCACTTCCCAGGCAACCATGGGTCATCCTCATTGGTGAGAATAGACCCCATAGACCCCCCTGACCCCCTGCAGAGCACTGCTCTCACCGATTGGTGTATCGTTCCGTCATCCTGTCAGTGAGTCACCAAATCAGTGCAGAATCAAGGAACCTCTCCTACCAGTCTCTCCAACGCCTGTTCAAGCCTCCCTGTCCCAATTATCCACTCAATCTGCTCATCAGTGTGCTGTTGGCAGCAGCTGTGGTGCCTCACCCCCCACCCCCTCACGTTAGTTAGAGGGATGGGCGCTGCAAGGGCTTTACCACAGGGTCCAGCACAGGCGTTTATGAGGGGCGGTTCACAGCTTGCCAGCAAGTATATCATTCCACTAATGGCGAGGAAGCATGCGCTGGTCCCATACACTGCGGTCATATGCCAGTGCATACCGTTCTCAACAAGCGCATCCACATGTGGAGGCAGCATCTCCCCAGTGATGGTCTCCACATACACAACTGTCACCCCACCAACAATTCTGAAGGTACCAACACCGTCTGCTTTGATGTCCTGATGGGAAGAGTAATGGTGAGTGAGGCGGGGGTGATGGTAAAAGTGGCGCTGTGCGAAGATGTGTGCTGGTGGTAGTAGTGGTGGTGTATTGTGCGAGGCAGTTGTGTGAGGGAGTGTTCATAAAAGTCTCATATCAGTGATATCAGTCTCAGGCGAAATGTTTTGACACATTATGCTATTTTGGACACGGCGAATTCAAAAAGACAAGTTTTAGAGCCAGATGGTTGCTGGTGAGTCTGTGTGGTGTGTGCTGTGTATGGTGAGTCAGATGGCTTCAAGCTTTGTGGCTGCTTTTCCAGCTGCTTTTTCCTGTAGCCCCCACCCACCCACCCAAAGGCGGCCATCCAGGGTACAACAAATTGCGCTGCGGGCATAGCCGGGGGCGCGGCCACCACATGATAGGACGACAGCATTGAGTGCTTTCTGTACCGTGTATACTTGCTCGCATTATAATACCAATCTCGTAAAGGAAGGGATACTCACAGAGGGGCAGCTTAGTACTCCGCAAAACCCACTTGTCTTGCCCAATCTAGCGCTTCATGGATGTCGTCAATAAAATTGAGCTTAGTTTCCCAAAATAGGGAGGATTCAAAGTGGCTACATAGCCCATGCTGTCTCAGGGTCCCGTGAGGGGCGAAGAATCAAAGTGGCTACATAACCCGAGTTGGGTTCTCCAAAGTGGAGAGTGATGATGTGGCGGCAGGCAGCTGTGGGCAAATCAGCCGGCTCCGACCTTTGGAAATCAACTGTGGCCAAAGGCCCCCTTGGGGGAGGGGGGGCGGGTGGTACCTTGCATTGGACCAGCAGAGCGGGCCCTGGTTTGGAGGGAGGGGCAGTCATGTACAACAAGTGCAGGGGTGGTTGTAGGCAGGGTATGGGGCATGGTATGTGGAGGGGTTGCGGCAGAACTTCTGCATGTGCAGTGTGTGAGAAGTGTGCGAATGGCCAAGAAGACTGCACGAGGAACAAGGGGGATCCGATGTGGATGGGAGTGGTACATAGGGGGTGCAGTAATGGTTGGTGCAGCAATGTTTGCATGTTGAACAGCTTGCAAATGTGGTGCGCAACAGATGAGGTGCAGGAGGCCCCTGTTCTGGCTGTCTGTGGGCTGGGTGGCTGTAAGTTTGGCTTGCAAAAAGGTGGAAACGTGCACAGCACTCTTCTCAACAAGTATCCGTCTTGTCCAGTAGCACAAAGAGTGCAGAAATCATTGACTGCACTGCCGCAAGGCTGCTGCAAATAGATTGCCAATGAGGGCGGGTAGGTTGTTGTGGAAAACACAGTTAAAGGGCAAGACTGCCAATAAATACACAGCAAATACAAATTCAAAGCAACCTTCAGTTGCAAAATGCATGTGCTGACATCTTCACATCATCACACACCCCTGACCCAGCCTTGCTGCAACCAGTGAATCCCTCGTACACCAAAACTCACATCATGAGGACCATCACACTGCGTCACTCCCAGACCTCAAATAGTGCTGTTGTCTCATCACCTCTGGCGTCCTTGTCGTGTTCAAGGGCACATTGGAGAAACATACCTCAGATTGCTCACATCCTGATGTCTCCAGTTGAATGACATCTCGCGAGCGAATGTCGCAGAATGCGCTGCTAAGGCACACATGCACCAAAAGGATCAGCAGAGGACCCCATACCATCTGCAATCCACTGCAAAGAGCGCAAGACCAGTACTGTCCTCAACCATTCATACTGCAAAACCTAGTAGACTGTAGGACCACAGACACCATAAATGAGGCTCATGGTGTTGGTGTCTCTGCAACTCTGTCCAATAATTTTTTTGGTTAGGACCTGGACCCAGCAGCAGTGTGTTGCGGCAAGGCCTGAGTCCCACTATCTAGAGCTGCAGATCTGCAGATGAACTCATCGGAATGCCACGTCTTACCACCCTGGTACGGCCAGCTCCGCAAATGCTTCAGCAACAGCTTGATGCAGTCCAATGGATTTTACTGTTCATTTGTGTCCTGTAATTCATTTTGCATGTTTTCTCACCCCCGTCCCAAGAGGGGGCATGTTTGTTGCACACCAAGAAATAGTACTTTGCATGATAAAATGCCACCAAGTGGACAACTGTTTCCTACCAAGTGCCCCTCAGACAATCGGGGCCAGGACCGGGCTGCCTGCATCCGTTACCATCAGGGCTCGACTGGACTGGGCTGAGCTGGGCAGGCAGGTCAAAAAATGGGCTGTCCTGGTCATGGCTAGTCTGCAGGAGGATATAGCAAGCAGCAGACCTGACCACCCTGTCCTGATCCTCACCCTATCAATCTCCAATCAGGCAAACCCAAAAACAGGTTTCCGAACAGGACACTACTCTACTAATAACTTGGTGCTCCCTGACTGCATTGCACTTTGCCTCCTGCACCAATGTCTCTCCCAATACTTGACATCACACTTCATGAGTCAATCACTGAGCAAATCTATCAGTGCAACTCTAGACCTGGCAGATTCAATCCCAGCCCCACAACATGCCGACTCGTGAGACCCACGGTGTTCTGCTCCCTCTATAGTTGTTGTGTGAACTGGTTGTTTCCCAAACTGCTAGGTCAGGTTGCAATGTCTGTCATCACCGATTGTCCAAACTCCATTCGTTCCTTACTTGTCAGGGCCGGCAAAATCAGGACTGCATCAGTCCAAAGGTTTAATGCTCTGAGGAATCATCCTGGCCCATACCACCATACCATTTTGACAGTGTCCATGGTGAAGTAGTCGCTACCGGCTGAACATGAAAATTTTGATTTATTATTTTGGTTGGAGGCCGGAAGTCACAAAATTAATTAATTTTTTTATTTTTGTGCTGTCTATTTATCCTATGCAGGAGCCATAATTAATTAAATTGTGGAATAATTTTGTTTTGTTCCACTTCCAGAATTTGAGTTGCACAGGTAGAGACGCACAGAAACCCACTGTCCACCCCAAAAAATGTCATACTGTTGACCCTATGTGACAAAAAATAGCATACTCAGAATGAAGCTCAGTGATCCAGCGGTCATACAGCTGGGCTGTCATCCAGCAGACCTGGATTCAAACCCTGCTGGCAGTAAACTTTTTGCTGGCGCTAACTTTTTAATGTGCCTGAGAGTCAACCCAGAGTCAAAAAGGAGGTCGTGTTGAGGGGGTAACTTGGCGCCACTGTTTCTGTTCGTGGCGCTTTTTTTTTCATGTGCACGGGAAAACTGTGCACTTTCTGAATATATTGCTTGTACTTATTGAGTGCACCATATTTCGGAACCCCTGTACCATTTCTTGCCAGGGTCACCCGGAAAACTGACAGCCTGAGACTCAACCCAGAGTCAAAAAGGAGGTCGTGTTGAGGGGGTAACTTGGCGGGAATGTACCCGGCGCATTGACGAATTAATTTATTTTCGTAATTGATTATTTTTTGTACACCAGTTTTGTGTGCCACCGCCTAGCCAATTAATTGATATTGGTATTTATTTTCGTTTTGGATATGGGATCTTTTAACCACGTTCGAGCAAATATTTAATTATTTAAATTTCACGTTCAGCCGGTACTTCCACCCCCACTTGTAAACGCTACGCACTGTGCAAGAAAGGGGGATATAGTGCAGATATATCCCCAAAATCAGAGCTATGTGGCTTCAATTGGGCAAACACTCACAACCAATGTGTCTATGTGACTGGCAAATTCCTCACCAAACCCATGTCTTATGTGGCTGCACTACATTTGGTACCGGATCAAATTAGGTCCCAAAGTACCCCCCCCCCCCCTTGCGCAAGCACGGCCGCGGTCCTAGAAGTCAGGTCAAAACAGCGGTTCAACGCCCACCCTGTGCTTAGACAAGGCCGTGCATGCGCGTGACACATGTGACAGCCAGACTGGGAATAACATTGTTAGCCATGGCTGAAAATCACATCCAAACAAACAGCATGGGGTTCCAATGTGTAGTACAATGTTGTTATGAACAGAATGCACCATCACAGACATGACTGAGCCCCTTTCCCGGTACAAACGCTCTACAAAAACCCAATCCTCCATTCTGGACCACAAAAATAGCAGTCCCAAAATTTCCTCAAAACGGCGGTTCAACGCCCACCCTGTGCTTAGACAAGGCCGTGCATGCGCAAGGGGGGGGGGGGGGTAATACGGTCCCTACGTCTGCTACAGCTTGGACAAAGGCGTAGCTTTTACAAAGGGGGGGGGGGTGTACAAATGTCAGTGTTGGTAGTGCCCCCTTGTTTTAAGTCACGGTGGGTTCCTCACCCAAGAGTCACACCAATGTGCTCAAGTGCAAGGTTCACCGAAGGAGAAGGCAAGCAGAGCTGAGTGTGGGCGGAAGGGTAGGGCAGAGAGACTCTGCTCTAACCAACTGACCCTGCATACGAGTATCTGGCAGCAAAGCACAAGTGAATTGCATTTTGTCAAGCGACCTCATGAATGATTGCATGAGGCTGGCCTGAGGTCTGGCTCATGTTGGCTGTTGTTGGCGTTGGGTTGGTGAAATGACTAAAAGCGACCTCAATAATGGACTGTGATGGGGGGAATGGGGTTGCTGTTGGGGATGGTGTGGCAGAGATGGAGGTGCTTGGCAGAGTGTACTGTGATATTTGGATGAGATTGGGTGAGGCCGGGTGACGAGCAATTCTGACAAAGGGAAGTATAAAAGGCGGTTGGTCAGGGGAGGGCCTTTCACAGTGTTGCAGCGGATTGTGCAGTTCAATGACTTTCTTTTCTGCCCCTGCTCTCACTTATTGCCTTAGCTACAACTCCCCTCTGTCGTCGCATATTCAGCTTCTTGACACCCATATATTGCAAACTTGGTAACTGTCTCTTAAACCCCAAAAATAAACCGTTGAGAAGGGAGATCATTTGTTTTTTGTGCTCTTGGTGCCCACGTACTTGTACTATTTTCTGGGATTGCGTTGGGAAATCCAAGTGCTGAAATGGAGGGATGACAAGAGCGTGGAGTTCGGATTTAGTGCAGTTGAAAAGGAGGCTGTATTTAGGGCCAGTGGTGAAGAGGAGGCGTAAGACGGTGCAAAGTTTTTTTGGGGATAAAGTTTGGAGGGCAATATTGCCGATGAACGAGCAGAGGACATTGAATTCGTTTGGGGGGGGGGGGGGTTGGTGGCATCATTATCGGTGCAGTACAGTGGGTATCGGAAGGGTTATGGTTGGTGTTGGGGTGGAATCTAGAGGGTCAAGAACGCCCAACGGCTCTGACTTGCTTGTGATTTGTATGAAATGGACAGCACAAGCCCTGAGTTAGTTAGAAACCTACGACAACCCCCCAGCAAGTGTGGCTCATGCCCATTCACATGGAGTCATTTTTCTTCAGGAGTGGAGCAGCCTTGTGAAGCATTGCTCTCCCACTAACTTCATAGTTGCTCCTCAAAAAGTGCCCAGGCTGTGGTGAAGAGCCCAACACAATGGCTGGAACTTGCTCATCCGTACTCATGCGATGGTAGAAAACAGGTGCACCATGGGTTCTCCTGACAAAGACACAGTAAATGTGAGCTGCAAGCTGACATTAAAACAACAAAAGTGACAACAAAAGTGGCCATGGGGGACACAACAACATGCACAAGCAGGTGGTAGGAGGTACTATGCAGCTGCAGTCACCCCATCACAGCACACCTTACCACAACACTGTGTCTTGAGGCTACAATGTGGCAAAGAGCAGCGCACAGGGAAACGGACATATGAAAACTTTGCTTGGTGTGCGCAGGGTGTGCGCATCTACCCCTATTTCCCTGTGAAGCCCTCAATGTCGCGGAATTCATTCCCCGAGGATATTTGTCTGAGACCCGCTTGTTGGAATGAAGTAATTCTGCAGTAATTCTGTGCTTCTCAAAGATACCCCCTACCCCCCAACCAGCCCTGCCTCAGAGTGTGTTTCAAACAATCCCCATGGACAAATAACATGCCATCCTTGTTTCACAAACGTGAGTATGGTGGATTTGAACCATTGAACTGTTGCGCCAAGATTGCGCACTCTCGAGCTTTTCCCTTTTCTTTCTGGCCGGCTGACGTATAATGGGGAGTGGTTTGCCTGAGACCGGCACCCTCGGGTGGCTGAGCAACATGCTCTGCCCCGTTGTCTGAAGAGCCCGGAGTAGCAGTGATCCCCACCTGGGGAGGGTGGGGTTTCACAAGACGAGGTGGAGGGCATGTCATTGTGAGGATATCTGGCGTGGACCGTGCAGGTTCGGGGCAGTCAATTGTGAAGCCAATCTGGGGGTGTTTTCGCGCAGTGCGCGCACAGCACCAATTATTACGCTGTTTATCCCGGGAAAACCCCTGAAAACCACCCACCTACAGAAGCGTGCATGATCCATTCAAAACAGCCTGGGGTGCAGAATTCAGGACCCTGGGACCGGTGGCTACCGGTGGTGGAAAACAGCCAACTTTTCGCACAGCGCGCACACAACGAAGGCACAGCGCAAGGTGCGGCCCTCTATCTCTACTTACCTTGAGTTTCCTAGCCCGATGCACGGATGGCCAATGGCTGGCCTGTTGTTGTGGAAGCACAACATCCCACTTGTGCTCATGTCAGTGCATGCCAGCTGCATTCTGCGGAGTCCTCTGCAGCCAAACACAAAATACGGCCGGTGCCAGGCAGACATTTGTCAAATGGGCAAAGCATACTGTCACATTAATCAGAATGAAGACAATCCTGGATGATGGTCCCAGAAAGGATGAAACACTCTGGTGGGGAACCCCATGTGCCTTTGCTCAGCACCACAGTTGGTCAACTGCTCATTAACAATATGTTTGCAACATTCTGCGGCCACTTCCGACATCATCACTTGTCGACATTTGTACATGTGCTGCTGCACTGTATGCATCCGAATACTACCGCTCGTGACTTTTGAAGAACAAATAGACCGAATTCGGCACTTGACAAGTCGAGTCAGCCAATCGCGTTCTTGGACCAATCCTAACGACCATTCTGCTCACAACAACCTCCTGGTTCTACGGAAAGCGGGTGCCCATAAGGGGAGAAAGACTTCATCCCCACAACAAGACACGCCAGAGCAGACGGGACAAGCCGTGTGTAGCATTTGAATCCATCCAAACAGGAGAGCATTTTGAATACTGTCGAAGGGGCCACGTAGATCCCCAGCGCCACATTACCTGAGGATTGCAAACCAACATCCGATTGCCCACAAAATATATTATGATCTCTGCAGCCAGTCCAAAGCACCAAATGCCCGGTTTGTAGTGCAGGAAAACACTTTGTCGGAAGCAGCTGAGTAATGAAATATAAATGTATCGGGCTGAACATCAAGAAATGCGCCATGCTACACACAGTTGTGCAGAGGCACATCCTGGTGTGATTGTGTCACGCGCACACCAGCAGCACATCACACTGTGTGCTGCAGTGCGTGCATGGGATGAAAACACTGGTAATGCATTGGAAATGCACATTGAAAAAGCGACTGCCCAGCACAGTCGTTTGTGTTATGGCTTGGAATAGTGCCCACCCGTTCTCGTCGGGAGGGCGGGGGGACTCTGCTTGCATTGCGCAGAGATCAGGATGAAGCGGGGGGCTTGACACGGTGCAAAACTGCATGCCTTTTGCATAGCGCCATGCCTACAAAGACTTTTTTGGGGTGCCCGGTGCGTCCCACGACCCCACCACCCCGCGTGCACGTAACCGGCTGTGGAGGAGTGGCAGTAGAGGGTATGCAAGACCATGCAGGTACACATGGACATCCATGGATGGAGTGTGCCCAGGAGGTTGCTCCTCTGCCAGAGGGATTTTGAGAAATATGCCGGACATGGGACACCCTGTCCGTTTTGAAATGTGTTTTCCTTTGGCTCGGACGTATGTGTGACTCGCAACTATTCAGACTGTGATCCAAAGCAATGGTCTCGATGGGGAGGGTGAGATGCTGGTGTCTCCATATCATTCACATGAGTCAATCAGGGGGGGGAAGCTGCCACCCTCACAGGGACATCCCCATCGATGCTGAGCCTGACTGGATGAAACCGCTACCACGATGGAGACAGAAAACAGTAGACTGAGGAAGGGAAGGACACTGAAAACGCCTGTGGCCAACAAACTAGCCCAACTGAGGCCACAGCCATATGAGGAAGTGTGTGGTGTCAACAACCACGCAATTTCGTATCGGCTGGATCCTCCGCGTCTGCAGGAACCATCACCGTTGGCAAGTCTCAGACCATCAGTCACCCAGAAACAAGATAAATGGCAAAGTGGAGACCCCTTCCTGACCCAGGGCAACTTGAGCCACTCCTGCACCAACACAAATTGTGCGGCATCTGATCAAATGCACAAGATCACCACTCCAAAATCCCTCCTGGCAACCTGCGTAGGGGCCAGACACAGAGTGGGAGTTGTCGCACCGCGCGCACGCACACCGGGCATGCACCGTGTCCGCGCCGTGACAACTATTAGGGGGCGTTTTCGCACAGCGCGCGCACAGCGCCAATTATTACGGTGATTATCCAGGTAACAACCCTGAAAACCACCTGCGGAATCATGCACAATCAATTCAAAGCTCAAAAATTCAAACATCGGATGCTTGCCATGGGTCCCAGGGACCTAAATTCTGCCCCCTATAGCCCCGTCCACTGCAGCAGCCATTCAATGACGTCCTTTCAATCTTCTGAACTTACCGCACTCCCGGTGGTGGAGAACAGCCAACTTTTCGCACAGCGCACGGTACGCCCCCACAGAGTGGAAGTTGCCGCACCGCGCGCGCACACACCGTGCATGCACCGCGTCCGCGCCGTGACAGCCATTAGTGGTCAAACACCGGTGCACCATCCCAAAAGGCACCAATCCAAACAGCCCAAACCACCCCAGACAACCTTAGTTGCAAGCACACCACCTGTCTTCCTAGGATTCTTTTAATGATTCCCAATGAATCCCAAAGGCTTGTGGGTAGTGTTTATTCTTTCCGGGAGGCCTCTTGACGGTTGCAATTATTACCGGGAGGGGCCCCAGGTACACCCAAAGTGTGCACCGCGCGCGCACTGCAGCAAGAGCGCCCTCAGACACGTGATCGTGACTGGGACACAGGACAGGCTAAGGGGAAGGAAAACACGGGCCGGCCAAGACGTCTGGCAGGGAGGTACAGAAGATGGGGGCATGCGCCTGCGCACCAGTGCCTGCATATCGCTGAAGAAATGGCTGTGCATTGCCCCCTGCCTGTGTGTTCTTCTGTCGCGAGGTCATGTCCGCCTTGCGTCAGCGCGCCTGGTATCCGTTCAACCTGTAGTGGGAGGACGTACGCAGACATGCCACTAGCGTCCGCCAGGGAACCAGGGTCTTGTTAGGAATCGGCCCTGTGCTCTGTGCCCAGTAATACCTGCCCCACTCACATCCAGAACTCAGTAGGAACCTGCTGCATCCGGTGCATGGCTCAGTAGGGCCCAGGCCCGCTCGGTTGTTGCTGGCTTGGCAGACGCTAGTGGCAAGTCTGGACGTACGTCAGCCACGAAAGGGGGAGGTGGGGGGGGTGGGGGTGAAATCTCCCCCCCCGGATGTGTGCAGGTGCGCTGGACAACCCCCAACACCCGCTTTGTCCCGACACGGGGCCCCCATGCGCTGCCCCCTTTGCACTTGCTCTGCAATCCACTACAACAACCGTCGCCATCAATGCACCAAGCGCCAGGCACACTGCCAGCACCACCCCGGACACACACTGCGATGGGGGGAAAAGAAAAGACGGTGATGGTCAGGAAGGGATTAGGACGAGCTCTCAGGTCCGTAAAACGACCCCACACTCGGGTCCCGGTGGCCACCATGGGACTCAAGTCCGCACTGCAGAGCCGGCACTTTCTGGAGGGACTGGCAGCGGGTGGTGCACCCGCCCGGCGCATGCGTCACCCTCACGTGGTCTCCATCCAAGCGTCAGCACACCCGGCTGCACCAGGACTGTGCCGAAGGCCAAGCACTCCGTCGAAGTCAGGAAAGCGCCGGGCACCAAACACAAGAAACCGCGGGGCAACAGGCAGTTGCTGTTGGCTACCCTCGCCGTTTGCCGTCCCTTCGATTGGCGGTGTTCCACCGCAAACCGCCATCGGAAGCCGTCGGTTGGGCGCCAACGGCCGTCGGTTACTGGCCAGCCGTCGGGCGCACAACGACAGGCTTTGGATTACCGACAACCGGCCCTGTCTACCCCCCGGATGTCCTCAGCGAACACAAAGAAATGGAGCCTCCCTCGATGCAGACGCTGCCCCCGCACTGCCACTGCTGCAGGCAGGGGTCAGCCGCCCGGCCATGTCCCTTAGTACGGGCGGTCGGGGCTCAGCTCCCCCCGGGCCTGCAGCCAGTTCTGGGCCTCCATGTAGTTCGTGGGCGCCAGGCGGATGGCCTCCTTCCAGTAGTCCGCGGCCTTGTCGTAGAACTCGATGGCGTCCTCCGCACGGCCGTCCTGCTCGGCCGTCTCCGCTTGGAAGTGGTAGATCACCGCGATGTTGTTCAGCGCAGACGGCAGGTTGGGGTTCCGCTCCAGCGCCTGAGAGCAGGCGGCGTTCAGGACCGACAACAAGCGCTGGACCCGATCCCCGCACAAAACAGAGCCTCATTGCAGATTCAGACAGGCCAATCAATGCCGTTGTCTCAACCAATCCCCAGTTCGAACCATCCCACGACCTGTTGCCCCCTTGTCCCCCCACCTTGGACTTGTGCACCACCAAAGGCATGTACACTCGCGGAGGACTGCACGCTCGCTGCTAAAGCTGCGCACTCCGTCCTTGCATGGACACTCAGCTGTGTTTGGGCTGCCATGGGTTGGCTGCCCCGAACTTGCTGTTTGCAGGCTGTTCAGTGGCCATTGAGTTTGTTGAAACTTTGACTTTTTTTCGACCACTTTTTGTCAGTTGTGGGATGGGTTGAGGTCATTGGGTGTCAAAACGGGTACTCTAGCACCCACGGGGACCCACGTACCTGGTTGGCCCTTGTGCCATCCCCCCCCCCCAAAAAAAAAACCCTCAAAATGTCCGTTTGCAGCCTGTTTAGTGGCGCAACCGGCTTATGCAGTTTTTCAGCCTCAACAGCTCAAATCTCAAAGCTTTCTAAACTGATCCTTCCCATATTGTGACCACCCGTCATGATGAAATATCCCATGTACAGCATGTTTTAGACCTTTTGTGTGTTTTTCACTCCGTTTGGCCATTGGGTACAACGGAAGGGGTCCTTCCCAAGGAACCGGTGCACAACATGCTGGTGCAGGTTTCAGCCTCAACACTCCAAAGGAGGATAATTTCCAAACCTGATTGTTGCGATTGTGCGACCACCCACAGCAGTCTCAAAACAGACCAGACCCACTCTAAACCAACCGCAAAATCGGGGAGACAAATGGCCGCAGAAGAGTGGAAGCTTTCAAATGGCTACATCGCCCCAGCCGCATTGGGCTCCACATTGGGCTCCTCAGAGTGGAGAGGAGTTGGATAGCCCTTGGATAGTGTCGGTCGGCACCATTTAGGCTGAAAGATTGCCCGGGCGCAGTGTTCCCTCCTGGATGTCCGTAGGAAGCCAAGAGAAACCAGTACACTGGCAGAGCCTCGCTTTGCTGGTACAGACAACGGTGCGCAGGAGGAGAGAAAACCAGACAGGGGGAGAGAAGAGCATTCCTCAATTTCCAAGAACGAAGCGGCGGCAGTTTCAGGGCATGGGGGACAGGCAAACAGGCCTGACTTGGCCGCACACCTGATAATAATACTCCAGCGCCTTCTCCAGCTCCCCATTGCTGGCATGGATCAGCCCGATGTTGTACAGGATGTAGCTCCGGTCGTATGGATCAGTCTCCAGCTTCAGAGCCTCGTAGTAGTTCTGCAGGGCCTCCGCATACTCACCAACCCCCTGGGCCGACATCCCGTCGCGGTAGTACATGAACGCCTTCTTCTCACGTTTGGTGGTGGGCAAAAACTTCAGCAATTGGTCTGCCACCACCGTAAAGGTCTGGTCGATGAAATTGTCATTCTTGTTTTTACCGTAGAGCACCGTGCGTGGCACCTTCGCAGGTGCAGTATGTGGCAGGATGCTGCTGTAAGGCGTGCCGCTGTAGCTCATCATCGCCATCCTGGGCCTGGCACCATGGCCCTTCCGCCACAGAAGCGCAGCAGCGACCACTGAGAGCGGGGCCAGAAGCAGCATTGCCACATTCTGCAGCATTTGGGAGGGCTGTCTGGGCTGTTGAGGCACCACACCGACGCCAACCTGTTGTGCAGGGACTCCGGAGACATCCTCATATTGTGAGGCCTCCATTGGCTGTGCTTGGTACGTGGTCTTAGGCACAGCGGTGCGTGGAAACGCGGTGAGAGCAGAAGTGGAAGGCTTCATAAGGTCCACGGTCTGATAGGCTTGGGAGGTGCTGTCGCGGCTCATGGCACGGTCTAGGGCCAAATAGGTCACCACCGCAGTTGCGCATGCGACCGCAATGTTTGCCTTGCACCATGAAGTCTGCATTGTTGAAGGTGACATGGGGATGACAAACTCTGGAGAAACGAAAAAGGGAGTCCGTTCAACGACCATGGGTCAGTCGCAGGGACAGATATGGAAGGACGGCCAAAGAACATTCGGGGGACCACAGAACATGCAGCCCTGCCTTACTTTTGCCTTGCCCAATGTGCCCTGGTGCTCGAACGGGAACCCCCAGGTGCACCACACGACGAGTGCTTTTCCCAGGAATCATCTCGCCCATCTGCCGGGACAAACCGGCACTGCGTTCCCCAGCCACAGCCTCCACTGTCTCTCGTAGCACGGAATGGTCCAGGTGCATCACTCTGGACGCCCAACGACAGCTCTTCTGCACGCCATGACACACACACACGCACCCCACACACACGCCCCAGCTCTCTGTATGGTGGTATGGTGACCTCCGACACGCCTGTACCCACTTGGGTTTTTCATTCCTAAGGTCCCCAAAAGCGCCAGGGTCAGTGACAGCGAGCAGTCTGGCTGGCCTCTGACAGCCCCGTACCCTCCACGAGCCGGGATAACGGAAGCCGCGGTGTGCGGCCGAAAGGGGCCAGCAACAGCAAAGCACGCCAGCAGGTGAGGTCAACACCGAAGTGGAACACTCTCTAACTGCCACACCCAAACACAGCCCCGGCGATAATGCCCAGAACCCAATAGACCACCGCCGCCCCGAGCCCTATTCAGGGGAGGTGAGGGAATGGCACTGGATGAGACTGTCCAAGCGACACGAACACGAATGCAACTGTGAAGGCGATGAAGGCCGTGAGGCAGGCGCGGCTGGAGCTAAGTGGCGGGGCCACCCCTGACCATTGAGGCCAAATGGCACATGGCCAACGTGGTCAAGCACCACTCTCCGTTGCTTGATTGACACCTGTCCGCTCCCCAGACACCTACCGCAAGGGTGTCATGATTGCAGCCGTACACTATTCTATGGTGTCCCTTGCCTCTTTTCAATATCGGTGGGGTCACCCTGCCACAGGATACGAGCAGACCACACACCCCAAAGACCAAACCCAGCCACCCCGCTGATTGATGTGGATGATTGTACTCCGGCTTCCAAGAGGCCGTGCTTTCCGACAGCCAGGACGCCAGCCACGGGCTGGCGCTCCATGCATCCACTTCACACTGGGTCCTGTTGACGCAATTTTGCCATTTGGGGGGGCAGAACTGTTGTTTTCTCCACGGGGTCGTTTTCTCCACTATCACCCTCCACATCAGCATGCCAGGCAAGAGAAAGCTGCTGTGTAGCAACAGGCGAAATCGCTGATACTTTTTTTTTGCCTCAGACCAAGATGAGCTGGCGTAGCCTGCTCACTTCACAGTAATCGAGATAACTTCTCGGAATCAAGGTTCAGAGCTGCTACGATGATCCCACAACGGCTGTGGTAGCGGATCTGATACGTAGTGAGGATTCGCTGGGTCTGAAACCAGGTTATGCAGTGGGAGACTGCCATGCCCGTAGGCTTCCCAGTGTGCATGAGGCAAAATGACTGCACAATGACTGACATGCGAAATGCTCGCTGATACTTTGAGGCTGTGCTGTGTGCATCACGTCATTTCCCCGCGTGTTGCTCAGACTGGGACCATAAAAACGCCAAGCCAAGGGGGAGCGCCAGTGTGCCAGGCTTCTTTTTAGAGTCAAATGCCCCTGACCTCTACGTTGTGCTATCCAAGACTTCCTTGCCCCTGGAACCCCTAAAAAGCAGGAGTTACACAGCCAGCAGCAGCAGCAGCCACTGCGTCCACCGGAACCAATGGGCCGTGGCAACGGGAGCAGTTGCATTTGCCTCACCACCACCAGGACTCCGACCAAGGTCTGCCTTCTTCACGGACTTCCAGAACGGCACGTGGCCCAACCCTGACAGCACCATTGCCTGAGGGGCCAGAGTGGGCGACCTTCGTTACTCCCCACTTTGGGAATCCCAGGTTGGCAATGGTTGTGCAACCACTTTGATTTCTCCACATTTATGGGACCCTGAGGCGGCAGGGGTTTTGTTTCGAACCCCCTGCAACAGGCACAGCACTGCATTACTACAGCAAATTCATCTGACAGTCCTGTACTGCTCTCCCGTGGTTATGTACCCTCCCCCCGCCCTTGCGCAAGCACTGGGAAATTCAGGAAAACGACGGTCAGACCGGGTCCCGGTGCTTGGACAAGGTGGTGCTTGCGCGCGACGCACATTGGTACCAAAAGAACATATGGCACTAGAACACAATGTGCGGGCAAATTTCAGCAAGTTCTGGAGGTCCTTACTGCCCATCAGGGGCATCAGGAGCTGTGGAATAGAAGCCCTTTCCAACCTTGTGCCTCATCATAAATACAATTGCACATGCTTGCCCTTGGGGGCAGGCTTTGAAGCAGGCTTGGCTTCAGGTTTTGGAATGGGTTTGGGCTTCCTATTCCTTGGGACAAAACTGTCATCAACAATATCTTTGGTGAAGTAAACCGGATGTATGTGGCAGCCAAGCCAGGAGTAACGACAGTAGTCATGGTTGCGATTCACATCAAAACAAACAGCAGTGGGTTGGGGTACCAAGCATAATGCTGCTTTTTTTTTTGTTCTCAGACTTACGTGTGTCTCGGAAGTGCTTGGTCAGGCGGACTGGTTCAAGCATGACAGACTAAGTACAACATGCGTTGTCCCGTGCGCAGTGCCCGCATGCCGCCATTGGGACGTCCACTCGGACTTCAGTTACCTGTCACCTGTCTATGACAAGAGAACCCCTTTCCCCAGACCCCCCTTTCCCCTGGGCCCAGGTGGCATGCCTTTGTACGGGTGGATTGCCTCTGATAATTGGTTGACTGATGTGCGTCAGTAACATGGCAGACCTAATGGCCTCAGGCGCATATCTCCCACGGTGGAGTGGGAGTATATTTCTCGGACGAATGGGAGACACAGAGGACGTGCTCCAGACGGAGCAGGGGAGAGGGAACACTGATTGGGGGGGGGGGGGGGTGGCACAAGGCCTTGGTGGTTGGCTCTGTTAGCCTGTGGCGGCGCTTTTGGCCTCTTGCCTTTGGACCTTCTGCTATGACAAGCAGGCATCCGTACTACTGCGGGCATCCGCACTGCCACGGGCATCCACCTTCCTGGGGGGGGAATCCAGAATGCAATTGGGGGGGGGGGGTGGCGGAGTGGACACAGGGCAGCTTCAGGCATACGGGAAGCTGCACATGTGCGGGCGTCCACGCAAAAAGGGAGTTGGTGGGATGTGGTGGGGCACGGCAAGGGCCTCCACACCAAAGGATGGAATCCCTGCAACACCGAACGTCACCCTCAGCAGAAGTTCGGCGCTGACGCTATGGATGCGTCTGCCACACAGCCACACATCTGCGGAAAATACCATGTGTGGGGCGCCCATTGGCGCAGGCTTGGTCATCATGTGCCCACGCCACGGCATCCCTGCCTCAGTAGTGGGGCGGGAGAGGGAACGGGGAGGGCGGAGGGGGGGATGGGTCACTGGGCTGACTGAGGGGATCCTGTGGCCCACACACTCAGATCCTGCCAGATGCCGGGGGCGCACACTGCGACCCCCTGATTCATTCTGCTGGCCACTGTCTGAACAGAGGGTGCCCGTCCAGAGCTCCGGCATGAGCCCTGGCAGGGGCCGTGCAAACAGGGCGTCGAAATGCATCAGCAAGAGGGCCTGAAAGGGGCCGGCGGTGGGGGCGGGGGTGGGGGTTTACCATGACGCCTCGTCGCATAGCTGTCTGCAGCTGGTGGCGCCTATTGGCCTCTCGCCACTTATCCTTGCCCTTTCCTTGAACCCTATCCCTGCATTGGTGGCAGCGTCCATAGGCCTCTCACCTCCTTGTGCCCGACACTTCCCTGCCTGGGCTTTCCCTTCCTCCCTACACACTCTTTCCCTCGGTAGGTTGTGCCAAGATGACTGCTGCCACGCCACAAAGGCATCTGCGGAAAGCAAAAGGAAAAGATTGTGATTCTGCAGGGTATGCCAAAACTCCAGGACCCAAGGCTGTGAGGTGAGTCACAAGAGCGGTCTTTCTTTCCGATGCATACAAATGTGCCAAAAAGTTTGGAACAAGCCAAGCATTTGGCCCCCCAGACTATCCCTGCTTCACTGCTGTGTGGGTTCCACACAGAGGAGGGCAGCTGCCCTCGCCGTTCATCAGGTGCGCCCAAGTGGACACTCCATACCGGCGGTTGGGAACCTGTCCCCAATGGCGCTCTTGGGCCCCAGGATGTCCACTTGTGGGGTCACTTCCCCAAGGGGGGCACATAACAACCTTCAGCTTGTCTTCTCCCCTGCTTAGTCCTCCTTGTGGTGAGCGCATCATGTGCCCCCCAGCCCCCTTCCCCCCTTGGGTCCGTGGTGTGTGTATTGTGTGTCCTTTCCCTCTTGTGGCATGGGTGCCACAGGGGGTGGTGGGTGGGGAGTGGTGTAGAGTGCGGGGCCGGGGGGCTGGGGGGGGGGGGGGGTTGGCATGACGCCTGCATGCATTGCTGTCTGCAACTTTATTTTTAATCAAATAGGCCAAATCAGAAGTGGCAAGTGCATTTTAAGTACAGATTTCGGTGGAGCCCGGGTCAGCATACGGGATTCAGCTCATGACTGGCCCCCCCATGTTCCCTGTTGAGGTTGTAAGGGTAGGATGCTACAGTGCGCTGTCTTTCCGGTGGATCATTACACGCTCACTTGCATTGCTGTCTGCAACTGGCGGCACCCATTGGCCTCTCGCCACTTACCCTTGCCCTTTCCATGACTGTAGGCGGCGGTGCCCATCGGCCTCTTGCCAACTTGTGCCCTTCCTCTCCCTGCCGGGCCTATCCGTACCTTCTTACACACCCTTTCCCTTGGTTGTGCCAACAGAGCTCCTGGACTTCCCGAGCTAGCGGCGGAGGGGGGCGGGTTGGCGCACTGGGGCTGACTGGTGGGCCTGGGCTGTTAATGGGCTCGGGCTTGTGCCATGCATTACAAGGGGGCGAGGTACCTCCCTTCTGTGGGCCTGCGACCCAGCCGCTCTCTCCCAACTGCCCCCACCAAAGGGATGTACACCCGGGGGGGCGACTACAACCGGTCCTGATGCGACACGCCCCCCCAGCTATCTGCCAAAACTTGTGGGGGGGTGGGGGGGGCGGGGGGCGGGGGGTCGGCGGGAGGGTGGGGGGTATTGGCAGCTTGGCGGGGGGGGGGGGGGGCGCAACCCACTACAATCACATGCATTCCTCAAGGGGGTGTCTGGGGGCATGGGGGTATAGAGGTATGTATGCGATAATAGCGATATCTTGTCTTTTGCCAGGAAGAAAGTCTTAAGGGTCTTAAGGACTAAAGGCATAGTACCCCTCTCAACTAAGCATGGGACAAAAAATTTGGGGCCGTTGGCGCCATGGCCCCCGCACCGCTATCTTTCAAAACTCGGGGGGGGGGGGGGGGGCTGGGGGGTGTCGCATACAAGGACCAAGCCAGGCCGCCCCCCGGGGATGTACAACCCACAGAAACCGCTCCAGACCATCCTGCTTAACTCGCTCCAACCACCTTCCCAACCGCTCCCGACACCCTGCTCTGGCCTGTCCCCTTCCATTACATCCCTGGTTTGTACTGGGGCATAGGAAGGGGCTTGCACAAAAGCTGGGATTGAGCTCGTGCCGGGGCGGGGCTGACCGGCTTCATGGTCGCGTGGACGGGGTCATCGTGCTCCAGCTTTGTCGAGTGGGTGGGGGTGGTCGCAGACGGCAAATGACTGGCGGGAACTACTGGGCGGAGTCCCGGGTAAACATGGCGCGTGCACAGAAGAGTGGTCCCCGGAGCAGGTCTGCACTGCACTCAGCTGTTGGACCAGCCCCCGCAGGCACCTCAGATCCTCTGAGTTAACTGTCACAACCGCTGTGCCGCCAAGCGCAGTGTCCGTGTCTCGGTCCTCCTCTCCTTCATTGGGGATGACCTCGCGCGGATGTAAATCGGACTCATTGACAGGCTCCGGTGTTGGCGCGCGCCAGTGCTGGCACCGTCGATAAGTGCAGCGGCTGCACCAGAGCATGAAGAAGCCCAGGCACACAAACCACAACCCCAAAAGGCTCCCGACGCCGAGTTTGTTGGCCTCGGGATCGGACTGATTGGGGACAGTGCAGGCGGCGGAGGTCTGGTACTGCTGCAGGTACTGAGTGAACGATTTCTGCTCCAATAAATGCCTCTGCCAATACCCGAAAGTCTCGACCAGCGCATCTGACATGGGGAATGCGATGGGGACCATGGCGACGGGAACTGGAGAGGCCTGGAATCCAGTACAAGTACAATCACAACTGCCATAACGGCCGTCCTCCACTTTTTTGGCGTGGAACTCCGCTATAAGTGCCGCAGCGCATTCGTCACGCTTCAGACCCTCCAATGTGGTCATTGTGGTGCTGTACAACCGCAACAGGGGCTTCACACGAGGCTCTTCTGCAACCACCACCTGCTCCAGCGCCTGCAGAATACAGATCGCTTGGTTTTTCACCACTGCATCCTCCAGCGACTGCATCTGGGCGCTCTTTGTGTTCGCCATGACCAAAAATGTGGTCAGCTGCGCAGCATACGTCTCAATGATCACCAGCACAAAGACAGCGAGCCCCAACATCAGCGACCGCCCTCCAGTGTGCCCGCTCGAAGTGTAGACGCTCGGGCCAGAGAGCAGAGTGCTGAGGCTGAGGTACACAGAGTCCACCACAGTGAGCCCCAATCGGTTCGACACCCACCGCTCATGGACGTAGATCAGCAGCCCGAACAAGACTACTGTGGCGAAGATGGACACCCAAAGCCCCACAGTGAACGGTTTGAAGATAAGGGCCGCAAGCTCCGCCACGGTCTTTTGCTCCCCCGCATCTTTCTTCTCCAGCAGTACCAAAGTATCCTGGAACACCACGTTCCCGAACGCGCTCATTAGATGCCTCTGTGCGGTCTCCCAAAGCGCGCCCACGCACATGTCCACTAGGCCCATGGACACAGAGTGCACGCAGGCAGTGTACGGCGACAGGGGGAACAGAACGGAGGAAGCAGGGGAAACATTGTACACCAAATAGCTCACATTCGCTGCCTTGAACATGTCCACAGCCAAGTCAACCATCGCCCCCACATATCTCTGGCCGTTATGATGAATGCCTCCCTCATATTGTCCCGACTGATCCAGGAACACGTATGGGACTTCGGGGGACGGGATTGCCATACGAATGATCCGGTGTGACAAGGACGTCTGGATATGATGGACCGTGAAATTGTTGTGGCTGTCACACGTGATGTAGGAGTAGTACGTCGGTGTCGCGAAGTAGCGACTGGGCTTGAACGGCAGAGCGCAGTTGTGGGGGTCTACGAAGCACCATTCGTCTTCACAAAAATCCCAATTGGAGCGGTTGCAGTAGGGCTGCAGTCCAGAGTCCCAATTCTTGCACTGCCCCGCTCCATAGTCCGTGGGGTAGCAATAATACTTGTCGTTCGCTTGGACCAACAAACAATCCTTAATGTTTGTCTCAGATTGGGAAACATTTATCTGGTTTGGTGAGATGCACCGACAATTGGACTGACCAGGATTGGAGCATTGGGTAATGGTGATTAATGTGAGCGCAAGACATAGAAAATGTGGCCAAGGCATAAGGCATGGTGGGAAAAACAGGACAAAAACAATGGTCCTGAAAAAAATAGACACTCAGTAAAGTTGGGGTACCAAGCATAATGTTGTTATGAGCAGGAGGACTCATCCAAAAGATGACACAGCCCCTGTTTTCCCTCTACAATTGGCACACAATCACGTTCTGCTGAGTTTCTGACCATAAAAACTGTGGTCAGAAAAACAACGGTCAGACCGGATCCTGGTGCTTAGACAAGGTGGTGCTTCCGCAAGAGGGGGGGGGGCAAGAGGGGGGGGGGGGTAGCCATATTGATTTCTCCACACGAAGGGAGACCCTGAGACCCTGAGACGGCAAGGATTACGTAGCAACTTCCGATTGTGTTTGTTGACCCTTCTGGTGCTATGGAGGTTAACCGGATTTGTAGCCATTGGGTGGTGAAGCCCAACCCAAATACACAAGAGACATATCCATGTGTCGCACTCCATTCTTGAAGACGTAAAACATCAAACAGCGCTCAAGGGGAAATGTTTGCCCGGCGCGCGTCCGGCGCGCTACTTTTAGATTAACTATCCCAACTTCAGCCTCAGATTCACCCTCTCATGGATAAGCCCCCCGAGTAGACCACATTGCACTGCACACCTTCCCTACAAAGCAGGTTGCATAAGAAAGCAATAGCTGTGAATTCAACCACTCCAACTGTCATTGGTATTTTACTTAACAAACAACATTGCACCCACAAGTGTGGGTGTCAATACACTCAGTACAACAGTGCTCCTTACACTCATCATAAACTGTGACAGTGGAGCACTTCTGACAACACAACACACACACACACACTTCTGCCTCATCCTCTACCTCATCTTGCGTGGCGGCCGAGTTGCTTTGGTCAGTCCAAACATGAGGCGGAACATGCTCCCATGGTCCATAGGGGGGGGGTGACGGACCTGCCTGCGAATGCAAATTGCGAAAAATGCGAGGGGGGCGGCCTGTTCAAATTCTAGACCCCAACCGAGTGCGAAAACTTTTGGGGGTCTGGAGGGGGGGTAGGTGGGTCGGCCGGTCAGCCACCGGGGTCCCTAGAGGGGGGTCAGTGGGTACCCCAACATATATACCTCAACATGATCCCCATGACACGCTGATCATTTTGAACATACACAAAGGGGTTCAAAGATTTTTTTCAGAAAAATTTGCCCATTAGCTCAGGCTCCCATCAGCCAAGGTTAGACCTGGAGGTCAGGTCAGGGGTCAGAAATTTTTCTGTGTTTTTCAAAATTTTTTAATTCTCCACAAAATTCTGAGTATTTTGAGTATAGACACATCGGATAAAAAAAATACCCCCTCAGGAAGGGCAAAAAAAAAAATTTTGGCGCCTTTGGCGCCAACCCTTTCCCCCAAAATCTCAAATTGGAGAAACATGGGTTCGAAAACTTTGGGGGGGTCTGGAGGGACGGGGCCATGAGGCAACGGATACTGGGCTCGCATACGCCCCCGTGTCACAGGCGCATGGTCATCACCACATAGTTCAGTGTTTGTCCTCGCTGCACTGCAACGCAAACCAGTTCCATACCACTCCAGGTGGCTGCCGACTGTGCTTTGGCCTTGGCCATCTGTACATTGAGGTCAGCTCGCACCCACCACCCTCCCACAGTGCCGGTTAGTCTCTAACCCTTGCCCTGCAGGTCTTGCTCTTGCTGCCCCTGTCTTGCTCTTGCTCTCTGGCACGTGAAGACGTGTCATATCCGAACTCCGGAGGCGCAAAGGCGTCTTTGGGGGTGCAAAGGCGTCTCAACGTTTCGCCAAAAGATTTGTCTGCTTGACGCTTCAACAGGTGCTTTGCTGTACCGTGGCGCTTACCTGTTCAGTACCACTCCATGTGTGCGTTGGCCGCCCACATATCCATGTCAACTCGCACCCACCACCCTCCCGCGGGTCGCACTCTCGCTGCCCCTGTCGTGCTCAGGCTATCTGACACGTAATGACGTGTCACACCCGTGCTCTGGGGGCGCAAAGGCGCCCCGATGTTTCACCAGTAAGCTGTTCAGCTCCATGCTTCAATGGCTGCCCACACACCCTGGTCAGCTCGAACCCACCACCCTCCCACAGTGCCGGTTAGCCCCCGACTCTTGCTCTGTGGGTCTCTCTCCCCCTCTCTCCCCCTCTCTCTCTCCTGCCTTGTCTCTCTCTCGCATAAAGGGGTTTTCGGGACGTTCGGTGGATCTCTATCCCCCCCGGGGTTCAAACCCTCCTCCACAGGACAGAAGAGGTGCGGTATACCCACTGAGCTACGACGAATTGTTGTCTGCATTACTGTGCCGACCTTTCCTATTCCCCCTTGCGTGTCATCCCCTGTCAGGCATATCGCCTTTCGCATGGGGGTGTGCTCAGCAGCGTGCAGAGGAACCGCACAGTGTCTCCGGATACCGGGTCCGCCTGCCTGAAGAGCGTTCTTTGGAACAGCCTTAAGAGGTCAGCTCGGCCCGCCAGCCACACATGCATGCAGTCTCCAGTTCTGCTCACAGAGGAGGGCACTGCTCTGTGTCCCTCAGCCGTCGGACAGTGGAGGATCGCCTCCCACTGGAACGGGTGCCACTTGCCTGCACTTTTGGGTCGCCACTGGACCTGCATGTTTGTCAGAGCCTGAGTCTTCAGGGTCCAGTTGATTTGGACCATCACCGAGTAGAGTTCTTGGTTGCTCATCAGCAATGGCTCCCCATGATTGTCCACAATCTCACAGTGCATCCTGGTGCTGTGTGGTTGGTCCAGTCGGAGCCAGATCTGCTGATTGCGGGCCCAGGCCATTGTGGTCAGCTCGGCATCGACTGCCCTCAGCCCTTCGTTCGCAATGGCGTCCAGCTGGCTCAGTGCTTGCACCTTGAAACGCCGGCGTTCTTGTTGAGGCTTGACCTTCTTTGGGGCTGGCTGAATTTGTGTGTAGGGGCCATGTCGTTGCTGACGTGGTCCCTGCTCCTTCCATGTCCTTCCTGGCGGCATCACGCCCGGGAGCTACTGGAGGGACGGGGGGGGGGGGGGTCGGGAATTCGAACGGGCCGCCCTCCTCGGAAAAATGCAACAAAATATGGACTCACTAGTGCAACTCATTGGGGCCGCCACACAAGATGTTCCTAACCAAACCCCAATGCCACAACCGAGCTGCTCAATGCGTGCCCTATACCACCCGTGCACGTCATTGTAAGATTGTTGGTAGGCTGTCAAAGTGCCATTCTTTCTTCCAAGGAATGGCACAATGACAGAATGACATGAATCCGGCCTTTATAAGCACCATCATGGCCCCCAACTTCGAAAACAAAGCAATCACCTCGGGTACGAGAAGGCCCATACCCATCCCAAATCAAAACATGAGCTGATGTCCCGGGGGCCAAGGGGCAAATCCATATAAGTTGCCCAACGTATCAACGGCAACAGTCACCTTGTAAACATGCGACACATACTTAGGATTCCACAGGTCTGCACTCAATATCCCGCCAATGGAACTTTTTTTGTTTTTTTTTACTGACTCCAGAAGTTCAAAGAGTACTCAAGACTATGCTTGGGAAAGTGGGCGTCTCCAGCATATGATACAGTGGATCCCCGCAACGCGGGGCACATGGCAAAGACCCAGAGTTCACATGCGTATACCAGAGGGCTCTCTGATGCGGTAGGCAAAACCGCCACGCCATTCCACAGGTCTGCACTCCATATCCCGCCAATGGAACTGATGGGCATGGAGTCCGTGAAATGCGTCATAAAGATTGGAAAATGGGGACAATGGTTGAAAGGATTCAACCTATTGGCCCATCAAATCTCTTGAACAATATGGTTCAGGTATTCGCGAACACGGGCAACACTCTCCTGCCAAGCAACCTCCGAACACCCTTCGGTTAGACATGGAAGCACCGCTCTCTGCAAGTGGGGTGTGTTTCATCCAAAAAAAATCGAAACAACAACCGGGGCTTGGGTTTGCGTTTCGTAGGCTTGAATTTGGGTTGAGGTTTGGGTTGGGGTTTGGGTTGAGGTTTGGGCTGGGCTTCAACATTGGAACTTGAGCTAGAACTAGAACTCAAGCTGGAGCTGGAAGTTGAATTGGAGGTAAGCATTCCAAACAACGCACGTTGCCCTTTGGCTGCTGGCAGTGGTGTTGATGAACTCCGCTTCCAAGCTTGCTTGGCAACCTCCTCCTGTCTGCAAGCCCTTAGCCGTGAAACCTCTGCATAAAATGCAGCAGGGCCACGGTTCCCCCCTTCAGATGCCATGTGTCCTTTGGTAGGTGGTGGCCTTTGCCGAAGGTGAGGATTCATTCGTTGGACTATCTGAGGCACGGCAATGTCCTGGTCTGTGGGGGCGTTGTCGCACGGTGCGCGCACGGTGCGCGCACGGTGCGTGCACGGTGCGCGCACGGTTCAATGTTTTTGGGATGGTTGCCCAACTTGTACCCCGTTGAATGGCCCCCATAGAAACACACCCAGGGTCCTGATTTCTGCACCTTGCAGTCCATACTGGCATACCAGGATTCTTCAATTTTTAGTCTGATGCTTGTCACAGGTTCCAGGGTCCTATTTTCTGCACCCTGCAGCCCCTATTGGCGTACCGGGAATTTTTTTTTTGAATCTGATGCTTGTCACAGGTTCCAGGCTCCCAATTTCTGCACCTTGCACGCACCTCCGTAACAAACCGTGCACAGGCGACAACACAAGCGACAACACTGGTTGGGTTACGGGAATTTCAATTTCATCCGCCACAGCATTCTGGCTCATGATCATCAATTCTAGGGGCTTCAGCTTCCACTTCAGGTAATTGGGGCTCCAGCAAAGCGTCCATTGGCGCCTCATGGTGCACAGGTTGGGGGGAATCGGGGCTCTCAGCAGTCACAATTGCAAACTCCAACCGCTCCTCGGGTGCATGCTCGTACAAGACCTCTTCACCACCCAATTCGTACCGAATAGAGACGCGACGCCCACCTCTTGGAGAAGGGTCAACGACAGTGGCCGACACCCTATCCCCGTTGGAGCGGTGGTAGTACACAGGCAGTCCGGCGACAAGCCAGGGCAGCTCAGATTCAGGCATTGTGGATCTGGTGGACACAGAATACGCAAAAGGACGCACGGTGCGCGCACGGTGCGCGCACGGTGCGCGCACGGTTCAGGCAACACCCCCTGTATATGCACACCCATGTATCTCGGTGCCGTACCTCAAGACGAACCAGCGGTGGTGGCCCTACAGGTCCCGGGCAGCCGCCGCATTAGGCAGATCTATAATGTAGCATGACGCTGGCTGCCGGTTAACAAAAGCTGGCCAACCTCGTGTTCCGGCAAGTAGAGTCTGTGATGGAGCCAATACAATAGCTCACCTATGCCGGGTTGTGCCATGTGTTGCAGGGGCATGTACATGGCCATGTCGCCAAGGTAGTGCCAAAGATGTAAGTGTAGGGGCGGGGGTGTCATAGACATTGCCGGAGGCTGTACTTGCCAGCTGCCAGCCGTGGGGAAGTTTCGAGCTGGATATAGGGTGCGATACACCGCACATCGGTATCAGGTGTAGACCAGTCCCCTGCGTCATGCAGCTAGCTGGGGGGGGGGGGGGGGCGAGCGGTGCGCGACATGCGTAGGACATTTTTCCAGAAAGTGACTAAAACGGTGCGTACGTGCTTGGGGGTCGCCCCATGACGGATCATCGCTTTTTCCGACGCCGGTAACATCCGGCCGGACAGGGACAAAGTAACCCATGACACGCTCTGCACTAGGCAGGTAGAAATAGCTCCGACTATAAGTCCCAGGTAGGCACCCCCCCCCTACAAAATGAGAACCCCCCAAAAGGTGGGCAAGGACACCCCCCACTCCGGTACAATGCAGCGCAAGTCGCTTGCTAACCGTGAATACGGGAAGGCTGCCCACCGGTCACCATACTAGCAGAGAGCGGAAATGCTACGTCACCCGTGCATTCTCGGGGGTCCCCAAACTAAGGGGGACAAAATCAGAATTGGCTGCCTCACCCGTGCCTTCTCGGGGGCCCAAAATAGGCGGACCCCTGCATTCTCGGGGGTCCCCAAACAAAGGGGGACGAAATCAGAATTGGCTGCCTTCACCCCTGCCTTCTTGGGGGCCCAAAAGAGGGCGGAAATGCTACGAACATTGCCTTGATTCACCCATTGTGTTCAGATTGAGGCCACAAAAACAAAGCGCTGTTCATGGGCGCATCGGGCATCCCAGAAAAACCTTGGAAGCGTCATGACATCAAGGCGTAAAATTTTGTTGACTAGAAGCACCCAAACCATTCTCCACGTTGTAGACAATGGAAAATATATCCGCCAATCTACACCCCCCTCCGCGGTGGATGCAAGACTCTCCGCAATTTCGGTGGGCACATTTTGGGCATGGTACGCCACAGCGGCTCAAATTTCGTTCCAAAAAGGCTAGAACCACTTGTTTGAGCAACCCCAATGGTCTAGGGTCACTTCTGCAAAAAGCTGCATGTTAAGCTGCATTTGACTTCGAAGGCAGCACATTTTCAGGGCGTTTAACGACTTTCGGAGGTCAAACTGGGTCCAAGATGGACCAAAAAATAAAACCACTGGGTTTGGCATCACAAGTGGTCTAGGAACAACTTTATTTGAAAACGGGCATTGGTTTGCCCCCGCTGGACCCATTGCTCCCATTTTGGGTACGACCCGTTTGGGCTCTAGCTTGCTACTTGCTACAGGCAAGTGGGCACCAGGTGTCGGCATCCGTTTTGGCAGTTTGGAAGAGGGGGGGGGGGGGGCACAAAAAGGGGTTTGCTGTTGGACCAGGTGCCCTCCAAATCCAGATTTGAGCCACATAGCCCATACGAAATCCCTATTGCTCCGCCTATGCAGTGGAGGTGGAGAAGAGATGCTTTGGGATCAGTGACAGATGCAAACACGCATTCAAGCGAGGAAACCAAACCAATCTGCGGATGGTGCTGAGTCTGCTCCTTCTTGTTGTGCGTGCTCTGCTCAACTGGATGCAACCACACATTCTTGCAGCCTTGAAGCTGAGAGGGATGCTGAATGCCTTGAAGGGCAAAGGTGAGGGTGAGCCTTCAATGTAAGACTCACCCCAGGGAATTGTACAGTACGGGCGAAAGACAGTCATATTTGTCCCATCAGCCTCTCCTGATGCCGAATGTCAGAAATCGAGCGAACAAGGTCAACATGGGCAAAAAATGCGGAAGCGAGGGTGCCCTGAAAAGGCAACTGTGTGGACCACCACTGCCATCATCACGACCATCGCCACCCCTTGGCACCAACACATACGTTACAACTGTTGTCACGAAACTCCGCGCGTGCGATGGACCTGACACTGCTTGCAAGCCATGGTTTTGTCAGCCCAGCCAATACTGGTCTGCACACAGACTCGGATTCTCTGTAATGCCAAAGGCAAACAAAGAGGCCCCCGCTGGTGATTGAACTACAGGAAGTGGCTACCCCAGCCACAAATGCACACTTGCCCACAATTGACTTGCTGATAGCACCAGGCAATTAGCGCCATTTATCGGGGTGCTAACATTAGTGGCTGCACTGACCATCTAGATATCCTCTAGATCAATCGCTACTAACCATGCGGGACGCAACAAGGTGCCAGTAGCTGCCTGCCCGATTTGTAACTCTTCTGTAAATTCTTTTGGCAGACAATTTTTCTGAGGTTTGATGTACCGTTTTACAATTGTGGGATTGCAGAATGGCTGGATTCAGATGGCCCTCGCAACGCTGGGCAGTACCTCCCGTTCACCTCTGCCTTCGGACAAAACATGAAACATGTCACAGAACCCACCTCCTAGCACTCTACATCACCCCCCCCCCCCCGACCCCCGTACCAAACGACACGTCACAAGCAGCACGGGTCCTATGATGACTGCTTCAAATGAATGCCAGTTGCTTCACCAGGGAATTCCACAATTGAGATTTCACAAGAAATCAGCAAAACATACCTCTCTGAGGTAGACGTGTCCACTTTGCTGCTCAATTGCCAAGCTTTGTAAGGGGTCAAGAATGATGTATGGATTCTCATGCACCAGTCAAACAAAATGCAGGAGAGGGTTAGTGCAAGGTTTGCAGACTGTCCCAGCTACACGCTACAGACAACAGTCCAGCGATGCAAAGAGCGCAAGCTCTTTTTGCAACTGCACACGACCTGCCGTCGCGTCAGGAATATCGTGCACTGCATGTGCGCTGCATGGCGCCAGGCTGCTCAGTCCTCACTTTGTCAGCCCTCAGCAGTCTGAAGCCAAAGGATCAAATTTGCACATTGTACTCTGTGCCCTATCCTTTTGTCAAATGCTATCATTGTGCCCCCTGCTAGAAATGGTTCACCCAATCTAATTTGTAGCATTGGAGCAGAGAGGTCCTTTCTAGTCTCTCGGGTGCTTGGCAGAGTGCCCAAGCACCAGAGAGCACCAGAGGTGGTGGGTGGCTTTACAGGTTTTGTATCTGGAGGGTGTTACCAAATATATAGCTCTGTCCAAGCATACCACCGCTGGCTGTGCTCATTACTGTGCTCTCGTCTGGTTAACAGGCAAGGGCAGCCTGGCGGCATTGGTGGAATTCAAGATTCTGGAGGGAAGAAATCTGAGGGTTAATGTCTACAAAAGGGACTGAGTCTTGTGTGTCAATCACAGTGTAAACCTCAACAGCCATCAAACACCCTTTCTGTAATCCATTTCCACACAGCCTCCTATCACATGGATGCCACCATTCGAAATAAACCCACTTCCCACCCAAGCAGTAGCTGGTGGAAAAGACCAAAAATCAGGGTTGGGGAAATTGCTTACCTACAAACTTGCACCGTGTGAGCACTGCGTGAATGGTGTTCCCATATAAAACTGCTGCAATCCGCCGCAGCTGCTGAATGACTTTCTGATGGATACCCAGGACAATTGAGCCCCATTTGATGCACTGCTAAGCCTGGATTGGCTTACCTGCAAAGCAGCTCCCCGCTCCACTTCGGTTGCCGTTCCTGAGCAGTTGGGCACTCCCAGAGAGACCTCCCAGCTGGGCACCAGTTGCAGTTGGGAAGGGCACTATCCACACGGGCAGAGGGGGAAGCTGGTGGAGACACCTGGTCCAACTGCAAGCACATGTTGAAGTGAGATGAGGCATGTCCAGCGAGCAGACAAGCAGCGATGGAACCTCTGACCTTGTTTAACGCAGCCATCCACCAAAAGATTCCTTCTTCCTCTGGGTCAGAGACAATCATCTTCCCCCTTCAACAGCCCAACCTTGTAGAGGCCCCCCTACCCAGGTCGGCCCACAATCCTCTGAATCTCAATGTCCCCTTGGTACTCCCTGCAGCACCCTCCAACATCCCTCATCAGCCGCTAAATCAAGGCCAACAAATGTCAATCAACCAGAAATTTTCCTCAGTTCACCACTAAACGCTGTCGATTGATGACCAACCGCCGTTGGGGTGACATGAATAAACACCAATCACTGCTGATTACCTCACCCACCACTGTTATGACTGGATTCACAAGTCTGAAGCCGAAAGAAAGGAAGAACCAACACACCTCTCCAATAGACAATGTTGCATGAGCTGGTCTGTACAAAGAGGGAGATATACGCACCGCGTGGTGCACCGCGCGCGCACCGCGCTTAGGTTTCTACCAACCCTTTCCTGCATTTTTCACATTTTTTCAGGGTGGCAAGGACGCGGTGGCCTAAGGGGTAAGCACACAACAACGGAGGCCTCCACTCCATCCTCCTCACCAATGGTGGTTGTGGGCGCCCACACCCCCTGCCAGGGGAGGGCCGTAGGAAGAGGAAGAAGAGGATGTAGAACTCTCCGGTACGGCCGCTCGACCAAAGAGCCTAGTGCCCCACAGGGTGCCCAAGCCTGTGGGGCCGTTTCGAACGTTTCGTGTTTCGCTGTGCTCAATGCACTCGTTTCGCGTTTCGGAGTGTTACTTCTTGGGGTGCCCAAGCCCAGGAAGTAACCGTATCGGTGCGTTTCGCGTTTCAATGATCACGGTGTCACCTACGAGGAAGCCTCCTCTTCCTTCTCATCAACAGACGTAAGTGACGAGCCTGAGGATGATGAATCCGAATCCGAGTCCGAATTGGAATCGGAATCTGAACCACGACGTCTGGTGGCCTTTGGCTGCCCGAAAATGCCACTTGGGAAGTGGTCCCAAGGGCCGTACGGCTCATAGCGCACATTGCGCACGTTGAGAAATTGCTGGATGTGCACAACGGCTCGCACCATCAAATGCAATTTCTGCAAGCGATCTGGAAGGGTACACCCATGCTTCGTGTACATGTTCCTGCAGACACCCCAACGCGCGTACTTCAGCGGAAAACGTTTTGTGCCTCTGATTTTTCATTTGTTCTCTATAGAGGGAGGGGCGAGGCACCCGTGGCAATTGTCCGCCATCGCGACAGCCATCGCAACCTAGCTTGGCACCCTATCCCGCAGCCACGGCACACGGGCTCACCACAAGGGAGGGGCAAATAGTGGTGAGGTGCAGAAAACAGCACAAGGGGAAAGAAAAGGTTGTACGCGCACGTGGAAAACCAATGCACCGCGCGCGCACCGCGTGGTGCACCGCGCGCACCGCGCTTATATCTCCCTCAAAGGGGTGCAGCTGGCCCCAGTGAGGTGGATAGTGCTGCATGATATAGGGCTTTGAAAGAAGCAAAGCCGCCACAGGATTTTCGTGTGTGCAGCACAATCCACCTGTTACAGTTTCAGACTGCACTCAGGGCGTTAGTGAGAGAAACTGCTGCCTTTGTGTGCACTTGACAATCTGGAAAAAGCACATTACTCATGTACAGCGGGCACCGAGGCCAAGGAAAGGGTGCAAACTGGCTGGGCATGAGATCGTGGTCAGGGTGCCGGGGGGCAGTAGTGCAGCATGAACCTAAGGTCAGAGGCAGAACAAGGAATGGAAATTAAACAAACAGTGGCAGTGCAGCATCAAACCCCGAGACAGCGAGGGCGCCACGGGGATTTTGAATAAACGTGGGCACACTGTGAACAGATCTGCCGAATTTAGGACATTTCGCAACATTCCATCAGAATTCATCTAAGGCAGAACACCTGGGGGAGGGGTGGGGGGTTGGCAGAAGGCATCGGGGCACAAGGCCCCCCCTTGGGAGGGGGGGGGTTTCATCCGAATTGGGTCAGATCACCCACAACAGCCCTTCACCAAATTTACACCGGTTTTCTAGGAATCCTCAAGGGTGCCAGCCCCGGGCCAAACGGGTCAACAGAAGGTCAGGATCACCAAAATCAGCAGAAACGCCCCCACTATGTCCCCATCTTCTGCAGGCTCAGCATCACGACCCGCAAAAAGCTCTTCCATGCATTGTGCAGGGCGTCCTTTCCGAGGGCCGTGGCGCAGCGCAGCTGCGGGTACGTCTCGATGAGCTTCTCCAGGAAGAGTCGTAGGTCCTTGTCTGACTTGTACGGTTCGTTCACCTGCGGAGAGAATTGCGGTGTGCAGCGTTTCACCGACACCCGGCTGCATGGAAATGCTGAATGACCTCCAACAGAGCGCATGGACGAATGTGCAGAACACTTGCCCGCGCCTGAAGCTCGTTCGGGACCTGCTTGAGACCCGTCTGTTGTTGTTTTTGGCGAGGGGGTGGTTGGCGGCCAGAGATTTTGCAGTTTCCAAATTCTTGGGCCTTTTTGGAGAAGCAATGGACTCTTTCAAACCAGAATATTGGCCTTGTGTTTTGCATGATAGTACCAGCCCGAAGCTTTTGCTCGTAGGGCTGTCAGTCGACGTATTGCGACGGGGATTGGGCCGCGTGGAAGTCCGCAACATGCACAAACCGGCAAGAAATGACGATGTGTCACGCCATACGGAGAAGCCAGGGACAGAGCAGCGTTCCCATTAGTCTGACCCCAAGAAAGACGGGGACCATAATTGTTGTTGAGATGCACGGAAGTACACGAGTGGTGCGTGTTTCCCTGTCGACACCATGTCTACGGCCCCGACTCTTCCGCGTCAAAACGAGCCGTACCCTTTGGCTGTGGTTGTGGAAGAGGACAGCTGAGCCCCCATTCCTACTTTTCCCTCGCTTGGGATGGATATCAGGGGTATATATGTGTAGAATGCAAGGGGATAAATGGCAACAGTTACTGGGGGTGCAGGGGGGAAAAAATTGGGATGCAGAAATCTCCTGATAAAATTGGGAGTCACCTGAACAGAACCACTGGAGGAAAATGCAATGCAAGTCGCAAATGTTTTTTCCTTCTGCAATGCGACCACCAAATTTCTTTTGCTGTAAAGCGAGTAATTAAAAAGAAATCAGGAAGCCCCCGAGCCCCCCCAAACGCTCAGAAGCATGATGCATTATTGAAATTTGAATACCCATTAGTTTTTTAATGATGCTACTACTGTTGGGACGTGTACACTTGCCGGTTCCGGGAGGCAAACAATGGCTCCATAACCCTTGCCGGGATGCTACATAATGCTTCAGGGTCCTCCAATCAGGCGGATATTTTCCCGCTATTCAGGTATGACTTTGATTTTGCGCTGCAAAATAGGTACTACCTTTTTTGGCCGTAAGTTGAGTAACTTTTTTAATCACATCACTCCAATTACAACATGCAGGAAAACTTACTCGCATTACACCATTTCAGATACTCGCAAAACGCCTTTTTTGTTTACTCGCAAGCAAAAAACAAATGCTCGTTTTCCAACGTACTCAAAACACTGGACAGAGGGAACACATAACTGCTAGCACTTCATGTGCCATGGACGCTAAATCAATAAACGCCTGGGGTGGACTGCAGCGTGAGAGATCTTGCACTCCTTTTTCTGCTGATTCTGCGGCTGGTGCTTGTGCTGCAGCCGCAGCTGCTGGGTGCTGTTGCTGGCACCAGTGGCAGCGGTCCTCCTGCCCTTGCTGCTGCTTACCCCTTTGAAGCTAAATCTGGACCAGATTGTCATGCAGGAATTTGACCGCTCACTGACCCAAGTTTCCGTTCCCGGGTCTCACCCCCCGCAGCGCAATCCACCTTTTCGTAGATGTCCAGAAACAAGTCCCTCAGCTCCTTCGAGGCCGTGAGACGACAGCTGATCTTCAGCAGGGTTTTGAGGAGTGGGGCGAACTTGCTGTTTACAAGGTCGGACGAGGGGTTGTCGAACGCCCTGTGCATCAGTGCATGATACTCTGTGATAACCCGGGATTCCTTCAGCTGCTCTGAAATGTGCCGCAGGTTGTCCAGGAACTGGATTTCGATCTGAAACTTGCTGTTGCCTGTCCAATTGTCCATCATTTCGCATGTAATCTCCGCAAAATCTGCGAATTCGAGGGCAAGAAGCTTCTTTTTGAGTGTCTCGAAGCGATGCTTGCACAAAAAGACGATCACTGAGTACTTCTTGGCGAGGCAGGGGGCCAGCTTGAAGTGAGTCTGGATAACATGCTTCAGCGTTAGCGTCGACCCGCACTCGCCGCTTTTCTGCTTCGATCCCGACTCGCCAGACTTGCCAGACTTCAGCACCGCCACAACTTGTTTGTACACGCGGCGGAAATTCTAATGGCACGATGGTGGTATGGAAGGCAGAAGACGACGAGTGAGAAGTGATGGGTGGTGTACATGGGAAGCCGGATGCTTGGCCAGGACAATAATTCCGCATATACATTCCAACTCGATTTCTAGTGCGCATCGATTTACAGTGCGCAGGCATGCTGGGTGCGCACGGACACCATTGCAGCGCATGCCAAAACGATGCAATGCACACATATGTTGGTGCACATGCATGTTGGCGCCCAAGCATGTCAGTGGATACACCATGACAGCTTTTGGATACGGATGGAAAAGCACGCTAGTGGACAGGCGTGTCACTTCGGGGAAGAGTTTTGGGACGGAAAATTTTCAGTCGGGTGGATTTGTGATGAGAGACATGCGGTTGCCAGGGCGTGCTTCAACCATGATAGCCTGCTCAGTTTACTATTTTGGGGCTGCACCACGGCTCTGAGCCACATACCCTTGACATCCAACTTTTTGTGCACAACGCGGCATATTAAGCACCAAGCCGTCCGCCGTGGATGTTCAATACGTAAGTTCGCGGCGGCATCTCATTGCCGCCATTGTTGGCGTAGACCCCACCCTTACAAGCCCACACCTCATAATGTCGTCGGCAGTAGCCGACAGTGTAACCTGTTGCCTCGACCAAGTCTTCATAGTCCCGCCTTTGATCGAGCTTCTTGCCCAAAATGTGGCGGGCCACTAGGAGATCCACATCATAGTACAAGGCAATCATAGTAGACCGGATATCGGGTGCCAAGGGGATGGGCGAACTCTCCAAAAACAACATGGGGCAGCTCAAATAGTGTTGAAGCAGGTTGTACGTCCGGTATTGATCCCATGTGTCGTCGAGGAGCAAAGTCTCTTGGTTTTCCATTGGGGCCACAAGAGCGCTGCGGTCCCGCAAGCGGACTGAAGTCGCCTTTTCGATGGACAAATTGGATAACCATAGATCAAAGACGGTTTGGTCGAAGACCGGTGGATCTCCAACAAACACCTTTGCTGATACAGTTAGTGTCGCCTCTTTCTCCTTCTCCTTCTCCTTCTCTCGCTCTCTCTCCTTCTCTTCCATTTAAGGAGCAACGTGCCACATCGTTCTGTTGTACGAAATTATGCACTCACAAAACTCGGCTCTCATCAATATATCACGGAATACAAAACAATAGCACCCAAGAACATATGATGGGTCGGGTATAGAATAGGTGAAACGCCAAATCCAAGTCCCCTCTCCAAGTGACGTTTTAGAACGAACCACACCCTCGCCATGAACAAGATAAACATCGTCCGGCCCGTGTATCGAAAGCGTTCATGTCTTTAATGCTTCGTAGTGCACTCCGACAAAACCCACGATCGAACCCGGTGCTCCTTGGCTCCGTCGCAATGGCACTCAAGGCTTGTGAGCCCATCCTATTTCACCGTGAGACGAAGGGCCCTTGGTTTCATCTTAAGCCAATGGTCTGAATGTATTCAATGGCTAACCTTTGGTCCAACGAGATGGGTGACCTCACAAAGCCCCGTCGTTATCCGTGGCAGCCGTTCCTTCGTTAGCATGTAAATCTTTCTTTCAAAACATTCCAACCTTGCTACTCGACCGGAAAATTTTGCACGAACTAGACAAACCACAATGGATGGACGTGCTTGATAAGCATGCGCCGCCGAATGGTTGCAACTTGCAACATGCATCCTTCAAGTCGTCCACGCAAGATGTGCAAACCACACATCCTCAACAAGCAAGCGGCATAGTGCCCAACTCACAATCAAGAAAAGGTCCTTTTTCGGCAATATCGTCTTGACCTAGCCGAAGAAACGCAAGTTGCATATTTTACCCTTACACCCAATGCTTCCTCAAGGCGCATCGGTCGTCCCCATTATCCTCCTAGGCGAGCCGTGCCCCATTGACGTGCGTAACATCAAGGGTTTTTGCACAAATTATCAAAGACCAACTGTCAAGGGCCATCCGTCACCATGCACAATCACACACAACAACGAGGGCACGAAGACGAAGGGCACGCCGTGTGTAGAGAGGGGAAATTGCGCATAATCCATTGTGAGGTAAAGTGAAGAGAACGCGCGAATTAGTGTTTATACACACGGGGTTTGCTTAAGTATGTGCATTCGCCGTCGTCAATACGAGATGCAACGACATGCGTTGAGGTTAATGCCGCATTATGCAGTGTGCGAAAAATTATGCCTTTGACCGATTGACGAAAACTTGATGACAAAATTGCGATAGAACCGGACGGCCCTCTGTGTGGGCCAGCAAATAGTTGGCATGCGTGTTGCATCCACTTGCTTTAATTTCACGGCCGGGAAATCCGCAAGCTAGAGGATTGATAATCGGATGAGCAAGCTCGGATTTTGGGGAATTGTCAAGGGGTGGGTTGCATGTAACCGATTAATTTGGACCCAAAAACAGTTGATAGATAGGAATTACGCAACAACCACTAATTCACTGCCGGAAATGGTTCGAGCTTTGAGTCCGTAAATGCAAACCCAACGTTTCATTTCAAACGGAATTCGACGCAACCGGTTCTAATTAATGTATTGCAGTCACGCACCACCGGTCACCTTTCATCGTCGGGTGCCAATGAACGTGGAGAGCACCTTTGGCAACGTGGGAACTCAAGAGAGGTTGAATTGAAATCAACAATGGTCAACTATGGACCCCTATTAACTTAGACTATGCAAAGAGTTGTGATGCGGCGTGTCTTGTGTTTTTTTTGGCAACACTGTAGCCACGATTGGTGAATGACGGTCTCGAGATCTTAAATTTCCTCTTGCACGATACCCTCAAGAGGCATAGGGAATATCTATTATCGTTGGTGTTGTTATTGTCATAATGAATGAATGTTCTAACAAGAGCACAACAAGTCTATCAAATGATCATGAAGCCGGACGAATGTGTGAGTAGGGCTGGTGTATGTGAGTGGCCAAGAGTGCACAAGTGATTCACAAACATATGCAGCTTGAGCTCCACACACTTGTTTGCCATCAAAGGCAACCGAGAATGTTGTAATTGACCTTACCCGGTTGCCCGGCCGAGGTTATTTGGTTGCTAAAGGCACTTCTTGCTCTCGTTTTTGTTCACGGTGTGGTACATGAGCATGCACAATTCGCACGGTTATGTCCGTTGCCCCCGCGCCGTATATGGGAGCTTGCATCCGAATTTGGTCTGCTTGGATGTCCTTATGCACCGCGCAACAAGAATCCGCACCGATGTTATTGGAACGTCGGTGCGGTCGGTACGCGCAAGACGAAAATTGTCCATGGTACATTACCACATGGACAATCCGGGGGAAAGCTAGCTATGGTTGTAGATGTGCTTACACAGGGTGTAAAATTTTTCATGGAAATTATTTCTTCGTATCGTGCGCCGTCGCCAACTCCACCATCATGGGCACCTTGCTCATGCATTCTTCTAGTCCGAGTTGTTGTTGATTCCCTTTTAATATGGAATTCTTCGTGCTCATATCCGAGTAGCATCCCTACGCGACCTCTCGAATAATTGTCGTTGCCAAACGGTGATCCAATCCGAAAAAGTGGGCAGCTATACAAACTTGTGACCGTTTACGAGGTTGGTTTCCATTATCGTTGTTTGGTGTTCCATCTATGCCATGTTGTGTCAAACGCCACAAGCAACACATGTAAGAATACACAACATGTGATCGGTTGTGGACACACGTGCCTTCACGGACGATCCCTTTTGTAATATTGAGGTGAGCATCTAAAGCACACATGGGGGCTGATTGCGGCCAATCAAGGACCACAACCGTGATCATGCACAAACACCTTTGGTGAATGTGTGCCTAGACATGGACCATAAACATGGCTATGTCTCACAAATGAAGTTTTCATCTACCACGACCAACGAACGCCTCGGCGCGCATGTACTTGGGGTAGGGGAAGGCGGCTATGCACTAACATTGGAAAAGTGCATTCACAACAACCTAATCATGTTTGCGCGTGGGCAATAAGACACTTCTCAAGATTTCATGAAGGAACCAATGCCAGAAGAAGCCGTTGGGAGGGAAAGACAAGCGTGTTGAATGTAAGCAAAAGTCCAGAATGCTATGACGGATCTTTGTGACCTTGCTCTACAACGCACAATGCGCAGACGAAAGCTTCACGACGCGGATGAGCATTTAGTCAAAAACGACACTTCTTGCAATCCGGTGCACTTCCACAAGCAAAAACAGGACTTGAGCACAAGTCTGGAGGCGGACCGGAGAGGCCCCACTTTTCTTCTGGCCTCGTAATCATCGTAAGGGTAAGCGAAAAGTCGCTGCCCAGCGGCGAGTGTCAATTTTAAAATTCATGGGATTTCCTTTGTTCTTGCTTCAAAAACCGGACAGTTCATGCGGCCCATGCACCCATGCACTCTGCACATTTGGCTGCGGATGAAAGGTCAGATGGTGAAATCGCGTGCGACGCGCCATTTTGCTTAAATTGGGATTTGGAACTTTGGAACTTTTCGCCTTTAGACCTGCCAAGACGATGGATGAATGACCTTTGATGTGAATATTTCGAGACTGTACCCTATATAGGCTGTAACGTAACGTCGATTTCGACGTGTATTTCGCCCGTTCTGGAGGTCGTTTGAACTATCGCTGCTACTTTCGACGGTAGGTCAGCACTTGTTCGCCTTTCTGTGGATTTTAGACTGGTGTGTGCGTCCGAGCCTGAAAGCTTCATATCAGCTTAGTAATGTTTCGTCAACAAGGTATCAAGCCTGGCTTCGCAACTTACTGGTTCTGGTCAACCAATGGGATGCTCGCCCTGAACTCGTAATCAGCAGGAGTGTTGTTTATGGCGGCGTTGTGTTAGATTTCACTCAACTGACCATCTGTCGCATTCTTGTAGACTCACTCAAGCAGACTATAAACACACATGAATCTGTAGCACCAATCGTTGGGGAGAGTCTATGTTTCATTACATGAGAATGCTCCTGGACAAATGCCCTCACATGCAAATGCGACTTATTGCAACCTGAGTTCGGTGCCACAGGTCCTCTTACCGTTACGAAGTAGCCCCTGAGGACCTTGTGGCACAGAGGAAGAGAGGTAGAGAAAGGCCGGGGGTGCCTGAGCTCCGTGTGCGGCGATTCTCTGAGGTAATGTTAGGCAAGCTGCTCCACGAGAATGCCAATAAGAGGACCAAACTTGAAAAACGTGCCAAGGACCAACAGCCCGTGCAGCACTTGCAAATGGTGGGTTTGGCGCCCCAAGTCCAAGGGAAGGTAACCAAAGCGGTTCTAACGCGGGCTATCAAGCAGTACCATGCCTGTGGAGGCAAATTGAAGGTGACGGGCAAAAAGCAGGAGCTCAGAGAGCGCATGGAGGCTTTACTGCACAGTGGTCAGTGAGAGTTGTTTTTGCTACCCTTTTGTGCCCTTTTTATGCCCTTTTCTTATGTGTGCCACTTGGAGCCTTTGGAAAGAGTTTGCCCACCAAGAGGAGAAATGGTCCAGTGGCTGTCCAAGACCAAGTGAAAACTCGCCCGGGCAACATCGTCACACCCTTTGGTGTCAACACACTATCCGGATTTACCTACGAAAAGGAGAGGTTTTTTGTTTGGGTGAGGGGGGGGGGGCTGGTATTCCACCACATGAATGAAAAGTATGGAGGAAAGATAGAAATAAAATCTCAGTGGTACCTTGCAGAAAGCGGGTTCCTCTGATCAACAGGAAATAGCTACTTCACTTTTCAATTTTCAGGCTTGCACACCGGTCCTGGCCTAAAATCCAGCAAAAAAATAACACCATAAATAATCGCCACAAAGCCGAAGCGGAGGGAGCTGCCATAAATCAACAATTGTCCCAACAAACAATAGGCAGACCGTCGTGCGGCTAGCGGAAACACGTAGTCCAAGCTGTGGACGATTTGTTGTTCCCCAGGAGGTTTTAATGAAGTGATGCTTTAGCTGTTCATTATGGATCCATAGGAGCCGCACAAAGAATACATTACGGCACAAAGTGCGCAATGGTGAGCGCAAAGTGTGACCCTCATAATTAGCTTTGCGGCATGCCCCAAACATCCCAAGAAAAAATTTTACCTTCATCCGGAACACCTTTCTGGGATGTTCCCAATTGCCATAGCAAACTAGCCCTACATGTGAAAAAGGTGATGCTTACCATACAACGTACATCCACAAAGCAAAAGCAGCAGATTTAGATAGAAAATTGACAGTGTTCTAGCATTTTTAGTGTTTCTGACTTGTTCAATTCCCCCCCGCAGGGGGCTGGCTTCTGTGGGGGTCGGGGTGTTGGGGGCCCCTGACCCCGCGCCAGAAGCAGTGACCAACTACTACGTTACGCGACCCCCCCCCCCTGGAAGACAGCCCTTCTCAAAACCCTGCAATGCAGCCCCTGAAAATGATCGCAATGGAATTCTAAGAACGCGACTTTTCTTTTTTTTGGCCGATGATGTTCGTTTTGGTGAATTAGGACCGTTTTAAGCGGTTTTTCGGGCAGTCTACGGAAATTTGGGGCTGAATTCCGTATTGGCACTTGGTTGCCAAGTTGCACCATGTTGTAGCCCCTTAAAATGACTGGCTCGGGCCAAAACGTCGGAAAAGCAACCTCGATGGCCAAATCTGGTGCCGTTTTCATGTTTTACGGTCACTTTTGAGCGTTTTTTGGCAGTTTTTTGCCATATTTTTTGCCATATTTGGCATGTGTACTTGCTGCCCATCTGGCAAGCCTTTTCCGCCAATGGGGCAACCATATTGGGCAAGAAGCAGGACGCAGCACCCGCTAGGCTCCGTTTTTGTGGGGCTTGGCCCACAAAAACGGAGCCTAGCGGCCGGCGCTGGCGCCGTTGATCCCGTGTTTTCATGGTTTTCTCCTTCTCCGCCTTTGAATGGTCTTTTTGCCTTTCTGTTCTTGTCCTCCCCGTTCTCATCTGAACACCCGTGCGACCCCACCTCGTGCAACTTTCCCCCACTTGTTCAAATCCCCCCCGCAGGGGGCTGGCTTCTGTGGGGGTCGGGGTGTTGGGGGCCCCTGACCCCGCGCCAGAAGCAGTGACCAACTACTACGTTACGCGACCCCCCCCCCCTGGAAGACAGCCCTTCTCAAAACCCTGCAATGCAGCCCCTTAAAATAATCGCAATGGAATTCTAAGAACGCGACTTTCCTTCTTTTGGGCCGATGATGGTCGTTTTGGTGAATTAGGACTGTTTTAAGCAGCTTTTCAGGCAGTCTCCGAAAATTTGGGGCTGAATTCCGTATTGCCTCTTGCTTGCCAAGTTACATCATGTTGTAGCCCCTTAAAATGACTGGCTCGGGCCAAAACGTCAGAAAAGCAACCTCATTGGCCAAGTCAGGTGCCTTTTCGATGATTTACGGTGAAATTTGTGCGTTTTTAGGCAGATTTTTGCCATTTTTTTCGCCATATTTGGCATGTATACTTGCTGCCCATCTGGCAAACCTTTTCTGCCAACGGGGCAACCATATTGTGCAAGAGGCAAGAGGCAGCACCCGCTAGGCTACGTTTTTGTGGGGCTTGGCCCACAAAAACGGAGCCTAGCGGCCGGCGCTGGCGCCGTTGCTCCCGTGTTTTCATGGTTTTCTCCTTCTCCGCCTTTGAATGGTCTTTTTGCCTTTGTGCTCCTGGTCCTCCCTGTTCTCATCTGAGCATCCGTGCGACCCCACCTCGTGCATCTTTCCCCCGCTTGTTCAAATCCCCCCCGCAGGGGGCTGGCTTCTGTGGGGGTCGGGGTGTTGGGGGCCCCTGACCCCGCGCCAGAAGCAGTGACCAACTACCACGTTACGCCACCCCCCCCCCCTGGAAGACAGCCCTCCTCAAAACCCTGCAATGCAGCCCCTTAAAATGATCGCAATCGAATTCTAAGAACGCGACTTTTCTTTTTTTTGGCCGACGATGGTCGTTTTGGTGAATTAGGATCGTTTTAAGCAGTTTTTCGGGCAGTCTACGGAAATTTGGGGCTGAATTCCGTATTGGCTCTTGCTTGCGAAGTTACATCATGTTGTAGCCCCTTAAAATGACCGGCTCGGGCCAAAACGCCAGAAAAGCAACCTCATTGGCCAAATCTGGTGCCGTTTCGATGATTTACGGTCAATTTTGTGCGTTTTGTGGCAGTTTTCTGCCATTTTTTTCGCCATATTTGGCATGTTTACTTGCTGCCCATCTGGCAAGCCTTTTTTGCCAATGGTGCAACCATATTGTGCAAGAGGCACGAAGCAGCACCCGCTAGGCTACGTTTTTGTGGGGCTTGGCCCACAAAAACGGAGCCTAGCGGCCGGCGCTGGCGCCGTTGCTCCCGTGTTTTCATGGTTTTCTCCTTCTCCGCCTTTGAATGGTCTTTTTGCCTTTGTGCTCCTTGTCCTCCCCGTTCTCATCTGAGCACCCGTGCGACCCCACCTCGTGCAATTTCCCCCCGCTTGTTCAAATCCCCCCCGCAGGGGGCTGGCTTCTGTGGGGGTCGGGGTGTTGGGGGCCCCTGACCCCGCGCCGGAAGCAGTGACCAACTACTACGTTACGCGACCCCCCCCCCCTGGAAGACAGCCCTTCTCAAAACCCTGCAATGCAGCCCCTTAAAATGATCGCATTGGAATTTTAAGAACGCGACTTTTCTTCTTTTTGGCCGATGATGGTCGTTTTGGTGAATGAGGATTCTTTTAAGCAGTTTTTCGGGCAGTCTCCAGAAAAATCGGGCTGAATTTGGTATTGGCACTTGGTTGCGAAGTTGCACCATGTTGTAGCCCCTTAAATTGACCGGCTCAGGCCAAAACGTCGGAACAGCAACCTCGATGGCCAAATTTGGTGCCGCTTTAGTGATTTACGGTCAATTTTGTGCGTTTTTCGGCAGTTTTTTGCCATATTTTTCGCCATATTTGGCATGTATACTTGCTGCCCATCTGGCAAGCCTTTTCCGCCAATGGGGCAACCATATGGGGCAAGAAGCAGGACGCAGCACCGGCTAGGCTCGGTTTTTGTGGGGCTTGGCCCACAAAAACGGAGCCTAGCGGCCGGCGCTGGCGCCGTTGATCCCGTGTTTTCATGGTTTTCACCTTCTCCGCCTTTGAATGGTCCTTTTGCCTTTGTGTTCTTGTCCTCCCCGGTCTCATCTGAACACCCGTACGACCCCACCTCGTGCAACTTTCCCCCACTTGTTCACCTCCCCCCCATGGGGGGCTTTTTATTTGGGGGGCCGGGGAATGGGGCCCCGCCCCCCGCAAAAAAGCTGTGCTTATGCCATTATATACAATCTGCGCGCCGAACCGAACCATACCTCAAAAGTGTAGAAACATGCCCCAAAAGTGTACAATGCAGCCCTTCTAAAAGATCGCCTAGATGAGCTGATTCCGAAAATGCTATTTGTTTTTTTCTATCATGTAAAGTCCAAAAGATATGAGCGTTTAAAAGTAACCATTTTCAAACCATCATCCAAGAATTGCAGTATGCCTAGGGATCGGATTTGTCGGTGCCCCAGTAGATTTCGTATCCTTTTAAATCTTCAGTTGAAGCGGCAGGTCATAAATCGCAAGAAATCGTATGTTCATATTAATTATCCAGCAGCACCGGCGACAGTCATCTGCACAAATGTTCACATGCATGCACAAACTCTGCTAGATTTCCTCAGAGAATCCGCTGATGTCCTCAGAATGTAGCGCTGGCGAAAATATATATCGCTGTTTCAAGGGAATTTGGAAGTTAACAAACCGGAGCTGACCCTGATCATCATGAATTTGCAGTGGATCAAATATTGGTATAGTACAAGATTCACACTGGGTGAGAATGAAGTTTTAGCGCCACCTTTGCACTTTTCAGTTAGCCTATCACGGGCCATGGACGAGTTTGCCAAAATGCATGCCAAAATTGAAGATCAACGGTCACCCAAGTTGCATCAGACAAATCATGCTTGTGCCTCAAGGGTTGCAAGAATTGGGTGAGTCGCAAAGTGACCGAACTAGGCACATGAGATGGGGAACACGAGAACAATTGATATACATCATTATGTAACGTTGTTGGGCTTTTAGAATGCAGATGGGTGTAATTGCGTGTCCCCAGTGCATTGAGCATGCCGAATCACCGAATTCGTGAAACCATTGAGGCATGTGCAACCGTTGGTTCTTGGTGTAAAAACAAACTTGTGTTTGTGGGCGGTTCTAGTGCACCAATGCATACGGACAGGTGGCCACTGCCCACCAAGTTGATTACAACAATGCATAGTTCGCTTTCGGTTTTCTCCCCTTTTTATTTTGACTCCCAGGTGCTTTGTCATGTCGAGTTGTAGTCCCATCGCTCATCACACGGCCACATAAAATTAATCAACAAACGACAACCGACAAGTACATGCCTATTACGAAAGTGAATTGCACAACATATGCAAATGTTGAGTATTAAGGTAAAGGGACCAGTTAGACACCCACTGTCGCGGCGCAGGATCGCCAGGCAAATAAAGTTATCAGGAAATGACGATTTATAATCAAAGAAACAATCTGTTGAACATTATGAAAATAATCGAGATCCATCTGGCGATCCCGTAAATCGCCAGATAATACCGCGCGAAATCGCGTAAATTAGCGCCGCAAAGTTACGTAAGCCCTAATGTCACCACGTAAAAGCAAAATGAATACTGCGCGAAATATACGATTCCGAGATTGATTTCCCTTTGTTTTTTTTCATTTTAGATAATGCGGTTGGGATCCCGTATCGGTAGAGCTGCAGCTCGCCGGAAAATCAGGAACGCCTGTGAAACGCTGCCAAAGGGGCGTTCTAAGGCTGGTATGAGAGGTAAACGGACGTCAAACAGCGTCAACAGAACGGAACACGAGCCATACACATCCTATCCTCTGCCGCAGCACACCACGCACCTCGACGAGGCCGTCGCTTTGGTTGCCGCTGGGCGGGGATCATTGCGGCAGGCCATGAGGCTGTTCACCGTGGACAAGAAGACCATCAAGAAGAACCTGCTCCGCATAATGAACAGTGAGCCTGTGGTGATGGGACGGCCAGGGCCACCACCCAGAGTGCAAGACCTTCATATGAGGAAGTGGTTGGAGCAGCAGCTGCTGAGTTCCTTGACCCCATACAAGCATCACATTGTGGAGGAGGTACGGAGACATGCAGAGGAGCACGGGTTCAAGCTAGGGTCAGGCAACAAGTGGTGGCGCCTATTCAAAGCACGCAACACGGACGTGGTCAGCCGTACCCCAAGCATGGTGGAGAGTCAGCGTGCTGACAGTCGCTTGGACGAAGATCAGTGGCGAGACTTCTTTGCTGAAGCCCCCAAGGCCCTTGCAGAGGTGGACTACGACGGGCGGTACATCGTGAACATGGATGAGACCTCCTTCCATCAGAACTTCATCACCAGGGCAGCGGCACGCAAGGTGTACAGCATCAGGGGTCGGCGATCAGTGCCGTGGCGGCAGGGGTATCAGCGGAAGGCTGTGACTGTCATTGCAGCACTGGTTGCCAGTGGAGAGGCTCTACCGCCCACTCTGTTGTTTGACACCAAGACTGTGAAGGGAACCCATCTAAGGTACTGCGACCGAGAGGTTATCGTGAAAGGCACGGGAATTGGGTGGTCCAGTAGTGAGATCTTTGTTGAGTGGGTGGAGCAAGTCCTGGTTCCCAGATTGAGTCCGCTCAGTAATCCCTACAACAAGATCGTGCTGTTCTGGGACGGTTCAAGGACGCATCTTGGAGTGAGAGGTCTGACTGTGTGCAAGAAGGCCGGTGTGTCCGTTGTCCTCTTTCCAAGTCACGCTACAGACATAATCAAGCCTCTTGACCGTGCATTGTTTCGTGGAGTCAAGTGCCGGTACCGGCAGCTGCAGGACCAGTTCATCAAGAGCCACCTTGGGAGGAGCCTGGGTGTGGCCAGATTCGTTTCCTTCGTTGAGCAGGTGTGGTATCAAACGTGCACCGGTGAGAAGGTCCGTACAGCGTTCCGCGTTACAGGCCTTGTACCACACAGCGTTGATACCTTCCTACGCCACGCCCCTGAGGAACATCTGCGCCCTAAGCAGGAGGAGGCAGATGTCAAGGCCTTGGAGCTGCTTCCGCAGTTGGCATCCCGTATTGTACCGGCAAGTGACATCTGTTCCGCATCTCAAGAGTGCTCCGCCTCCCAAGACTCCCCTTCTACCACCAGAGAAATGGGATCCCAAGCAACCGCACGGACCATCACCATGGAAACAAAGGATGATGCATCGACGCTGCGCCTTGGTGGATGGGTCACGAAGACCAGCTTCCTCGCAGCCGCGCAGGCTGCGCAGCAAGAACGTGATCAGCAAGAGGAAGCCAAAGCGCGACGCAAAACTTTCAAGCAAGCAAGACACAGAGGCATGCACGCTCAGGCACGGCAAGGGGAGCCCGTTGCTAAACGCGCACGCACATCTGCCGAAGCATCCGCTGCACCGCACACCAATAGCAGGCTGAGATGCCCCCACACGAATGCCTTCGCCGGAGGGTCAAGACATGAAAAGCGTGCCCGTCAGTGTGATGAACGGTCTGAGCGTGCTGCCAAGCGTCAAGTGACGGATAGCGACACGTCCAGCGAAGACGAAGCTAATGCCTCCGCATTCGCGTGCTACGTGACGCATGACAGTGGTTCGTCCATGGACATCGACACAGATTAAAACTGTGGTTCTAATGACATCTCCTTCCCTCATGCCACTGTGCCATGCATGGCATGGCTAGTTGATTGTGTACAAGACTTGTAGAGTACATGACTTATAGAGTATATATGTCATGGGACACACTGGCAGACTTAGAATGATTGTGCTTTTAGGCACGGTCATCAAAAGTGCAAAGCCATACACTTTCAGCCAGGTACACGCTTATGTCCATAAGCTGTCTCAGTGCTTCAAGTACCTTTACAACAGGTGTATGGGAGCATTCAGAAACTGTCACCGTGTTGCTCTGTGCAAGTGTGCTAGGGAGACAGTGCACAGGTATACGAAGCAGGAGATTACCACGTTGTCGCAAAAAAAAACCACTCCTTAATTTTGCAAAGCATGGTTTTACAAACGAAAATACCTTTTGCAACAAAAAAACATTGCACGGTTTTAAAAAAACAAACACCTTGCATGGTTCTACATAATGGGAGACATCCACCTTTAGCAAGAAAAAAAACAGTCCAAAGTTTTGGAAAAAAAATAAACCTTGCATGGTTTTCCAAAACAGAAGAGTGCAACCTTTTGCCCGAAAAAACAAACATTGAATGGTTTTACAAAGAAATAAACGTTGCATGGTTTTACAAAAAATTAAAAGTTGTATAGTGTTATGAAATAGGAGAGTGCAACCTGGTACATACAAATAGACCACAAAGTTTTCAAAAATAAAAAGCCTCTGCATGGTTGTACAAAACAGGGCACATCAACCTTTTGCAACAGAAAGAAATAGTACACGGTTGTAAGAAAACAAATAAGCGTTGCATGTTTTTACAAACCATTAGTCATACACTTTTGGTACGGAGAAAACACATCACGGGGTTTTGAGCAAACACATCACGGGGTTTTGAGCGACGTAACCCTCTGAATGGTTTCACAAAAAGAAAAGAGAACAACCTTTTACGAGAAAGAAAAACATTACAGGGTTTGTAAAGGAAAACATGTGACACAAGCTTTTTATGGTTTGTAGTATTTTAGGGTGTGCCCTCTTTATCCCCGGGGGTGCCCTTTTTATCCCCAGGGGGTGTCTTATTCGTCCCCACCCTGCCCTGATAATCCCCAGGGTGGGGCTGAACTGGTCACCGGGGATGAACCGGTCCCTTTACCTTACATTGACACCACATTGGCACCACACTTGCATGATATAAAAAGCTTCTTGACGCTGTACCCTAATTTCATCATGCTTTGGCCACCATTTGGTATGTGTAGTATGCAATTCTACATAATTAATCAATCACCAATGATCAACAAATAATCACATTACGAGTGCAATATATGTATATACAATGTACAATGTACTGCCGATAATAAATAAACAACAGATGATAAACAACTAACCACCCTACATTTTTAATTTGACTACATGGCACTATGACACCCCTTCAATTTGGAATTAAATTGTCCTCAATGTATTGTGTTTACAACAGGTCCTCCTTGTCAGCAATGGGCAAAAGCAAGTGTGTGGTGAACAAGGACAAATGGTCACTTTGTTGGAGGCGCATTAGCGCCTTGAGGCTTGGTTTTGTGCAAGTTCTTACTTTTGTGTAGGATATTCAAATTGCGATTCGCGTGTGTGGACGGCCCATTGTGCTAGTGCCGCTTTTGTAGTTCATTTAATTTGTAAACCTAATAGCAAGAGTAATATCTCACACCACATCACAGGCAGCTACGCTACAATACGTCGAGATGCATTATCATGCTGCTCAACTTGGGGTTGCCCAAGATGTACCGGGCCACCTGAATGGTAGCCAAATTCGTGAAGGGAAAATCCCCTTTGTACACGTCCCCTTCAATGAAGAAGTGGGAATTAGAGTTCGTTGGCATTGCGACATGGAGGACGAAATGAGCCAACTTTTTCGCGAGGAGGAACAAGAATTCCTCTTCTTGGGCCTTGAATTTCAGACGGCCCTGCTGGAGATTTTTATTCATTCCACTATGCAAGCTGTGCACCATTATGGTGCCACGTCGTTGCAACGCATAGAGAAAGACCATGTATGCTATGCTCTATCGGTAAATTTAACCCTTTTTGTAGATTAATTGTACCCAAATTTTCCCTCTGTTGCAGATGACCTACGTTGCACCCGAGTTGCTACGCAGTCTCAATGTACCCCTTGGAGATAAACTCCTTGAATTTATTGGTGTGGCCAAAGTGTTATCTGCAACTCGCTTTTCGCAAATCGCTATTCGGTATAAATCTAAAATTGTTACGTTTCCTCTCCTTCATGTGCTCCTTATAGTTCGTGGAATGCAAGAAATTCTTGCTGAACACCAAGGACCCATCAACCGGGGGAATGTGGTGTTCAATTCGCGGCCCATTCAGGGCAGGATTGACAATTGGTCACCGCCGCATACTGAAGGTTGAATTTTTTTGCCGAAACGCCTTCTGGTGCCGTTTCGTGGTTTTTTAGTTGCCCATTTTCACCCCTCCTTTGCCTCGTAGATGATGTGAATTTATTGAGGAAGGCCACGTATGCCTTCGCTATACTGGGCTTCGATGGCAACCATTGGGTGATGGTGGTGCAAAGCAAAAAAACGCGTATGATTTTTTGTGTGTTTTGTGTTGTCATCTTTAATTGGTTTTACCCTTGGTTGATTTCAACCCCATATTGTCTATTTTAGGTGATATAGGCATTGCGGATAGTATCTTGTCGACTGCTAATGCCAGTGTTCAATATTCGTCCCAAAAGATGACGGGCATTCTCCGTTTTGGGTGGCCTCCAAAAACGGGGCACCAATTGAAAATGTATGTGCCATATTACACAATATGCCACGGTGTTCGCTCTAATTGTTAGTAAATCTCGTTACCTTGTTTTGTTGTATTGCATCTATCTAGGTTGAAGTGGTTGGGGCGGAATTGGCAGTTATCCCTGAAAAGGGGGGTGGAGGGACAGGGATGTATTGGAAGGGGGCCTCAATTGGTCAGGTGTGGACCCGCCACTTAGCTCCAGCCGCGCCTGCCTCACGACCTTCATCGCCTTCTCAGTTCCATGATTGTCCGTGTCACGCAGACAGTGCTTTGCAGTTCGTCCCTTCCCTCGTCCCTGGATGGGGTAAGAGTCGGGCTGCTTCTACAGGGTTCTGGGCTTTGTCGCCTTCGGACTGAGTTTGGGGCGTAGCGTTTGATGTGTCCCACTTTGGCTCCCACCGTCGCACTGGCATGCTCGCTTGCGCTGGCCCCTCTCGGCCACACACCTGTGTTTCCGGGTCACCTGGTCGTGGGGGGTGGGGCGGTCAAAGGTCACCCTTGTGGGCCACTGCCACCGGCCCTGGGCTATTTAGGTCCTTAGGATTTAAAAACCCCAGTGGGTACTGGCTTTTCGGAGGTCAACATACAGCCATACAGAGGGTGGAAAGGCTGGGCGGCTCCGAGGCGCCTGCATGTGTGGTGAGTGTGTTTGCGTGTGCGGTCGTGCCCAGTGCCAAGTGCCAGTGCTTCTCAGAAGGCGGCCGCTCAAGTGGCAGCGCACCCGGCGTTTGCCGTGGGGGAGGTGGTTCGAGTCCCGGGATCGGCGGTCTCCCACCGATCCCTTCGAATACCGGACGGGACCTCCCATCGACCTGTTCCCCTGACCGTCACAGAGGGTGAGAGAACCTCAAAGACACGTATCCGGGAAGACATGGCCCAGAAAGGGGCCACACCACCCGTGTCCCTCACCGCTGCCCAGCAGCCTTGCTCGGCCCGCGGCATCACATACATCTGCCATGACACACAAATGTGGGGTTCGCCTGCAGTGGGTCAGCCCCCTCAATGCCTCGATTTGACAGTCACTAACGACCACTTATTGGTCCACGTCCTGCAGGTTCATCCAGGGACTGTTCAGCTAAACGCCAATGTGTTATATTCAGTTTTGACACCTGCACCTCCGAAAGCAACGGCTGTACCTGCAAACACACCAAAGCAACAGCATCAAGGGGGGTCTCAAGAGCGGCTGCACTAGCGGCTGCTGGCGGTTGGAGAGCAGGTGCAGGCACCGTGCCGGCGGCTGCAAAACGGTTGGAGGGCAATGGGGGGCGGACAGAAGTGGTTGGGGCGGAATTGGCAGTTATCCCTGAAAAGGGGGGTGGAGGGACAGGGATGTATTGGAAGGGGGGGAGGTACCCACCCCCCTCCAGTGCGCCCGGCCTATGCCCAGTCACTGTCCCCCTGACGCCAAGTGGCGGCTGCAATGGCATCTGTAACCGACAGTAACCGCCCCCTGTCACTTCAGCAACCGCCCCCAACCGCCTGCCTAACCGCTTCTGGGGCTGCCTCTGGGGTCCCTTCCCTTCTAATGCATCTCTGCGGGGGGTAGGGGTTACAACGCCCCCCCCTCAAGCACGGGCCTGGCCCTTGGTGCCTGCTGATGGGTCTGTGGCTGACTTGATCAGATGGTTCATCGGAAGGCCATCACGTCTAGGGCCCCGCAGGAGGGGACAAAGCGTTGGAAACTTGAAACCCACCAGCACAACCTATGGGGTGGGGGGGGGCTGGAACGGGGGTGTTTGGGTGCGGGTCCCAACCCGTGGTGCCACCAGGGGCCTACGTCTTGTGATGCGATATGGAACGGAGGAATCGGAGTATGGGGAGGGGGTGGTTTGGTGCCTAGTCAATTTGGCAGTGGTAACGTTGGCTGTGGGAAATTCGGCAGAAGCTGCTAAAAAAAAGGCGGGTGGTTCCACAGAGGTATCACCAGAGCTATCGCTAGAACTGTCCCTGCCCCTGGATTTTCGGTGGGGAATTCGGCGGCGAATTTGAAACACCGAATTGTCCAAGCCAAGACTACTGCCCACTACCCCCCCCCCCCCCCCCCTGTACTCTGTCGGCCCAAATTTCAGCCACCACAAAGCGAGGGTGCAGGGTGCCGACCCCCACCAACAGTGGAGGAAGCAGGTGTGCAACAGCCCCCCCCCCCCCCCCAGACACACAAGGGCACATACACACAGGCATGGCGGCATCTCCCGCCCGCGAGCGCCACCGCGGGGGTCTGGAGGGGGTCAACAGTCCGGGAGGCCTGGTGACCGGACACGCGGGTACGGCCGCCCAGTCGGGTGCCGCAGGGAAGGCGGCGCGGACCGCGGGTTGGCGACCAAGTGAGGCCTTGATCCAACCCAACCCAACCCGCCCCTTGTACGGCGCATAGTCCGCTGAATGGCAGGGAGGGGGGGACGGGGTGCGGGTGTGGGTGAGGGTGAGGGCGCGTGCGAGGGCGGGGGCGAGGGTGACGGTGGCGTGGCACAAGCGAGGGCGAGCTCCCACCGCCCCGAGCGGTGGATGAGAGGGGGCCATCCCCGTGTGGGCGCCCCGTGATGGGCCCACCCACCGGCCCCTGCGAGCTCCTGTTCCAGACCCTCCCCGCCCCCCTTCAGGGCTCAAACGTCCGGGGCCCGGAAATGGGAGGGCGTTTCTGAGGTACGGCAACATGCTGACGCTTATGGGGGTGGGGTCCCCAGCGCTGCTTGCAGCAACCTTCAACTTGCACTCACTCTCTTGCACGTTTCCTTCACCGCCCGTTAGTTTTCTTGGCATACCGCTGCATATATTTCGAGGTCTCGTAGATTTTTTTTGCGGGGGGAGGGGGAGATTCCGTGCGGGGAAAACATGAATCTACAAATTCTGGCGAGACAAAATCTGTGCCACTTCTTAAAAATGAGCGAACAAATTATGTGTGGTTCCCAATGATTGCTCATGAGAAACAGTGGGCGCTTGCAATGCCTAACATATACCTGCACAAATCCTTACAAGCACCGAACAAATTGCATACACAAATTTCGTACACAGTTTGAGTTGCAGAAATTCTAGCTTGCATAATCCCCCCCCCCGTTGATAAACTCTTGACAAAACCCCAGAACTTTTGCTGCCAAAACCGCTGCTGTTGCTCTTTTTCCATGCACTGCTTCCCCGTTTCAAACGCACAGATCTTTCGTACAGCCACAGATACTTCCACAGTGAATTCCCCGTGTTCCTGCCCTTCAGCCGATGTTTGTGGCGGAGTACCGGCCGCTTGGGCCGTGGGAAAGGCCAACAAGCCCCAGCCACAGACAGTCTCCAAGAAGCACGGCGCCCAGGACCGGCCCCCAGGGCATTGGGAGCGGCGAGCGACCTCTAGTCAAAGCCCAAGTCCGGGGAGCATGCGGCCCCTCGTACCTGCACCCCGCCCCCCTGTGTGACATTCCGTCGGGTCGTTGTTTCTTTACGGGGCCCTGGACGGTCACCCGGTCGTCCCTTCGCATGTTGCGTCGGGTCGCTGCGTTCTGACGGCCGCTGCGGCCGGTGCTCTTGCTGGTGTCGTTTCCGCGCCAGCGGAGCCCAGTAGTTGGCACACTGGGGGTTGTGCTGGCTGTTGCGGGGGTTGTTTTACGGTTTTTGCTGCCCACTCCCCTCCACACTCAGGTCGTCCGCCTCGACGCGTTTCCGTGCGCGTGAGGCCCGATTGCTCCACCCCTCCGCCTGTAGTCCTGGTCGTCCAGCACCTGCCTCCCCACGCTGCCGTGTGCATGGGGTCCAGTTACTCCATCCTTGCACGTGGTGCACGTGGGCATCGCGCGCACCTTCATGATTTCCGTGGGTGTCGCGCGCACCTCCGCAGGTGGCGTTCGCTCCTGTGTGGTAGCCTGGGTGGTTTGCGCCGCACGGTGGCTGCACCGCGGTCCGTCGTTCGTCCCACCCCAGTTTTGTGGAGGGTTCCTTCCCTTTCAATCCCCAACCCCCCCCCCCCCCGGGGCCCTATGGAATGGCTTACGACCCATGGAAGGAGAGCACGCGGCGCCTCGTACCTGCCAGGAAGTATGCACCCGTTTGTGGTACATCTTTGGGGTGCTCTGCACGGGGCTTCTTCACCACTCATTCATGTCTCAAGCACACAACATCGCGCAGCACAAGCGGCGCAAGCGGTGGAGCTTTGATGTGGCTGGTTTGGTGTCCGCATTGGTCTACTTTGGGGCTTCTCTAGGGCAACCCCTTTGACATGGATACACATGCCGGATGCCAACCTTTACCCTGCAACACACCAAGAGTCGGAACAAAACGCTCTTCGGTGACAGTGCCATAGGCGTCTTACGCGAAAATAAATAGACACCCAGAAAGCACCTGCCCTACCCCCCCCCCCCCCGTGTGACATTCCGTCGGGTTGTTGCTCCTTTGCGGGGCCCAGGACAGTCACCCGGTCTTCCCTTCGCATGTTGCGTCGGGTCGCTGCGTTCTGTCGGCCGCTGCGGCCGGTGCTCCCGCTGGTGTCGTTTCCGCGTTCGCGTTCCCCCCCCTCCCCCCGCCCCCGGGGCCGGGGGAATGGCTTGCGACCCATGGAAATATGAGCAGGCGGCGCCCAGCACTGGCCCCTGGCTGCCCTTGCCCTTTGCGTCCGACCCGGCCCATCTTGGCAGGCCCTGTCCTCAGGGAGGGCCACCAAAGTGCCCCGGCCCCCGACTCCCCCTTTGCAGAGCAGGCACCTGTCGTCCGGCGTGCGCGCGATCAGCCCCAGAAAGGGGCGGGGTAGGGGTACCCGGCGCCTGCCACGGGGGCGTAGGCCACAGGCGCGGCGGCGACGGGCGCCATCCCTGTGAAGAGAGGAGGGGCAGCAGCTCGACAGGCAGCCCACGACGGCGACGCGGGTCATGGCCCAAGACACGGGGGCGGTCGGTCGCCGCTGATGGCGGTCAGGGGGGTCCTTAAGAGGGAAAAACAGTGTTCCGGAATGGCAGTTTTGCAAAAAGACCGCGTGTAGCTCATATGTTCAACCATGGTTGGTGGCGGTTGGCGGTTGGCGGTTGGTGGCGATTGGCGGTTGGCGGTTGGTGGCGGTTGGTGGTGTTCAGCGGCGGCTGGTGGTTGGTGATTGGTGGTTGGTGGCGGTTGGCAGTGGTTGGTGGTTGGCGGTTGGTCGCCGCTGGCGGTTGGTGGCGGTTGGCGGCTGGTGGCGGTTGGTGGTTGGCGGTTGGTGATCCCTTGGGGCGGTCCCTAAGGGCGGTCTTTAACCAAAAAAAAATATCTAGTTCCCCAAGGACCCCCCTGATGGCGGTTTGCACGATGTCTCAATGGGGCCTCCAAAGGTCAGGTGGACCCGCCACTGTGCTCCAGCCGCGCCCGCCTTCGCACGGCCGTCATTGCCTCCTCAGTTCTGTTTGTGTGCGACTGGCCATTGAATGTCCCATGGGCCCATCGTGGGTCACGGTGCAATACGAACTGAGTTCGGGTTGTGGCGTACACACGGTGTTCCGCGTTGGGCCACACTGCACTTGGGGCGTGTTTGCTGCTGCCGGCCTGGCTCAGCCACACACCTCGCGCTCAGCCTTCACCCGGGCATTGAGGGATGTCTCAATTGGGGGGGGGGGGGGGCAGGGCAGGGGGGGGGGGGCAGAGATGCATTGGAAGGGGGGGAGGTAACCTCCCCCCCTCCAGGGCGCCCAGCCTATGCCCAGCCACTGTCCCCCTGACGCCACCTGCCAGCCTCAGTGGCATTTGTAACCGACAGTAACCGCCCCCCAACCGCTTTGGCAACCTTCTTCAACCGCCTGCCTAACAGCTGCTGGGGCGACCTCTGAGGCCCCGTCCCTTCTAATGCATCCCTGGGTGGGGCTTGCGGTGCACAGCGAGGGCGGAACACCGGACGGGTCTGTGCAAAGGACATGGGACGTACCGTAGTGCGCCGCGTCCGCAAACATCGCCCCGTCCGCAAACATCGCCCCGTCCGCAAACATCGCCCCGTCCGCAAATATCGGCTGATCGTACCCTGTGCACACGGACGCGGCGCGTCGTCTGCCGCAGCACGTGTCGACAGCGCAGGCAACACAGCGTGTCTCAGGCACACTCGGAAATACGTCCGAATGGCGCGGAAAATGCACACAAATGAGTCCCATGCCGCTCCCGCAGGCGATGGCAGCAGCGGCGGTGGCAGGAACAACGTCCGCCGCACCACCACCACGACCCCCCACACAACATTCCCCAAGACGACCGTTGCGGTCGTCCGCATACAACACCCGTTCCGGACTGGAGTGCGGGCCCACAGTCGTATCCCTCTGCTCCGGTCCGGCCTCTCACCGTCGACGTGCGACCAAAACAGGGCCTGTGGCCCGCTCTCGGTTTGGCTGGTTCCCTGGTCCCCCCCGCTCCCTCAAGGCACAGGCACAGTAGAAGTCGAACAACCATCTGACGGGCAGGAGCGCATACTGTGAAGCAGGGGTGGATATAGTGGGGGGGTGGTCCCCCCCCCAGCCCCCCCCCCCCCCCCGATGACGGTTACGATTACGATTTACCGGTGTGACTGAACGGCAGTTTTGCCAGCAGTTTGACAACAGGACTGATGGCCAAAAAGGGTGCCAGGGTTTTGAGCCCATCAGGGCTTGAACACAGGACCCATAGATCTCAAGACTGTACATATACCACTGTACTACTGCACCAATCTGCCCTCCTGAACACAAAACACTACAGTGCACAGTGCTTTATGGTGGTAGCGCAGCTGCAGATTCATCCAACTCTGCGAACACACATACCTGTAAAGCGAAAAAGGAGCAAATCGTAATCATCATTCCGTCATCACTGCCTCCCGGCTCAACGCCCCCCCCCCACCCCCACCCCGGTAATGTCGTCACTACTATATCCACCCCTGCTGTGAAGAAGAGAGGCAGTGAGGCCAAACTGGGGTTTCTGGGGAAACTTGGGGTCAGGGCGGTCCTTAACGGGAAAAAAAAGTGTTCCAGAACCAGTTGGTGGCAGTTGGCAGTTGATGGGAGTTGGCGGTTGGCGGTTGGTGGCAGTTGGCAGTTGATGGGAGTTGGCGGTTGGCGGTTGGTGGTCCCTTTGGGCGGTCCTTAAGGGCGGTCCTTAGCAACAACAAAAACAATTCTGGTCCCTTAAGGACCGCCCTGCCTGGGGTCGGCAGCCCTCGAACACAGGGCAGCCTGTCAGGGCTCCACGACCGCCTGTGACGGCGGGTGTTCACCAACGGCCGTCGCATGTCCGATGGCCCCCACGTGGCCCCCTACGGCCCTCGATCGACCACCCGCCGCCATCACGTCGTCAGCCCCCCCCCCCATTGTCTGGTCTGCATTGGCACGTGCCCCACCCCCAGGCCCTCGAGGGCACATCCCTCTGTACCCTCAGCCCCCAAACGTTGTGCAGGGGTCACTGCGTCACACACTCACAGGGCACTGCATCGCAGGGGCGCTGCCTCAGGGCGTGCCATGCGGGGGCCTGCACTGTAGAGGCCCCGTTACTGGGGGACGGACACCCCTGAGTCCCTCCCTCTGGGGCACTCTGCATTGTGGTATCCTGAAGACTTAACAACAAAAACGGCCGGTCTCCGGGACACTCAAACCTCCGCAGAGCGCCAGCCGGCGAGTACCTGCGGTTGGTCATCGGCCAACCGCCGTCGGTTGAGTGTCAACCGAATCCTGCCACCGATGACCTCCGGGCCGTCCTTCGTGCACAAACAGCAGCAGTACCGCGATCCCTTGGGCATACCGTAAACAGGGGCATCGTACGCTGGAACAGGGGCATCGTACGCTGGAACAGGGGCATCGTACGCTGGAACAGGGGCATCGTACGCTGATGCAGGCAGTACAACCGGAGCTGTGAAGGCGAGGGATGTGGCGGTGGTGCCAAGCGAACACGGGGGCACGGCAACGGCCTGCAACCGTCGCCGTCCCAAGGGGTGTGGGGACGAGCACCGAGCACCGAACCAAAACGCGGGGGTTGGATGACCGAATGGTCGTCTACGTGAAGGGCGTTGACCACGGGCCGGGGCTGGTGCCATGCGCCAGGCCGGGCCGGCGGTGAAATCAGTGGAGTCGGGGGCCCTGCCACATGAGTTCGCGGCGCAGAAACACCGGAGAGACCGACAGCCACAGGGCCGCCGCGACGTGGGGTGGGGGGGTTCTGCGTGTTCTGCCGCGGATCGGGGCCCAGCGGATCCGAGCACTGCGTTGGGGCCTTTGCTCTGGCGCTGCAGCACATGACCGCAGGCACGCAAGAGCCCCTTGAAAGGAGGGGCACCGGTGAGGCCCAAGGAGCCCAGACCGGCATCCGTAGCCCAAAACCGTTCCACGGTCAAGGGGCAGGCGCGCTTTCCATTGAAGGGGGGGGGGGCGTTTTGATAGAGCCCCCTGGCTGGACCCCCCCCCCAAAAGGGGCTCAATTGACGGGACCCCCCAAATCCTAATGAGACTGACCCCCGGGCCTCGGAGGTGACCCGGACCCAAAGTTCGCCAAAAATTGAAAATGGGATTTTCGGAATCAGCGCGTCGAGGGGGTACAGAAAAGTCGTCATGTGCCACGGATTTGATGAAAAACTTTTTTTGACCATTTTTAATGCTCAAAAATTTTCGGCACCTTCGGCACCAGAGTTCATAATAACTGATTCTGTCAATTGATCCCCTTCCCCCCCCCCCCCCCAGTTTTGGGGGGCTCTATTGACCCCCCCGCCCTCACTTGAAAACCCGCCACCCCAAGCCATCGCAGAGGCCGATCAATCGTCTGTGGTATAGCATAGGGTGTCAGGCGCACGGACTCAACACTGCCGTCCATTGTCCCAGGACAGCTCCGCCGTCGGCTGGCCACAAACCGGCATCGAACAATTGAGTAGCCTCCACCCGCCAGCGTCGAGCATGGGTGCAAACAGCAAATCTCTCCGTAACACTGGGGCAGGCGGGCTTTCAATTGGAAGGGGGGGGGTCCATAGAGCCCCCTGGCTCGACCCCCCCCCCCCCCAGCCCAAAAGGGGCTCTATTGACGGGCCCCCCAAAATCCTACCGAGACTGACCTCCGGGCCTCGGGGGTGACCCAGACCCAAAAATCGGCCAAAAATGAAAATGGGATTTTTGGAATCAGCGCGTCGAGGGGGTTCAGGAAAGCCATCATTTGCCATAAATTTGGTGAAAAATTTTTTTTGACCATTTTTGACGCTCAAAAAACTTTTCTGCGCCTTCGGTGCCAGAGTTCATAATCACTGATTGATGGTCCTGTCAATTGAGCCCTTTTCCCAGACCGCCCCCCCCCCCCCCCCCGCCCCGCCCAAGTTGAAAGCCCCACTGCCCCTGGATGAGACGCAGGACCCCGGACCGCGGCAGTGCCCCGCTTGCCAAACAGATGCCACCGCAGAGGTCTCCAACAAATACCCGAGACAGAAGGGGTGCGAGGGGCTCCAAATACCGCACGGGCCGTTCCTAACGGGCTCCATGGCCCAAAGCGGTACGAGACGGTAGCACCCAAGGGCTAAGACTGAATGGTCACTTCTGCCACGTCGAGCCGCGTAGGCGCAGGGCCAGAGGTCCACTTAGGGAGGGGGCCGCACGCAGGTCAACAAGCGCTCCACAAATGCACGTCCTGGTATGCATATGCAGCAATGTGGAGGCAGTTCAATCTCCCAAGGAGTGTGCAACTCAGCTCTGCATGGTATGAACATTGGGGTGATATGACTCGCTGCTCCGTGATGGGCCGTGCTTTGTCGGCCAAAACCTCTAGCCTGCATGTCACAGTACACTGCAGGTGACCACGGTCTGCCCTTCAGGCCTGCTGGTAGCTGGCACTCAGTCGGCCAACCCGTCGGTTACCCAAGGTCAAGGGTTCAGGGAGTATGGGAGGTCTCTGGGAGTGGGTGGGGGGGGAAAGACGACCCGACACCAGGTCAGGTCGTGCTCATGAGCACAAGCTCGCCGTCAGCTTATTCCTGAGCAAAGAAAAACAGTACAGTGGGAGGGGGGGGGGGGGGGGCGAGAGGGCCACAAACGGTCAGGTTTGCTTCACTGCAATGAGCTCCGTCCGCGCCTGCGACCGCGGCCTTCATTGCTCCCAGTTTAGTGTGCCAGATCCAGTCGAGAGGGGGGGGGGGGCGGGGGGGGGGGTGCACCCCATTGGTTTCCGAATCTTCGAGGTGGTTTTGGTCGGTGCCGAAGGTGCCGAAGACAAATGTTGGCCAAAATTGACTGGCGCGGAAGGCGGTGGAGAAACGCTTTCGTCGGCCGAAGGGGCTGGAAAACAATTGCCCAATCACTTAAGAGAGCGGGGCGGGGGGGGGGGGGGGATGGGGCTCCGACCGCCCCCCGTTTGGATTGTCCAGCTGTTAAATGGACCTCTGCACATGGCTCAGCAACGGCAACTGGGACGAAAAGCAACAGATGCCACACTCTCTACTCAAATCGTCACACACCTGCATTGAGACCGCCGTAGGACCTGATAGAAATGCGCATCCCATTGTAGGTCTTGTTGCGCGGTGGGTCCATGTCATCCAGTTGCTGTGTGATGAGAAGGTCCATATGGATGCACCAAACTATGCAGCATGAAGGACAGGAATGATGACACGAAGCCAGTGTGACCACCCTGGCCCCCTGGACCCCTCCCCAAAATAGTTTGTACCCCGTGTGGTGCTAGTTTTGGTTCTGGTTGACCCCCCTTTGCCCTCAGTCACCAAGACAAGGCCGCTGTCGGGTTGTCTCAGGCTCCCCTGCACTAGACTCAGGGCTGCAGGGCATCGCTGGCAGAGTTGCCAGATACTCACACGCCCCGGTCAGTTCCACCCTATAGCGGTTCACCGCGTCTGGTGGTTGTGGGGGCTGGATTCTTGACGTCCGTGTGTTGGGGGGGGTGACTGGGCAAGGGTAGATGAAAACAGTTGCCATTGTTCACTCCCTGTCCTAAGACAGGCGCCTCGTCTTTCTGTAGGACAATGACAACCATGACTGTCTTGTTCTCCTTGTTTTGGTTGTTGGCATGATGAGCTGTTGCGACCAGTGCCTGCCTCCTTTGCCATCTGCAATGGGTTTGTTCGCTTGGTCTCCTCACGCAGTGTGTGTGTGTGTGCGCGCACGCTGTACTATTAACGAGGGCAAGGGCCGATTAAAGTCCTGGACGCTTATTACACTATTAACGAGGGAGACCCATATGTGGCTGTGAGCCGGATGTGCACCAGTAACCCGGCACGTGGGCGGGGCTGGCTGGCGTGCACACTGCCTACTCTTCCACAGTGTGTGTGTGTGTGTGTGTGTGTGTGTGTGTGTGTGTGTGTGTGTGTGTGTGTGTGTGTGTGTGTGTGTGTGTGCCAAGGGAATCCATCCAATCATGCTCAAACTGCGAGGTTCAACATTCCTACATCCTACCACTACTGCAAACCATCAGTTCTGTGTTGGGCCCTGCAGGGGGGCACCCCTAACAGGCTCTGGATCTCCACATGTACAGGGCGCTGCCAACACACCGCAGCTCCTGGCCCTGTGACCCAGCCACGTTGCACCAAGACACACATTGCATGCCGTGTGCCCTACCTCTCCCCACAGACCATCCCCATGCATCCCTGTGGAAGACGTAGGGGGGGCGGGGGAGGCCGAACTCAGGTCAAGGTTTACTTCCTAACACGAAACGAGGGCGGGCATGAGCAAGCTTTCATATCCTCCCTGCTGGCCGTGTGTGTGTGTGTGCGCGCGCGCGCGTGTGTGTGTGCAGGCGTGCGCGTGTGTGTGTTGGACATACAGAGAGAGAGAGAGAGAGAGAGAGAGAGAGACCCACATACCCACACACACACACACACACACACACACTTGGTGAAGTACGTAGTCTTGCCGTCGTGCTGAGAGGGGGGAAAGGCCACGGGGCGGAAGAGTGCAGTGCGAACAGAGCTTAGATGAGCTGTATGATAGCGAACACTATGATTGGTCTGAAATATTGGGCGTCACACACAGTGTGACTGTGTGACGCCCAAGTATTTCAATCAAAGCTCAAACTGCGAGGTTCAACATTTCTGCTTCGTACGAATTCATCAGCGAAACCATGTGTTCCAAGTTCGAGGAGTGTGACCGTGTGTGTGCGTGTGTGTGTGTGTGTCTGTGTCTGTGTCTGTGTGTGCGCGCGCGCACACGCATGCGTGCGTGCCGGCGTGCGTCCCTGGTCACTGTGTCTCGGTGCCTACTGGCGCTTTGGTACTGGCCCGACCTATGCTTGCTGCATCTGTTTAAAACCTGTTCTGTCTCCCCAACCCTCTCTTGTTGCCTGCTGCCCGGGCACAGGGTCACATCAATCTCCCAAGCCATAGGTAATGCGGCAACCGCGGTTGTGGTGTCCTGGGGGGCTGTATACGGGCTGGTGTCCTGGCGTGGATTGAGACTGCATGCCTCCCATGTTTTTTATGTTGTCTGTAAGGCTGAGAAGACCAAAGCTGAGAGCGAGCGTGCATTAACTGAGTCCTGTAGGATGCAGAGCATAGCCCCCCCCTCCCCTGTCCAACCAAGTGCTGGGTGAAACAAATTTTGACTCTGAGGAAAAACCTTTTCCGCACCTCCTGCAGGATTTCACAGTGGCTCATTGAGCCCCTGGCCAGACAATCACCTGAAGGAGGGGGCGAGGTAACCCCCCAACCCCCCGACCAGCCCCCCCAAGACTTCGGTCCTGACTGTACTCCAAAGGCAATCCCATGCCCCAACACCAGCCCCAGATGCATTTCCAACGGCCAGCAGCCCCCGTCCAACCGCTTTCATGGTCCCCTGCAACGCTCGCGGCTGCCCTGGAATTGCCCCCAAAGCCCCCCACGGCCTCAGGCAAATCCCTGGCTCCTCGCGCCGACCCCAGCCCCCACTTTTGGGGGCTGTATGCCCCCCTCCCCCCAGCGATTAAAACTCCCACTTCCCCTGCAGCAGTCCACACCTGGGCAATGCTTCTATTCTCACATAGAATTGTGGGACCTTTGGGGCCCAGGACGATTTCAGTTCCAGGGAGGGGCCCCATGCCACCTTCGAGAGGCTTGTAGCCATACACGGGCGCCCAGCTGTCCATGTCAGACATTGTGATGTATGCTATGGGTCTTTCTGCAGCACAATGGGACACACACACACACACACACACGCACGCACACACACACACACACACACACTTCGTGACAGTGATCAAGAGAACCCAACCCACTGTTGATCGCAGACAGGCAGGCACTGATCAAAACGACTCGTCAGGCCACAATTACAAAATTGTCATGGAGGCTAGGCGCATTTCTGAAAGGTAACGGGACAGGGCACATTGTTTCTCATCCACTGTTCTCATGGAGTCACTGCAGTGTTCCCTGTCGTCATTACCCTTAGGTCTGAGGAGGGGAGGACATTGTGTACCTTGCAGCATCACTTACATGCCCCTGGATTGACTGTCTTGGGAGGGGAGGGAGGCATACAGGGGAGACAGGGGAGGTCATGCAGGCAGGGTCATGGACCACGCGTAACCGCGCGATCACACACACACATGTCCCGGTTGTTTCACCGAGACCCAATGATCGTGGAGGGGGGTGTAGTCGTGGCTCTAGTCTCCTGTGATACACACACACACACACACACACACACACACACACACACACACACACACACACACACACACACACACACACACACACACACACACACGCACACACACACACACACACGGTTGTCAACAAACAGACAAGCACAACGCCAAGTCCGGATGTCAATTCCTCGTCAGTTGGTCATCAAACAAGACAGAGCATGTTCAACGCCAATAGGCGCCTTTCTGCAGGAATTCACCCAGACCTGCAAAGGAATAACAGCACTGCACTGCCATGCTGGCAGCACAGGCTTCTGCAGTCGGCAAGCAAACCTGACGGTGCAGTGCGGCCAGGCTCTGTATGCACCATGCTACGAGCACGTGTGACATCGTCAGTTCACACCGTTCCGGTGATGGAGGGCACACACACGCGTGCGCGCACGCATTTCCAATGGCATCGACGCTGAGGGGCACACACCAATGCTCTTTTTTTATTCATTTCCAAACACACTATGTGTCCATCCCACTCCAACATTTGAGCCATGAGAAGCTGCAGGGGCTGCAATGCTCTTTGGTAAACCCTGCTGTCTCAGAAGTGACCAAGCAGATCGGCACTGTGTGGTCTGGTGGTCGGGTGGCTCAGCCCCGACCTCTTGTATCATGTCTCAAACTACGCACTACTACCCACGCATCTATGACGAACTGGGACCTGACAGAACACCCCCAGCTGTTGTGCAATCTGATTGGTAGTTGAGTGCAAATACGCCAATGACTGCATTGGTTGGGTGCCCCCAATGCCCCTGGTCACGGCCATGAATTGACATGGTTTGTGTGTGTGTGTGGGGGGGGGGGGTATTGCCATTTTTACCAGGTCTCCCGGATTAGCCCGTATGTGTGTGTGGGGGGGGATACCATATTAAAGAGGAAGGCCTGCATGGGTCCAGGGGTGGGCGCCCAGCGGAGGGGGCCTGTGCCAAAAAGGATGTCTGATGAGAATCATCATGACTGCACTGGCCCCCCTTGAGTGTCGTCACCCTCGCCTAGGCCAGAGCCTCTGGCGGCTGGGGGTTATGAAACCTCAGTGTGTGTGTGTGTGGGTGGGTGGGTGTGTGTGTGGGTGGATGGATGGGTGTGTGGGTGGGTGGGTGTGTATGTGTGACGCCCCATCATTTCAACAAAACCAAAGTGTTCACTATCATACATCACCACTCTACAGCATTGTTCGCACTGCAGCAATCTTTGGATCTCCGCCCCATGCGGCCTTTCCTCCCTCTCAGCACGACATGAAGACTATGTACAGTTGACATGCTCCTACCGCACCCTGCATCCCCGAATGCCCATGCTCCAACCCCTGTGCAGGGGCCCCCATCTGGGCGAGCTTGCGACAGCACACGACGGTGGAAGGCTGAGACACCATCTCTTGGGGCTGTTACCTCAAAAAAGTGTCCTCTTGGCCCTTCCGCTATCCTAGCTCGGACCGCTGGCCTTTCCACTGTCCCCCGCGACACAGGGGTGAGGGTGCAGACATTGGAATACACTGACGACGCCGGGCTGGGAGTGAGTGTGCAGACATTGGAATACACTGACGACTGAGTGCTGGCTGTGAGAGTACGTACATTCGAGTACAACGATGATACCGTGCTCAGTGTGAGAGGCCGTACGTTGGAGTATAGAGACAATACCGTACTGGGGGTGAGAGACCGCACACTGGAGTACAGAAACGAGACCGGGCTCGGCGGGAGTGGCCGTTCATCGGGAGACGACTACGACGGTTCGGGGGGTGCTCTTCCCTACCCCCTTTTCCTTGGCGCCCGCTGGGCCAGGCGGCAGAGCCACCAACCTCAATCCTTTTGAAATACCCCGAAAAACTCTGAATAATGCTTTGGTTCCCGGGTCAAGGGTCACTAGCACACCTATGCTTCCCTATCTGACAAAAGTCTGAAATTGACCGCAGGGTATTGGCATCCTGCAAAGTTTCATTCCCGGGGGTGATCCACCCCATGTCAATGTGTCCTTGTTGCAGAAGACTACTGTGAGGGTTTGGGACTGCCTGTAGCGCCCAATGAATGGCCTTATACTCCACTACCCGCGGGGTCATGGGCTTAGCCGATGCAAACTGCGCATTGCGCGAATGATTGGGCCCATATGTCACTCCCTATGCCACCTCCCCAGTCTGGGAGGGATGCACTACCACCCATGCCCAAACTCCTGCCGTCTCTTTAGCCCCTTTCCATCGTAGTCCTCGTATGGTAGGTCGCTTTTTCCCCGTGTGTTTAGGGGGGGTCAGAGGTACCAGCTTGTGCCGCCCCTCCCCCCCATTGTGTCAACCGCGCAATGCGGTCCCGAACCCGTAAAATGTCCTTCAAACGTTCACATGGCGCCTGAACTATAGTACGTGGTAGCGCGCCCTATGGCAGCGCTTTCCACTGCAATTGTACCACATAAAATCACTGCAAAACTGTTATGGGACATCCAGTGGCAGTGCCGTGAGGCATTCACAGCGTATTAGCCAATAGATGAGTTGGGGGATGCTCTGAGGTGCCCGACGCTACCCCCCCCCCCCCTGTCCGCCCCTGGACGCTTCTGCCTTCCTTCTGAGTAGGGACTGGTTTTCACTTTAGGGCCGCATAGCGGTCTGGAGCAAACATTTCACCCCACAATATACACCCAACAATGTTGGTGTCCCGCTGACCCCCCCCCCCCCCGTCAAAGACCCTGAGGGAAACTCGCATTGCAGAGTCGACTTGGACTCCCTAATTTATCTTTCTGTTGCTTGTAAGTGTGATTCGTGCTCGAGGGGGCTGGGTCTTGCATCATGTTTTTGAAAACCGACGGGCATTTACACACACACACAAACACCAGGAACAAGCTACTCAGGGTCCGTCATATCAAACTTTGCGCTTCAGCCTGTACAAAACAACCTTCAGCGTTTGGGATATGATACGTCTCTTCTTTGCAGCCGCTCAAGGCCCCATCCTAAACACGTGCCTGATCTCAAGAATGGACCTGCACCACAGTGCTGCAATTGCAATGCCCAAAGGCCAAAAACTGTCAGTGACATGAAGAGATCACATCATGTCCCTTGTCCAAAGAATGAAGTAGCAAGAATGCAAACCTCTGCAGGTCAGACGAAGTGGAGGACGAGGGCAGGGACACCCTTTTGTTTTGCGGGAAGGGACTGGGTTTCCAGTGACACTGATGCAGCATCCCCTCGCACGACACTTCAGGGATTGCTCCACCCAAATATCCATCCCAAAGACCATCCAACCCGGGGTCCCATGCTGGACAACACGTTGCATTGGGATGTTGTCTCGTGGTATGCATGCAGCATTTCACAGAAGCACCACAGATTGATGATGATGCAAGCGGCCCACGCGCCCCGGCGAGGGGACCGGTGCAGCAGTTTGGATGGTTACGGTGCTGTCACCCACCAGACCTCCTGCGAATTTGCCCCCTGGATATCGGTCATGGCGCCCCCACGGGGCCCGGCAGAATAGAGTGCCAGACCTGTCAATATGCACCCACTGCCATGGCACGTGTGGTGTGCGCCAATGCTGTAGGTTGTATGGTATGCGCGGATAGATCTCGCTCATTCGACGACCATTCCGCCGCACACTGATCACTGATATCCACCGAGGCATACACACATGAACACCCTTGGAACCTGAGAAGACTCCAATCGCAACCAAAGCACTGAATAGTAATGAAACCCGACCGGCAGAATCGGCTCAGACTCGGGTCGAGACACATGGCCCCACGGTGTCACCACCAGTGGAAACCATTGTAATCGTCAAGACAAGGAAGCACACCAGAAACAGCCATGCGAGAGAGAGGCAAAATATTACACCGACATGGCACACAGGGGCCCACAGTGGAACGTTCCCACGTTCCGCACAAAATGCAAAGTGATGCTGAGCAACATCGTTCAATGACTGGGCACCAACGGCCTTACACAGTGTGTGCGGGGGGTGGGGTGGGGTGAATAGGCGCAGAACATACCCCGTTGGCTCAGACTACGCTACGCGTCCTGCTATCTGACCGACATTCGCTCGACCGGCTGCAGGGACGCGCCGCCATGTGCGTGCCGTTGGGATGTGTCACACCCGTTCCACTGGAGCGGCGATGGCACGCCCCTTCGCTGGGCTGTCACCGCTCGGGCAGATGCAGCGCAACGATCCCCTAAACTTGGTAGGAAACCGCATGGACGCAGGGTAGACCTGTTTGGGGTGCCGTGGAGGGCTGTGTGGGTACGGGTGACGTAGCTTCACCCCCCCCCCCCCTGCCCGCCCCGAATGACCCGGCACCCCCTGGCCCCGTGGTACACCTCCAGATCACTTGTGGTGGAGAGCACCCTCCGAAGTTCACGGTCTCCGAGGGACAGCTTGAACAGCCCGTCAGCCTGGGCCGCGGATTGGACGCGTGCCAGAGCGAGCGTTGGGATGACCATGCGACTCCCTCATCGCTTCACCGCACGATGCCCCAGGGGGGGGGGGGGGGGGCTAGTGCATTGATGATGCAATGGTCACCTCTTCTGTCCCATTGGGGCGCACACAAACAAAGCCCTTGTCAGGGCAACGAGGGGTGTTGTTTCCATCAAATCAAAACCTTGGTGGCGCTCTCGCAAGGGGGAGGGGATACGAGTCTGGTCTGCGCTTGTTGCATGATAATCCCACAGACCCCAGAGGAGAAGGAGAGGGGGGGGGAGGGAGGGAGGGGGTCCATTTGTTTTCGATTTTTCGGGGCATTTTTGAATTCCCTGTTCATTTAAGAGCATTTTGATTATACAGAGGGCTCTCAGCTCATGGCCCAATGGTCCACTCTCATGCACATGCCGTCTCAAGGATAAAAAGAAAGACTGGAACTCTCCATTCGAGTCGGAGCATTTTCGGTTTCAACACCGGGGGCGGAAATCGTTTCCTGCCCCTTTCCTCGAAGGTCCAAAGCATTTTCTAGGAGGCGGGTGACGCCCAAGTCAGTTGTTTCCCATTGTTGACTGTTGGTGCGGGTTGGGGAGTCCTGAGGGGAGGGGGGTACGGCCCGACACATAAAGGCCAATGGTCATGCCCGGCACAGCACAACGCCAGCACTGAACACGGAGCAACAGCAACTCAATCAACCACTTGGAGAAAAAAGCCCATGCCATTAATGAGGGCCCCGGTCCCGGTCTGCAATCTCCCAACACACATGCCCACCTACAGTTTGATATAGGCGGAGCGGGACGCGGGCCTGCACGACGACTTGTTCGGTGGTCGAAAAACTGCGGGCCCGGCTGACCCTGTGGTTAATCCCTGAGTCCACATAGGACAGGACCAGCACCCCCAACCGCATCAATTTATTCCCCAACCTACGCAGGATCCGGTGCTGTGGTGAAAGGTGCGCCTTGGCTCGCCCCCAAATGAGTTGAGCCAGTGCACCCATATTGTCCAACACAAGCTGGAGGTGCTTGGGCGCGGAAAAATGCACCCTAGGGCTATCTCAGGCCAATCGAGCAAGGGTAAGGAGACAGACGGGGGTTATTGAGGCAGCTTGAAAGACGAGTCTTGTGCTTTGCGCCAGCCTGGGGTGAGTTGGTGCCTAATGGAAGCATGCAAGCCAAGCTGCTGTCAGTGCCAATGCAGCTTGTCTTGTGTGCCGTGCCTCTTTTGCACATCAGTGGTAGCGGTAGTGGTAGGGGATCAGTGGCGATCAGGCGATCAGTGGTAGCAGATTAGCGGCAGGTGTTGGTGTTGGTGTTGCATGCCCGGGCGCAGGGGCAGCCGATCGGGTGCGTTGGTCACTCTCCCCCTTCTCTGCGGGTTTCTGGCCCCTTGATCTTGCACGCAAGCACAGGCACCGCAACTCTGCTGTTCAACCACTTCCCGCAAGCGGTGCCGTGGAATAGTGCGCAGATTAGGGGTAGGGGTAGGGGTAGGGGTAGGGGTAGGACTAGGCTGAGGGTTGGGGTGGGCATTAGGGTCAGGGTTGGGTTTAAGGGCAGTGCTGGGGTGCACAATGGACAAAAATTTCCCTTTGGCGCCTTTGGTGCCTGTGGAGTGTTGGGCGCCTTCGGTGCCCATGAACTCCTGAGGCCGGCACCTTTGGCAACTAACTGTTGGCCCGAGGCCCCTTGGGGATCAATGGTCGGTTCTGATAGACTGAATGTCCCCGCCATATCGAGTTGGATGGGCCGGAGCGGGCCCCCACCACCGGGATCAGCCAATACGGGGCGCTCCTCCCGGGGGACGGTGCTATCCGGATGAGGCAGAGGGACCACTGCCATACCAAGTTCCACAGCTCAAGCCCCGTCTGGGTCAGGTAGCTTCTCTACCGGCTGGTGCCCTCTCTAGGCCTCTGAGTGCGTGTGTTTCGGCCAGACGTCTTGCCGTCGGACGCTGAATAGCGGGCTGACGGGCGGTGGTAGCTGGCAATACCTGACCTGACCTGACCTGAATGTCCCCGCCATAGACAATTCCAGCCATTAGTCCAGCAGTACTGCAAGGTTCGTTCATTGCACGTGTCCCCTTCTTGGTTGGGGTGCTCCACTATGTAATGTACAGCGAGGCGTTTTGCGGTTAGCTCTGTGGGTCACTTTTGTGCTTGCTCCTTCTGCTGACCCTTGGGCCCCTTGGGGGGGGGGGAGGGGGTAGCTGGCGTCCGAGGACCCGCGGAGTCGGCCCCCCTGGGGACAGGGGAGTAACCGTAAACCGCCCTGCACATCCCTCGTTGTATTGCCACTGGGGGCTTGGTTGTGCTCTCCTTTACACATTGCCGTGCACCACACATTTTCAATGGTTGCCCGACACAACGATGACACTTCTGTGTCCACAAGGCGATCACACGCGCGCTGGAGAAACACGGAGGAGCGGAGACCACCCTCCCTGAGCCCTACCCGAACAGTTACGTTGGCAATGTGGCGGCCCACAGCCGATTCCTGATTCAGTAGGAAGCAGTGGGAGGCAAATCGATATCTTATATTGCTGTAGAAAAAGTCACATTGTGTTTCGTTCTGTGTCACACTGTGTGTGTGTGTGTGTGTTCGTGGGTGTGTATCTCTGCAACACACTGTGACACACCGCAACACGACGAAGGCAAGGCTCGGGTTTGGACCTGTTTATGAAGATATTGCATCGGAGCAAAAATATCCTGCAACTGAGTTTACCACGTGTGGCAGCGCACATGCTTGAGAAAACAGGAGGGTTGGGACCCGTAGATGCTGCGCGATCATGGTGTGAGTGCTTCCGACTGCCTTGGATTTGTGGGCAGTGCGAAAGGTTTGGTGCATGCACTGGGAAGGGGGTGTTTCTCTGTGACCATATTGTCCGTCTCATGGTGAAGCCCATCCTCGGAAGCAAACCTGTGTATCCCAGAAATGGAAAACGTACGTTGAAATGCCTTCTTGCCCCTTGCACCTTTGGAAGCAGAGCCTCAATGAGACTTTGCACTACTTGTGTGTGGTGGCAAATGCGGTGACAGATTCGGTGCAGGAGGACCCCTCTATGCAAAAGGCAGGATGATCGTTGGATGGGAGCACTTCCGAAGAAGATGACGCCCCCCCACCCTGGTTTACTTGATTCGTCCTCTAGGGGGAAACGCCCAGCAAATCCTTGGAGTGCAACTGTCAGGAGGGGGAGGCACAATGCCAAAATTGCAAAATTGTCTTCCGTTGAACCCCGTTGGCGCGCTGTGACGGGTCCTTTGAATGCGCAGGCAGCCACATGGCGTGTGCACTGCAGGCGTGGCTGTACCCTGTGCGAAAAAGCTGCAGAGAACCAGACAAGCCACAGAGACAGGACTGCAGAAGCTCTGTGCAGAATCATGCAGAAGCAACGGCTTTTCCAAGACCATTGCTCACGTGAATTAACCGCCTGACAATCAGGAGTACCCAACAAGGTAAGAATGAAATTCTGAGCTGAAACGCAAGAGAGCTCACCCACTGGCCGACTGCTAACTCCTACGCAGACACACGCAAACACATCAAAAGACGACCGAGTCAAGGTCCTGGGGGAGTAAAATACAACTGCATGTCCGCGCCCCCTCCCCTGCCCCCACCTCAGCAGCACTGCGCAAACAACACCAAAGGCACTGAAAGCTGCGGACCAAGACCTGTACCAATCACAAAGCTTCGATCACACAACGCAAAACTACGTCCTGGTCATCCCATGTAAAGCTCCGTCGGGGCTGGTTCCCCCAGGGGAAACATGCAACCTGCTTGTCACAACCAGAAGCATGACTGACCTTTACTGGAGCACCTGGGCACTTGACCGACGATGCATGATTTGAAGGGTGGACTAAGACGACCGTCACAGCAAAATCTTTTGTGTCCTCGGGGGCGCCGAGCCATCCACATTTATCTACAACCAAAGAAACATCGGTTATGGAGGGAAGAGAGGTAAACCGCATGTGCCACCCAAGCCCTAAAGCTTCAAAATCATACACGAATAAAGCGGCATCCAACACCGCCGACGGGAAGCGGAGCTGGAGGACCTGCTTTGATGGGGTTGTCAGCATCCGTTCCAGTGAACACTCACCCCACACACGCACGGTGACTTGGATTTGCACCAGGTCCTTCTTGGCTCCAAAGAGGCGGCTGAAGTCGCAGAGCACATCGCTGGCTTTGCATAACCGCCAGCCCCAGGAAGTCTTGCTGCTGAATGTTCGTGCTGTGCACCTCTTCAGCCATGGTCCCAACGGGGGGACTGAAAGGCCTGTAAAGGCGTAGGACACCACACGGTTGGGCATGTGGTTTGGAGACCCGGCCTCCTTGAGGTAGAGCCATATTTCACCTACACCCAATAGACATGGAGACAAACACAGGCATGAGCACAGGGATGGGCGTACTTGCAGGAGGGGGGGGGGGGGGGCGGGGGCAAGGGGTCAAGATGACAATAGGCCGGAAGGTATTTGGCAATGCTATACTTGGGGGTGTCGAATACTGCAGGAGGCTGGAAGACGGGCAACACAATAGCAGGAGCCCACAGCGTGAAAGAATTTGACCTCCTTCCACTCCTCCAACCCAACAGAGTCAAAGACACAGTGGCAAACGCACAGAAACTGGCACAAGCACAGACACTCGCACGAGCATGGGCACGGACATGAGCACAGATACCGGGGTTGGGGGGGGTATTCCGTTCCTAAGAAAATCTGAATCCACAAATTCTGCCACGACAAAACCCATGCCATTTTTAAAAAACGAGCAAACAAATTCTGCGGGATTGGCAAAAATTGCTCATGAGACGGAGAAGACAGTTGCTGTTGTTTCCTGGTGGGCTCTGGATGGTTGGTGTTATTTCTTGCAGGACTTTTCTGGTGCAATCAACCCACACCATACATCCGGGTTCCATACACATGCATCACTTGGGCTCGATAGGAACCTTTGCTCGGACATTACGTGACTTGGACTTGACTGGGTCATTCCACGATGCACGTTGACTCCTGAAAATTAGGTACTTAATGGAATGCATGCCAGGCTATACAGACGCATATGATGCGCTTTCAGCTCTTGGTAGAGGGACTGACTAGCCCCCCAGAGCCTGAGGGGGAGGGGCAGTGGGTAGGCGAACGTCCCTGCGGCACGGGGCATACGTGTGCCCAAAGGCGGTATCATTCCGGGGCCCGGCCGCTGGGCCCTATCAAGACCCCAGAGCCACTCGATGGCAGCTGCGGATCCACCAACGGCAGTTGCGGTCCCTGGACGGCGGTGGTGGCTCAACCAACGGCGGGTGTGGGCTACTCGACGGCGGTTGTGGGCTACTTCACGGCGGTTGTGGGCTACTCGACGGCGGTCGGAGTGCACCCAAACACACGCAAGCCCAGCCAGAGACATACCGTCCTTGACGGGACTGCTCAACTTAAACTGAATGCCTCCAACATCAAACACTGGCGACGAGATCAGATCGGAGGTGGAGGCCGGTCTAGAGAAAACGTAGATGTGGTGCGCCGACGTGTGGGCACACTGCCGCCACAGGGTCTGCCCGGTGGTCTCCGGCGGAGCCGCCCGTGCACGCGCTTCGTGCGCCCGGTGCCCAGGATCCAGTAGATACGGTACCAACGCGTCCGTAGGCACAGTGCCAGCGCGGCCCACCGCTCGCAAAGTGTCCTGAGACATCAGGGACCACCGGATACAGGGCACCAGCCCGCGCACTACTTCTGACAGCGCGGGCTGATCGCCGTCCTGGTGGCATTTGCCCCACTTCACAATCGCTTCATAGATCCGCATCTCATCCACCACAAGCTCATCATCGCTCATCAGACTGCGCATGTCCTTTTCGTCCACATCCGCCAACGCAGTGTCGCCCTCCGCGAGGGCGAGGTCCAACACCTGCCGGAGGGTAAATCAAGGGACGCGTGGCATAGAACGAAGCATACACACAAAAATCCTGCACATAATGCACAACAGACCACGAAAGCATCTGTTTTGGTGCTGGCGCATAATGACACACAATGGCACACAAGGGCATCAATAGTACCAAGATATCTGAGAATGAAATGTGATCCAATCATTATGCACAATGCAATAGTAGTGCGCGATGGCACACACTCACTCAGGACAATTCAATAATGCAACTTCTGCACAACAAAATCACAAGTATGCCATTGCAATTAAGGTCGCATAAAACCAAAGAAACCAACACACCGCTTGTGACTATGTATCCCTTGCCTCAGCTCTTGAGGCCAACTTCTTGTTTCAGGCCTCGTACCCCCCTCTCCGTACGCAAGCACAGCCGATGACATGTCAAACAACGGTCGGACGGGGTGACCGTGCTCAGGTCACGTTTGGGCGAGTGAAACGAATGTGTATCAGCCAAATAGGGTATGGCAGCGTTGGTGGCAGCATTGCAATCGCACCTCCTCTGGATGGGCCCGAATGTACCCCAGAGCCTTCTGCTGGATGACCGGGTTGTACGTCCCACCGAATCCAAACAGCGCCAAGGCACTGCTAGTGTCCAGCGCCTTCACCACCGCTTGCGCAACGGCAGTCATCATTTCCGGCGTCTGATACAAATGGCATAGCTCTGCCAACGCCAGCAGCTTCGGGAGGGCAAGCTTCACTTCACCCCCATAGCCCAGCGCCAGGAAAGCCTCCACAATGCAGGGCTCGTGCTCCGGAAGTCTGATGACACTGTGTTCTGCTTCTTGGAAACTCCCTTGCAACATTGCCCCCAGGACACAGGAGTGGGCCGCCAGCACCGCTTTGTGGGCCTGTAACACTACCTCCCCCGGGCCCACCACAAACTTGACATCACTATACAAACATTCCTTCAGTAGACGCTGAAAGACAGCGTTGGGGGCCATCTGCACAGTCCGCAGCTCTGCATCAACTACGGATGCCCCATCGTGGTCCTTCAGTCGCGTGACAAGAGCTTCCGCACGGCCTGTGCACCGCAGCCCTCTCCTCCTGCATGCGGCCTGCAGCTCTTTGTAGGACAGGCTGCTGAAATCCTCGGACATCAATGCAATCTGCATCCAAGAAAAGAGAAACCCGCGTGGCATGCGCGAAAGGGGTGAACTGGGGGTGCCCAGGATCACCCTCAATGTTGAGGCCAGGCATGTTGCTCACGCTGCAGGGTATGGCATAAGGGCAAGCCACTAAACCTGTATATACCCGTGGTCTCGTGCTGCTTATGCTTTTGGATTTTTTTATGCATGTCCGTGGTGGACGACCCGGTTGACCCTTGATGCTCTGTGATTAGTGACTTGAGGTTGTTACGAAAGCAAACATGATGGCTTGCCAGAAGTGTCCGCATCAGCTGATTTTGGAGAAAGACTTCGGGGTTTCCTCGTCAGTGACACTTATGAACAAGAAGCCATGCTTGCTTACATGTAATGTGTGTGTGTGTGCTTGTGTGTGCGGAGGAGAAGTCTGTTATTTTGTGTGTGTACTTGGATTTCCACAACACACAAGGGCCGCACACTGACCACTCCACTTTCTGAGCAAACCACTGCACTTTCTGAGCAAACCACCCCACTTTGTGAGCAAAACCACTCCACTTTTTGAGCAGATGCTCGAGCCTGCGAGATCACATCATATTGTTGCGTAGCATGCAGAGGTGATGCGGTCCCCATCGCTGGTGCGTGGTTTCCTTGGTGCGTGCTGGTGGGGGGCTGGGCTGAAGCAGCTCCAAGCACGCTTGGACCCAATCAAGGCGTCCGGTGAAATCCCCACCTTGCTCGGTGATGATAGACAGTCCCAATTGGTTCCCAAGCCAGAGCATGGCCAAGACCGAGCCAGTTTTGGGGCATGATGGCCACAATGTGGGGCACAAACAGTGAGTCAAGCATTGCTGCAAAAAAAGGTGGTGAGACCGCAGTTTTGTGTGGAAAGATGATTTATGACAGTCCAATCATGCCTTCTGTGCAAAGGTGAGGGACACATCGTTCAGTTTTGGTGAGCTAGACATCAAAAAGTCGCCCGTCTAGGTGAGAGGGTCATTGAAAAATTGACATCGTTGGAGAGAACAGGCTGGTTAGATGGATCAAGAAGGAGATATGATTCAGCTTCGGAGAGGATAACATCAAAAAGTGGCCCATCCCGCTTAGACGGCCATGCAAAAATGACATCCTGACGGAGAACTGGCTAGCTGGTGAATGGAACAAGAAGGAGATATCAAAAAGTGGCCCGTCCAGGTGAGACGGTCATGCTAATTTGGCATCATGGGAGAGAATAGGCTGGTTACATGGAACTCGAAGGAGATATGATTCACTTTTAGAGGGTATGAATCAAAAAGTGACCCGTGCCGGTAAGACGGTCATGCAAAAATTACATCATGGGAAAGAACTGGCTGGCTACATGGTGAATGGAACAAGAAGGAGATATCATGCAGGTTTGGTGAGCAAGACATCTAAAAGTGGCCCATCTTGGTGAGATGGTCATGCAAACATGACATCATGGGAGTGAACCGTCTGGTTACATGGAACATTGCGGAGATATCATTCAGGTTTGGTGAGGTAGACATAAAAAAGTGGCCCGTCTAGCTGAGACGGTTATGCGAAAATGGCATCGTTGCATGGAACAAGGAGGGTATATGATTAAGTTTCGGCGAGCATGACACTCTGATGTGACCAACTTCTCCACCTTCCTTGGGGCTCAATGGTCGGTACTGATTGACTGAATGTCCCCGCCATAGACACTTTCAGCCGTTAGTTCGAATGTTCATGTGTTCCGGGCAATTGCAAATGCAAAGTATCCCCTTCTTGGTTGGGGTGCTCCACTATCTATGTACATAGCCGAGGTCAGCTTGCGTTGACGACCGTTCAGTGGGCGCCGCCCAGGGCAGGTTAGTTGCTGCATTCAAACCCAATACTCAGCCCGCCAAGAGAATAAAGCGTCAATCAAGGATCCACTGCATTCTACCACTACCCATGTTCCTCAGGCTGCTGATGCATGGCACTCACTCGGCCTTACCTTTGGTCCATGGAAGATTATGGTTTCACAGGGTAAACACTGGTGGTGGAGTTGAGAGAGAGAGGCATTCAGTAAACAGGGTGAGGGAAAAAGCGCTGCTGGCCTAGGGGGGGAGAAAGACAGGAATGAGAAGAGGCATGCTCGTGGCGATCGGCCAGTTGCGATTGCCATCAGTCGAGTAGGATCGCCCACCATCCGTACTGCAGCTTGATATTTGTGAGTGATCCCATGTAGCTGTGCCACTGCCGGAGTCTATACCCCTGCTGCCGTGGGAGCTTCCTGGCAGCGGGGAGGGGGCTCCTGAGTCGTTAGCATCAAGTTCATTTTCAGGGTAGGCTAGGACCAAACGGGGCAGCCCCATGCACCACAGCCGCATTGTATCCTTGGGAACTCCAGCAATGCGTTGTGTTGTGATGCTAGTTTTCAGCGACCTGTCAGTGTCGACCTCCGTGATGACAACCGAACGGTCCATGGAGTGGACTCCGCCGTGTGTTTTCGACTCAGGCTGGCGCCTCACAGGGTGCGGGACGCGCCGTTCGAGCCTGTGAGCTTGTGCGACAAGGAGACTGTATTGCTTTTGTTCCGGTATGGGTGGGACAAGCGTCCATGTTGTGTAGCTGCTGGACGCTGCTGCCAGATGCTCAGTGACGGTCACATTGTCAATCAGATTGCGGTCCTGCCTTCTTCGTTTTTTCTCTGTCCGTCCAGGATCAGACGACCTGCTTCCCTGCTTCCTCTTGCGGGTGGAATCGCCGGGTTCCATTGGGCGCCGCAGCAATGCAAAGGAAAAGGCTATTCAGAAGAAAAAGGAAAAAGAAAAGAGAAGAAAAGGCGGGGGAGCGCAGGCACACCACAAAGACTGGGAGACGACCACGCGTAGCCCTTGCGGCCGCTGTGGGGGTCTCTCGGCGCCCAGGGTTTGCGTGACGCCACACCCCTATTGCCCCAAGTAGCCTGGATGGGCTATGTGCCAAGAGAAATGGCAGCTCAAAATCCATAGGTCAATGGCAATTGCAGGATTTGGCGCCGGAGTGAAATGTGTATTGGGGGGAGGGCACCTGGTGAAACCTGTCGGGCTTAGCGGCTGGCCTCCGTGGAGCACGACCGCACACTTGGTTGGCTGCTGGACGATTCCCTTGAGGTGCTCCACGTGTCTGTATCACTGCCACTGTTTGAGGGGGTGCTTGCACCCCCGTCAGACAGAAGCGTGAGGTTGAGAGCTGTGAGCAGGTGATGCCCTTCCGCAGAGGTTGCCCGGAGAGGAGACTCGTGCAGGGAGAAATCTAGTCGTTTAACAATGGACGGTGTTTCTTCTAGCGAGGAAAGTTTGGCTCTTTTGGGTGCTGCCGGGGTGCCCATGAGGCAGAGCAGTAGCTGAGGCGTACGGGGGTGAGGGTAGCGGGGGTGGAGCTGCCTGCCTTGATCGGCCTGGCGGTCTGCCTCATTGTTGCCCTCGATGGTCACATGCGAGGGTACCTTGATCTAGTGTACAATGCGTGAATTGTTGTCAAGTTCCATTAGCAGTTGTTCCCACAAGGGGACGTTGGATACCGGTCCTGACGAGCCAACCCACCCCCGCAGTCGCCAGCGGCGGGCTGCCCCGGATGCACCCAGGATGACGTATTGAGAGTCCGTGCATAGTGCAATGTCACCTGTGTGAAAGATTTTAAGTGCTCTAATGACCGCCAGCAGCTCGGCGGAATTGTTGGTTTGTCGGTATTCATCAGGTACATATGCAGCGATGCTGGTGTGATGCTCACAGAAAATGCCGTATCCTGCTAGTCTGCCTGCCGGTCCTTCTACAGCGGAGGAACCGTCGGTATAGACTCGCGGGATACCTTGGTCTTGAAGGTCCTGCAGGACTTCCTGTAGCTCCTCTGCTTTTTCAAGTTTGCGCATTTGTCGTGCCGTGGCGCGCGCTGTTGCTCTGGTGGGTGGGGGGGTAGGGGGGTTATTGGGAAAAGAGGGGGGCGGGTCCGGTTGCTCTACCGTGGGTTGTGTGGTGGTGCGCGAGCGGGACGATCGCCGCAACTTGGTCAGGAACCAGGTGTGGATCGTCCCCGGGAGGGGTAGGTAGCGTGGGCACGAGGACCAGAGGTTTAGAACATGATACCATTGGTCGCAGAATTTGTCCCACGTGACCCTGAAATGTGACTGGTGTTTTTTAGTGCATCGGAGCGACCAGTTGGTAATTACGGCTGACCAGCCCAGAAGGCCTGCTGGGGTGCTCAGTGAGGCTGCAGGGTCCTCTTGCAGTAGTTGGGACACGTTAAAAGGTTGGAAACCCCCTGGCCTGAAGACCTGATTAATGAATTCAAAGGATTTTTGAACAAATTGACAGTGATGCAGTGAATGTGCGACGGTTGTGGGGGCAGTGCGAAAGTGGGCAGGAGAGAAGCAGGGAGCAATGGTTGATCCACCTGGAGGCGGTGCCGATAGATGGGTTCCCAGGTGGGAGCAAGCATGGAAAGATAAGTAGGTTGTTCAAGCAGCTGTCCAATTGTTAAGATTCCTTGGCGAATAAGGCGGGGCGGGGCGGTTTCTAGTTCCTGGTTAATAGGGCACCACACCTCTAGCGGTTTCCAGCTCTGCTGTCGATGGCCTACTGGGAGCCTGGCCCATAATGCCTTATGAATAAAATCCTTGTGCCGTGGTGGGAGGTTGCAACGGTGAAAGGCTTCCCAGACCGAATTTGGCTGGCGTGGTTTCAGGGAGTGTGGTTGTGAAAGAAGTTGCGCCATTGGCGCTCGTGTCCATGCATACCAAAAGGTGAGGTCCGGAGGGAGGTGTGGCAGTGCTCATTCAAGAATAGGGTCGAGTGCCATGCTGGGGCATCGCGGGGCAGCTGGGCTGGGTGTGCGAAATGCACATCTTTTTTGACCAGCGAGAAAGTGCGTGCACACCAGCCTAGGAAAGGCATGGTCTGTTTAACTACATTTGATCCTAGTTGAAAAAAAGGCAGTGACGTCGGGCTTAAGATGAAGCCCAGGTCGACAGCAAATGGTTGGAATGACGTGTGTAAGATACTAGGTACGCTCAGTGGGTCTTTAACGTATGCCACAAATGCCGATGCATGCTGCCCATACAGGAAGGTTTCCGGTGCGGCCAAATTGTATCCTCCCTTGTGCAGAGGGTGGGAGAGGATGTCCAACGTGATGGACCAGGAGTTAAGTTTTAATGCAACGTGGTAGACCGTGCGCAGTCCGCTCACCACAGGGTCTGAGGGGAAGACCACTCTCGCAGGGTAAATCACTAGGGGGAGAATCCAGAGTTTGAGTAGGAGAACCCTTTCAGCTAGCGACAAGTCCCATGACCGCATAGCAAAAGCCCGACCCATGGCCTTCTGCAACGCATGGAGTATGCCACTTCTGGCGTGACGGGGCCAAACTCAATCCCCAAGTATTTGTAGCTGTCTTGGAATTGCAGACCGGTAGAGAGAAGCTGGGTTTTCATGCTCTCAGTCCAGTTTCCCTTCAGGAGAATGGCTGACTTTTTATGATTAACCACCAATCCTGAGTATTTGGAGAAGGCTTTGGGTGAGCCCTAGACCATCAAGAAAACAAAGACAGCCTGCGCCGGTTCCCCAGTCACAATGATGAGCAGATCATCCGCGTAGAGCAGTATTTGAACAGTGTCAGAAACAGAGGTCAGCTTCTGAGCTAGTGGTGAGATCAGCATAGCAAAAATAGAAGGGCAGAGGGGGCAGCCCTGCCGCACTCCCGAGGCAGGGGTAAATCTGTGCTGGGGCATTATTCCTCCTGTGACCAATAAACAAATTGGGGCAGCAAAAAGTTCCATGAGCAAGTTAACTATCGGTAGCGGAATACACATGTCGACAAAAAAAGTCTTGGCAAAAACGTGAGAAACCGAGTCAAAGGCTTTGCTGAAGTCTACCGGACAGAAGATACCCTGTGGTGTTTCCGCAAACGTACCAAAGGCCTGCCAAAGATCATCGTAGATATAGCGGCCTTTAATAAAACCTTTCCGTTGGATCGGTGTAATGGCCGTTATGAAGTCCTGTAGCTGTAGCGCTACAATGTTCGCTACCAAATTGTTGCAAAAATTTTGTAGCACCAGGGGCCTGAGGTCCTGCACACCGGGCAGACCTGCCGTCTTTGGGATTGGATTCAGCAGGGCCATGGACCAGGTCTTAGGCGGAGTGGGATTCTCCAACAGTGTTTGATAAATTTGGTGCATCAATGGAACAAAGCGTTCCGAGAACCACTTATAAATGGCTCCTGTGAAACCGTCAATGCCCGGGGAAGAAGTCGCACTTAGGGCGTCAAGCGCCGCGTGCACCAGGTCAACTGACGCTGGGCGAATGAGCTTACCCTTGAAGAAGGAGCGTAAATACTCCGTGACCTGAGGGGAGGAGAGCCCTGAGACGGACATTTTGTCAGACCAGAAACCCAACAGCTCTTGTGCTATCGACTCGGGGTCGAGGAGAACCTGGCCCGTCTTGCTGCGGAGCGTGTGTAGTTGCCGTTTCACCTGTAGTTGGCGGGTGAGACGCCAGATTTCTTGCTTCCGTCGCCAGGGCTGTGAGGCCCATGGGTCGGATATCGTGGTCTTCAATTTGTCAAGCACCAGCTGGCCTGTCTGGTCCTCGTCGGCCTTTTCAGCCAGGACGGCAAGTACGCGATAGGCCACATGAGGGTCGGGAATATCATATCCTTTAGACAATAGAAATTCGTGGCCTCCGGGGGCAAGCTTATGTGATGTGGATTCCCTCAAGAGTATTTGTATTTCGGTATAGCCTGTACAACAATGAGTCCTCTCATATGCGAGGGCTTGTCGGCGGATCAGATCCTGAGAGTCCGCCCATTGAGCGAAATCTGCAGTTTGTAAACCGGGGAGTTGTGCTTGTATGTCGTTCACAGTCTCTTGGGACTGTAGGAAAGAGACAGGACATCTTTTGCGACGTTGCTGGTCGTAAGAGGCAGAAAAGAGCGAAAAAACTACGGCCTTGTGATCAAATGAGGCCAGAAAACATGGAAAGCATGCGCGTAAAACAGAGGCAAAATTGTGCGGGACCAGGACGCGGTCAATCCGGCGTCTTCTGTCCGTGATGATGTCCGTCATGTCCACTTCGTGCTGGCTGACGTCCGGTGGTGGGGCATCCATGTCCACCCTTCCAGGGGGAAATCGTCATTGCGGCATGAGTGTAGTGTAGCAAAGGCGTCCACTAAATCGTGTTTGGCAAGAAATGATATTTCGCACTCTCGCGCCTCTAGAACATCCTTCTGTTCAGGCGAGGTCCTCAAGGGAGAGACATCTCGGGAGGGTAGGATAACCGAATTGTGATCAGACAGGAAAATAGTATCGGGGGGGATCAGATGACGGAGGGATGCTAGCTTTTTCCACTGGTGGGTTCTGATGCTAGCATCATGATGGAAGTGGCAGATAACGAAGGAATGTTCGATGCCGTCAGGGTCCTGAAGCCTGACGAAAAGAAACCGGCTGGACCAGGTCCAATTGTGCACGCACGTCCATGTGGTGGGGTAAAGGATCGCACCCCCCCCCGTCCTTTCGGGGACAAGTTGGAGAGCAACTCGATGTCCCGTTCAGAAAATTGTTCTTGCAAATCGAGCAGGGTTTGCTCATCCGGAATGTGAGGCTCCTGGAGCCCCATGACTTGTAGTTTTGAGCGATGGAAAAATTTCATAATTTGTGTGTATCTGTGTTCGTGGCCTGTGCCGTTCGGGACCAGGGTGGACAAGCCGTTGGCGTTGAAGGTGCACGCCTTGAGGGAGGCTGCCACGAAATTGGGGGGGGACAAACGTGGATTCTGGTGACCCCCATGGGTGGGATGTACCTTAGTAGTGCATGTCTTATTCATTTGTCAGTGCGGGTTGCTCTGGCATACGTGGTTTTGCCAGCTGGCTGTTGGCGTTTCCGGGCCTCCATAGAGTCCCTCTTTAAATCATTGAATTCTTTCAGTGGTATGATGGTGATTGATGTATTTTTCTGAGCATCATGCAAGATAACACTGGTTTGGGGTAGGTGCGGCCCTTGCAGCTTCCATGCCGCAGTGCTCATGCGTCCTGGATTCCAAGTGGATCTGGTTAATGTGTCAACAGCAAAGCCATTCGTGGACAGGAAATCGCGCAGGGCGGCGTCACATAGCCAGATAGGTACATTATACGCTACTAGGGCCTGGGGGGGGGCTGGTGCCTTCTCCCGGTCCCGATGCGCACGACCTGGTCGAGCAGACGGAGCTGGTGTCAGACTGGGAGTCAGGATTGAACTAGTCTCGTTGTTTTTCGTCCTTAAAAAGCAGGCCATTGGCCTGCAGTTGGACGTACGGTCCTTGAACAAAAGAGTAAAGATCTTCTGGAGCCTTGAGCCCCAGGCAAACTTTATTAGGCCCTGCGATTTGCAAGGACCATGAGGCAGGTTCGGGCAGTGAGTTTGTCAAAATGGTGTGCCGTGTGAGCCATAGGTTCTTACTGTACTACTCTTTGTGAGTTTTCTTGTAGAAAACCTCCAGAACGGCCTCTTGATCATGGAAAGCAGAGCCATGAAACTCTCCTAATGACATAACTGAAAAATGATCCTTCTTTTTGTGTGTGTCAATAAATTTGGACCTCTCCTAAGCGTTGAGGTCGAGCAAGAAAATCTTAGTGTGTAATGGTTTGTTGGGTGGGCGGAGATTTATGGGTCCGGCAACATTAAAACATTGGGCTCCGGATAGGCCCATGTGTAGCATGGTCTGGGACATGTCGTTCTCGGTCATGTGAATCGCAAAAGGGGAGGTAGGGGCAGGTGGTAAGATGGCATCCTTGCTCTCTAGGGTCGAGCCCTGTGAGAGAAGTCTCACCGTGTTGTAATCCGGTTTGAGTCTCTGCGAGATGGATTGCGGGGTAAAACTAATTACCCAAAAATCCGTTGTGCCTCCTGCCGCCAAATGGACACGGCGTGTTAATCTTGAGAAGGACTCTGGCGTGGCAGACATCTTCTGAAGTGTCTGATCGCACCACTGGTTGAACGGAACCTGTGTGGTGACTTCAACCAGCATATCAAGACGATTGGGGGGCAGGTCTCTGTTGAGCCTGTGTTGTAATTCAATGCATTGCGAGATTTCAGTGTCCTTGAGCACCACAACCACGTTTGAGGACTCCATTGGAAAAACGGTTGACAACTCATCAATACCTAGTTTGTCCAGGCCTTGCCAGTTTTGGGCATGGCCTTCCGTGTCGAAGAACTGACAGGATTGGAGACAGGTGAAATCCTTGTCCCAACGGAATTGTATCATCAGCTATTTCTGCTCCGCCGTGTGTAAGGGGGTAGACGCTTTCGGGGTGGGTAGTTTCGCCATGCGCTCGCGCATTGCGGTGACAGCAGCGACATTGTCCTGGGAGAACCCACAGTAGGCAGTGCCCACTGCGGGGGGTGTGGTGCTTGGGGGGGGGGGGTATTATGTTGGGCGGTGTTTCGGGGACTCTGTCAGGGTAGAACCCTTTTGCCTTCTTTTTGGCGGGCGAGACCCCTATGGCCACGGCCAAGCGCCGATCCATAGATGCTCGTTGGTCGACCAGCACTTGCTGCTGTCGGAGAACTTCTTCTTGCTGTGTTTTGATGGTGCTGTCAAGGTTGCTGTCTGGGTTCTGTAGCAGATTGTACATGTTCGTCTCCGTTTGCGCCATTTGCTGGTTTAGGTGCGTCCATTGGTCGTATAACTTCTTGCGGGCGGGCTCATCGTTGCCTTCGATCATTTGGAGCTGCTCCTCACATTCTTTGCTTTGTGCAATTAAGAGGAAAAACGTTTTCCTCGCCTCATACAGTGGTGAGCCGTCCTCGAGCTTGTACTGTTGTAACGGGAGCCTGATCGCGGCGGCCAGGTCCACCAGTGCAGCTGTGAGCATCGCTCTGTGTTTGGTTGCTTGTTGATGCTGTGGCGGGCCAGCCGCCGTTAGGATGTCCAAATGCGCGCTGATGGCGGATCATTTGTGCGTGAGATCAATGATGTTTTGCGCCGCCGAGAGGGTCAGGGCCCTCATTATTTGATCTGGTCCATTGGTGTGCTGGGCCACTTCTTCCATCACAGTGTCTGTGTTGGCCTCGGAGGCTCGTTCCATGACCTTCGTGAAGTAGGCTTCCAGGGTCTGTCGACTCTGTGACGAAAGTATTTCTTTGAAGTGCTGCTTGTCTGGATCCCATTGATGCGGACTCAGAGCTGGGTTTAGGAGGGTTCCGAGAACCACATTAGCTTGAAGTTGTTTTTGGAGGAGGATGGTCATATCTTCTAGATCCTCCTGCCTGGTGATGTCAAGCAGTTGCTGTGCGACCGGCAGGTCCACGAGCGGGATGGGGATCATGTTCAAGTCACCCGGGAAGATGGTGTTTGTAGGTGTTGTTCCACTAGAGCTCGTCATATTCAGGGGAGGGTGTTTGCCCCTTCACCAGTAAGTGGTTGCGATTGGGGGGGAGCACAGGCACACCACCAAGACCGGGAGGCGACCACGCGTTGCCCTTGCGGCCGCAGTGGGGGTCTCTAGGCGCCTGGGGGTGCAGGAGAGGACGCGGGCCCCAGGGGCTTAGTGTTCAAAGAGGCGTCCGGTGTTCGGCAGACCTTCAAAAGCGCTGAGTACAGCAGGTCGTTCGTCCACTGTTGTGTACTTGTGGAGCGGTGGTGCGTCCGTCGCGGCTTGAAAAGCGCTTGGAACGGCTCCGTCGTCTCCGTAGTACTCCTCGTTGTGGCCGATGCTTTAGTTGTGCCTAGGGGCATGATCCCCGGTAGGCAGTTCATGAAAAGACATCGAAAAAAAATAGACACTCAGAAAGTGCCTTCCTTGGATTCCGCAGCACCTGTCAGCCGTACCCTCCAATGTAGAGGCAACCGCTGCTTCCAGCACTGGAGGACCTCCCTCAAGCAAACGTTCCTCATCCCCCCCCCCCTCCAACCTTCTGCTCACTTACGCAACCAAGTCCCCCACCTCCTTGCCCATTGAGACCATGGCCTCCGATAGCGTCCGACTTTGCCCGCTTTGAAGCCCAAAACCCTAGCGCACTGGGTGAGGCCACCTCCATACGGACACCGCTTCACCCACTCGGAGGAAAGCCCACAAGGAGAGCCCACAATGGAAACAACGCCGCCGCCCCCTGATTTCGCCAGGCGCCGGTGAACTGCCTGGGCCGTCAGGTTGATGCAAGCGAGGTCCTCCGCCAGGCACATTGCCGAGATGCTGGCGCGAAGCATCAACGAAGCCGCCCCATCCTGCGCCTTGACAAGGAGAAGCTCGGACAAAGCACCCCCTTTCCCCATACCCGGCCTCCCCATGGCAAATTTCCATAAGCTCCCCATTATACCCCCGCACCTCGACGACGTCGCTGGCGCAAGCTGATGCACAGCCTCCACGGTCTCCGACGGCTGCTACGCTCTTGCATTCAAGAGCACCCCCCATGCGGACTTGTACCCCTCTGCCCACCACTCATCGGTGGAACCTCCCCCCCCCCCCCCCGGTCCTGTGACGCCCCCTCCCCCGTCTCCTCCGTCTCATCCTCCGGAGGTCATGCTGACGACAAGGGGCGGTACAAGTGGTAATGCCTAGCCTTTGGCCCTGTAATACCCTGTAGGGAGCACCGCTGACATGGTTGGGCTTGGGGTGCACTACGCGTACATGCACAGCCGTAAACCCGAAAACAGGGGTTGCCGTAAAAAATTGATGCTTTTCAAAAAAACGCTGTCTGGCAGTCAATATCCCCCAGAAATCAAACGACCGACGCTCAAAAAATTTACAGCGCCGTCGCCGTAAAATTTTCGATAGAATGTTGGCCTTTTCACCTTTCGCCGAACCCGATATTTAACAAAAAAGAGACATCATTAATGGATGGACACCTTGTGTGGCTGCATTTTTTTCAGTCAATGACAAATTGGCAAAGTACTTTTCATTTTTGTTGTACATTATTTTACCCGTTGCTTGATTTGAGTGATGGATTGGAGGCAACTTATGTACACTAGTCAGTACAATTGGAAAAGACATGAGACACTAAACCGGTCTGATGGGCAAAAAATGAAAAAGATACAGCTTTTTTTTGGTGGAAACCGGCGTTGATGGAACCATAGCTTTCAAGGGGGCACCCTTAATTTTTACGGCGCGAGCGCCGTAAACAAAAAAAAGAGTGTCGGCTGTAAGGGGAAGCCTTAAAAAAGATTCTTGGGATGCACAAGGAGGGGTAGGGACAGGACAGACTAACCACCCCCTAAGTAACCCCCCCCCCCCTTCACCAGTTGACCCCCTCCCCTCACCAGTTCAATGAGCAGGGGGGGATCATTCTGCAGTGGGTAAACATTTAAGGCGCCGGCGCTGTAAAAATTAGAGGGGGCAATTCACACAAGGGTGTACACATGGTAAGCAGTGTCCCCCCGAAAAAAATCAGGGGATTGCATGTTTGCATGGGTTTGCAGGGTGGAGGTGTGCATTTCTCCCACACTGAATTCTCCCACACAACCCCTCCGCAAGAGCACAAATCTTGCGTTGTAGAGTACAACCGGGCATTGCATGTGCCTTAGCTGGCACTACGGAATGCACGGGTCAAGTTGCTGCAGGGCCAAGGCGCACCATACCAGGTCGGAGGCTGCACGGACTGTACAACAGCACCTACACGTTTTAACCCAACAATACGTCGGGCCCAATTAGCTCAACCACTTCACGTTATGGAAGTGGTGGCCGGAGGATCCCTGCCTGCTTGTTTTTTTTGTCAGCCCCTGTGAAAGGCGATGTGGAGTTTTAATTCTTGTGTGAACAGAGATCAGAGATAGCCCCCCCCCCCCAGTTCTCATGGCATCATTTTCCCCTACGTGTGGTCAATTGCATTCATTTGCAGTGCAAGCACCATTAAGAACCGTCAAGAATAGTTCAGAACAGCTGTATAGAAGGCGGCACAGATAACAGCCAGCCCAGGAGTTTTATAAGCGTTCGGTCAAAAACCACATTTTGTTTCACCCTAGGAGGTCCAGGTTTCACACTGTTGCACAATTTCTAGGGTGCTCTTGTTTTGCAGGGGTGCTGTCAGACTGTGCTTTTTTTTTTTTGCACCACTTGCACACAGCACGTATGGGCATTGGTGTCCAAGCCCTCACGGCGAACTGCTTTGTGTGCCCCCAACAAAATTGAGTGCATTGGGGGGGACCAAAAAATTGGCCTTTCAACGGGTCAGTTTTTGCATATGTGCTGAAAATTCTATTGCCTTCGGCAGTGCACCTCGAAGAGAGGTTGACAGTCAGCCAATCAGTCCCTGAGCCAGCAAGCAGGCAGTCAGTCAGATACACACAGTTTGGGTTTTTTGTCAGTGGCAGATGCGGCCCCAAGCAGCAGGGAGGCCATGCATTGCAACCCAAGCCTGACCGAGTGGTAAAGCAGCCGACCGGTACCGGCTGGTCGGCGGTTCGAACCCCAGTCTGGCCACTTTGGTGCCGCCGCCGGCGGCGGCGCTAAAACTCGGCAGACCAGGATTCGAACCGACGTCTGCAAATCAGGAATCAGCTGCGTTACCACTGGACCGCTGGCCGTGTTAACAGCACTGTGCGTCCCCACTGCTTGTAGCCTATTAAGCAAAAACTTTTGACCCCCCCCCCCAACACCCCCACCCCCCCACCCCCCAAAAAAGTGATATCCAGTTTCAGGGGGTAGAGGCCTCAAAATCAAAAAATCCATTGGGGGATGGTCTTACTATGCAAAATAATGATTTTACAAGGGGTTGGACATCCAATATCATGCCTTGGGGTATGCTACGCGAATGACCCCAAAAAAGGGGGGTATATGACGCCCGCGCCTGCGCTTGATCTAACAACCTCTCTTCGAGGTGATTAACATTGTTTTTAACCCAAACAGGATTTTCAGTGCAAAAAATGGAGTTTTTGTTAAAAAAGGGCCATTTGTGAGAGCGGCGCAATGTGCAAATGTGATGGGGGCACAAAGCTGTGAGGGCTTGGACACCAATGCCTGTTGGTGCTGTGTGCAAGTGGTGCAAAAAAAGTATGGTCTGACAGCACCCCTGCAAAATAAGAGCACGCCAAAAATTGTGCAATAGGGCAAAAACTGCCACCTCTTTCGGTGAAACAAAAAGTGGTTTGTGACCGAACGCTTGTGCAAAACCCATGACAATAAAATGAATGTTTCCTGGTATGGTATTATCTGTGCCACCTTCTCCACAAGAATACAAAGGCCACGTCACCTTTCACAGGGGCTGACAAAAAAACCAAGCAAGTAGGGGAGGGGCTGTGTGGGAGAATCCTATCTGGGGGAAATGCACACGCACCCTGCAAACCCATGCAAGCATGCAATCCCCTGAGTTTTTCCGTGGGGATAATGCTTACCACCTGTACACCCGTGTGTGATTTACCCCCTCTCATTTTACGGCGCCAGCACCGTAAACATTTATGGCGGTGGCACCGTAAAATGTTTTCCCACTGCAGAATGATCCCCTGAATCTAACCTCCTTGACCCCCCTTGTCAACGCCAGACCTGTGTGCCCACAGGACTGCATGCCCCTGTGTTGAACCCCCAACCTTGGCCTGTCCTGTCCGTCCCCCTCCACTACCCCTGGCACCCTTGCACCTTGCCTGCAAGATGCCATGTTCTCTTGGTGAAGTCCTGCTCCTGACATTTCTGTGTTTTCTGCGGGAAAGAACGTGCAAATGGGGAGAGGGGGGGTAGCATCTCATATTCTTTCCCCATGCCCTCACTGAACCCTTCCTGTTCTGTGAATCACATGGAAGTTTACGGCGGCGTCGCCGTAAAAACTTTACGGCGACGGTGCTGTAAACGGCAACACCAAATTGAGTTTCTGGGTTCTAGACCCCTATATTGATGTACTTTTGACATACTGCTATCATCCTGTTTGGTCTTCTGCATTTTTTGTGTTGCGTGCACCACGTTTACGGCTCTGACGTTGCGCACAGTGCACCCCAAGTTGGGAGGCTGTGTGGGAACATGGGAACCCGTTGCCCCTCCACCCCGAGTCTTAAAGCATAGCTCCCTATTGTGCTCGGCCACGTCAATACCCTTGTAAAAACTAGGGCTCGCAATTGGGTCTCGGGCCTTCCCAGCCTGTGCACTCCCCTCCCCTTGGGAACCCCTCGCGTCCCTCCGCCGCTTCGCTCCCCATTTCTCCCCCTACTCTATCTGGTTCCGCACCACAAGGGACCAGAGACCTCAGGGACCAGCTACTTTTTGGGGGTCCATTTTTAGGTGGCCTTTGTCCCACCTGATAAAAGGTTCCAAAAGAAGGGGTCAACAATGTGTTTACCTTGTTTTGGGCAAATGACGGATGGTCGGGATTTTGGCTGCTGGAACCCCATGAATTGCTAGAAAAGTGGATTAATGGCCAAATGATGCATACTTTTTGGAAGGGGTCATGATGTTGTGCATGGTACTCAATTGCTGGCACTCCCTCCTACCCTGCAGTTTCAGCATGAGGATTTAGTACTTCCTCAACTTCATCATCCGGATCATCGTCCTCCTCCTCCATCCTTTTAAACTTGCCAGGCAAAAAAGAGGTATACCGGGGAGCATCTGGCCCACACAATTGGGGGAAGCCCGTCAGCTCCTTTATAGCCTGCGACGACGTGCTGCACCAAATTAGGTATTTCCTGGTCACTGCAACAACCAACAACTATAGACATGGGTAGGTGACGACATAGTACAAAAGACAATTCATGAGCATGAGCAGCTAGATCTCAAGCCAGTCCACCGTTGGGCCAGCCAAGTCCAGAAGCAGACCAATGACCTCCACAGGAACTGCACCACCACCGGGGAAATCCATAACACCGCTGTAGCGGGGCACCTGCAAACAATCCCCGGCGTAACTTTTTGGCATGTAGCCGCTGGCACTAGCTGCATCGCAGACAACACGTTTTGGGAGGCGGTTTTACACCAACAGCAGCACCGGCCAGTCCCAATAGAAAATAGCACATTCATACCTTGTGTGGCACAGGGTGCTTGGACAAATGGTTGACTTTGACCGATAACATCGTATACGGAACCGTCCGCTTGTTGATGTTGAACACATTCAACTTGATGTGACAGGATCCAGAGTCTTTGTGCAGGCAGGTTCCCACAGGCTGTCAACAATTCCACGGCAGTCCCAAGGGCGCGCCAGATCTCAAATTTTGAACGTCATGCTGTTTTCGCTACTTTGGGGGGGGGGGGTACGAAAAAACCGGAGGGTTTTCACAAAATGTGGCACTAAAATTGGCCCCGCTGAAATAGCCAGTAGTTTTTAACAAGGGGTGAAAAAATTCTGCTTCAAGCAACGCAACATGGTGGCAGGGGCGCGGTGGCCTAAGGGGTAAACATTCAGGAGCGGGCCCCTCCACTCTAGGCCCTCATCACGTAGTGTGCCCCAAATTCCGGTCGCTGCGATGGCCACACACAAGGCACGACGGAAGGCGTGCTGTGTAAGCGGCACTGTGCCTGATGCAGGGCAAGCAACGAGCAATGAGACGGATGATGCAGTTCCTGTTGGCCCACCAAGAACCCCAATTGTTTGGGAATTGTGGCTGCAGGCGATGGCATGGCATTGTATGGCCAAGTTCTTGCACTGTGTGCGCACTTCGTGTGCACTGCGTGGGCACTGCGTGCGCACTGCGTGCATACTGCGCACGCATAGGCCGGTTGACTCACTCAAGAATACCTGTCACCTGACTGGTTGCACAGCGAAGCAACAAAACCCACATGAGAACGACGAAACTGCCTTCAACTTGGTACTCCACTGTCCCTATGAACAAACCACTTAGCCTTGTAAAGTCCGCTTGCCTCGAGTGTTTCGGTGCCCGTGGCTTCGCTCTTGGAGGCGGCGATGAGATGTCCCTTAAATCGGAGCGCAGGGAATGCGTTGTCCGTGGTCTCTTGGGTGATGGGGACCACGAATAGGGTGAAGGGGAGGGCGGTGGTGATTCTGAGCGTGGACACGACACACTTGTTGATGGCGAGCGAGGTCAGTGATGTGGTGGGGATGAAGGCCGTACCACAAACTCCTCAAGGTCCGCGGGCTATGTATGGCTACATCACCCCTGCCTTCTCGGGGTCCCCATAGTAAGGAGAGTTCAATATGGGGGATGGAAAATGGGTAAAAATGGTTGACATTGGGCAACAAAGGGTGACAATTCAAATGTGCCACATCCCAAATGCATAGGAAGCTAAAAAAAAAACCCAGTATGGAACCAAAAACTTGTCAAAAGGGGCCAAAAGTAGGGTCCGAGTATTGGCCGACATCCAAAACTTCGCACTGCGTGCGCACTGCGTGCATGGCATTCCCTATGTTGCCAACCATGGCACCCAACAGCTCAGAATGCTTCATGGCGCTAAGCGAAAGGGGGAAACAAAGGCAGTGTAGTGTAGTGCAGTGATGTGCAGTGGAATCAATTGCAGTGATGTATTGTGCAAGCACTGCTCTGACCTTTATGCACCTACCCCCCCCCCCCTTGCGCTAACACGGGCTTGTCCAAACACGGAGACCCCGTGTTTCTGCACTTTTGGTCCTTTTTTTTGTACCGTCGTTTTTGCGGTTCTGATCCAATAGAGAACGTGGTTTATAGCTTTGTGCAGGATGCAAGAAGGGTCAATATGGGTGACAAAGTGTTGCTACAGCTATAATTCCATGTGCTCTTGTACTCTGGGGTGTATGCCGGTCTGTTGGACACTCTTTCATAGTCATGAACAATTGGTTGGGCTATGCCTGCAACTTGTGTTCCGCAGTACGTGCCGCGCGCTAACACGGGCTTGTCCAAACACGGGGACCCGTGTTTCCGCACTTTTGGTCCTGGAACCAGAACCTGGCCCGTGTTTGCGCAAGGCCGGGGGGGGGGGGGGACAAATCGTGTTGGCTTAAAAAAAGGGGGGCTTCTTTTTGGACCTTCTCACGTTCCGTTATGCTGCTACTAAGTGTATTGTCAGGCAAAAAGAGGGGATTTCCTCGAAGGGCCACGCAACATAGCGTGGATTGTGAGTCCCTAACCCCAACTCGAGGGACCACACAACAAAGCGTGGATTGTGAGGCCCTAACGCCAGCTCGAGGGGCCACGCAACAAAGCGTGGATTGTGAGTCCCTAGGGGCTAGAGTGCTGGACATGAAAGGAAGCACGTTTGTACTTGTCCCAGGTGGCTGTGTGTTGTAGCCACTGACAATTGAGTCCCGCTGTCACAGCCTTGGTGGCAGGCAGGTGGGGTATTAGAAAAGCAATAGACTTCCTGCTGGGATCAATTGCATACGGCTTGCGTGCCACAACGCGTGTGAGGACCCAATGCGCAGCACGCAAGGTAACTGCAGTGGAGCGGCCAGACAACAGGCCCATGTTAACCAATGCAGCACAGCTCAAAAGCAGAGCACCCCAAGAACGGATGAAAGGCAAAATATTGATTAAGACACTGGTGTAGAGGTTTGCCAGTGCAACATCTTGCACGGCCTAGGAAGATTGAAGCGGTGGGCCCAGTTTGGCTGATTCCCTGGATCCTTCCTGCCCTCAGGACACGTGCACAGTTTAATTCGAACAACCATCTGACGGGCGGGAGCGCGCGCTCCCGCCCGTCAGATGGTTGTTCGAATTAAACTGTGCACGTGTCCTGAGGGCAGGAAGGATCCAGGGAATCAGCCAAACTGGGCCCACCGCTTCAATCTTCCTAGGCCGTGCAAGATGTTGCACTGGCAAACCTCTACACCAGTGTCTTAATCAATAAATACACTGAATAATCAAAAAATATACTGCACACTGTGGACAAGAGAGGCAGTGGTGCCAAACTTGGGTTTCTGGGGAAACCTGGGTTTCAGACCCCACTGATCATTGAAAGCAGAAGGATGCGCGATGCATCTGCCTTGCCCATGGGCTCGATGCGTGCAGATGCCTAGGGCGCGGAGGTCTTGTCCCATGCATGTCATGGTGCACGAATGGCCTGGCTGTTGCATACAGGGACAGAGGACCGTGCCCCCCACCCCCTTTTCAATGAACTGTGACAGCACACGACACCTACAAAAGTCCAGGCATCCCACCCCTGACCATGCAAGAATCGGCACTGCACTCAGCTCAACTCCAACACTGAATGGGGATGTACCAATTTGCACACCACTAGGGCTGCACCCCTGTGTGTATGTAATGTCCCTCAAGGCAGACCATGGTGGGTCATAGGTGTTAAGTCAATTGGTGATAAGTGTTCCAGCTGTTTGGAAGTCGGCAGAGCGAATCAGCAAAATCCCAGAAACCCGAGGAATCAGCAGAACAAATCGGCAAAATCCGGAAACGCAACTAATTGGGAGACCAAATCGGCGAGGTCGGCCGAATTCGGCCGCCGGTTTGGGGGGGGGGGGGGGTTGGAGGTTGCTGTAGGTTGGCTGGAGGTCGGCTGGACCTAGGACGCTGAGGGCGTCACAGGATGAAACTGATGCGCATCTGTGCTCATCAGCGAGTAGTGATAGTCGGGACGGAGTGGTGCGACAGCCTATCCTTGTTTTTTTTGCGACAGGGGGAGTTGGGGTCCGAGGGGATGCGATAGCGCTTCAGTGATCGGCCGCTGCCATCGTCATCGTTGATGTTGACTGGAAACCGCTGGAGGTCGGCTGGCTGCAGGTTGCCGGAGGTTGCCTGTGCAAGTACTCCCTCGCCAACTGCAGCGCCAGGTCCTTCAGGGGCAATTCCTTGTCGAAAATGCAGTGGGCTCCACTCCGCAAGTACAGCTGCTGGTCCTCCACAGAGACGTTGCCCAATCGGATGCAGGCAAGCCCATTGTACCCGCGGGACAACACATCCTCCAGAACGGAGGTCCCGACCATGGCCACGCCAGGGAAATCCAAGTTCTGGTCAAACACAGCGATGTCGCACCCCTCCTCCAGGAGTGCAGCTTTGAAGCTCTCCACCTCGTCGACGGTGCTGCCAAACACCGAAACGGCGCTCTCGGGGAACCGCGCGCTTAGCACCGTCTGCAAAGACCGGCGCGCGATCCCACTGTCGTCGAGGCACGAGATCCTCAACCCGTGCGGGAAGGCGATGGTCTCCGCAACGTCGGTGGCGCGGTCGTTGCCGCTGGAAGCGACGACGTCCGCGGCCAGAGTGGCGCGGAAGAACACGGTGTCGTCGTCCTGCCAAAGTTCCACCGCCACGTCAATGATCTTCGCCGCATCTGAGATATGGGAGAGACCGAGCCCGTCGCTGAGCGACGTGGGCTGCCCACTTGGGCTGTCTACGGGGGCAGGAGGTTGGCTCTCGCTGGTCCATCTCTGGAGCTTCGGCCGCTCGCTGTTGGCGCGATTGCTGACCACAAACTGGATGGCCGAGTGGTCCTCCAGCAACACGAGCTTCAGCTGGACCCCGGCATTGCTGGGGCACCCGTGTCGGATGGCGTTGCTGATGGCGTTGTCCAGAACGATGGCGCAGACCAACGGGTCCAAAAGCACTTGGGTGTCCGGCCCCGCGCACGACACGTTGGACCGGCCCGTGCCCAGGGTGCGGGCGAACGCCCCGAGGTCCGCCTTCTTCAACGCCAGTTTGTAGCTGCCCGCGACAATGCGTAGCATGGCCTCGCGCATGCGGCACCACCACATGCCTCGGAACAGCAGCGCTTGGGCCTCGGACAGCACAGCTCGCTCGGCGCCCTCCTCCAAAAACAACTCGATGGAATTGAAACGGTCGACCATCACGTTCTTTAAGACGTGGTTGAGCACACTGTCGGCGCGCGCGGCTCTGCCGCGGCGCAGCTTGTCGGTCGCTGAAAGCAGCCTCAACCCCTGCCTTATGTGGCGACCCCATCGCATAGGCACTAGGACGCTCATGAACCCCAAGGGAATCCCCCACAGCACCCAGTCATATTGGTTTGGGGAGACGGCCATCAGCAGAACAAATGGCACCGTGTTCAATGCAGAGCCGAGGGCTATAATGAAGATGCTTTTGTTACTGATGCCTTTGTCAGCCTTCGCCTTCGCCAGGACACGGACGAGACCCGCAATCCACGAGATGATGCTGACACTGAGAAACAGGGCCTGGAACCTCGTGCTCGTAGAGTTGGTCTTGATGGAAAGGTGGAACAAGGCCTCTTTGGAGCCTGCCTCGTGGCCTGCTGCAAACACAACTTTGCCCAATGCTGTGAGGTCATCCAACCGGCATAAAATTGGTCATGATAGCGGTCTGTATCAAGGCTCACCATTTGATCCAGGATCCATGCCAGGAAGCACTGAACTATCAGAGTATTCAGGCATACGAGAGGTATGAGGAACCTTGGAAACCGAATGCCGAAATTCATCAGAAGGAGGGACACTGGGATATACAAGAATGGGATGGCTGCTTTCCAGTCAACCCTGTAGCAAAGGCTTTGCAATGCAAAAAGGATTAGAAATAAAGCGGCAGCAACAAAGCTTAGCGCATATAACATCGAGTTCTCGAGGCAGGACTTGACAGCCGGCATGAGATGATGGTTCTTCTCTTCCCACACCGGTACCACCTGAGGTATTTCCAAGGATGGCCGCTGCGACATCATGCAGGCTCTGAGGGCAGGCTGAACAAAGAGAGGGGTGCAATGATGGCGTACAACCAGTAGCGTTCGATCTTCTGCTGGAAAATGGTGCGCACTGTCCTGAGGGGTAGACGTCCCAGCAACGTTCCACCGTCACTTTTGCCACAGGGATGTCACTGCATGGCACAGGAATGTACCACTCCCCCTGTTTTGCGCAATCGGCCCGCCCTGTAGGTGTGCAGCTGGTCCTCGAGGATATGTGCCAGGGCTCAGCTCTTGAGGTTTCGGGGTGTTGGGGTTGGGCGACGCCCCCCCCCCCCCCTCTTGGGCGCTAGTATGACTGAACGCAAAATTCTCTTCGCATTTGGCACTTCTGGTTCCTCTTCAACTGACGCCACCCCCATGGCTTCACAGCGGAGCTTGCCATAGAAAGGCTTAGCAAAAGTGTCCGCTGGTATTTTCGGACCAGCTTGCAGGTGGAGATTGTCTACATTGCCTGCCCACAGTAGGTGTGGAAATGTTTTTTTGGTACCCTAACCCCCCCCTTGTCGTTCCCCACCCCAGGGAAGACGGTCCCCCACCACCCCCTGGGGGACGGCCACCAAGTGACGGTCCCCCACCCCCCCCTGGGGACCGCACCACCACCGTACACGCACATTTGAAGGCACAGAAATTGCAGCATAAAACGAAAGAATTCAGCATAAGATGCCTTCAAAGGGCTGCCAATGTACGGAGACCTACTCCTTGACCAGCTCGGTGTAAAACATCACACTTGTCCCAAGGGGAAACATGGTTGTGCTATCAAGTTCCATTTCAGCGAAAGTGAGCAAAATGTCTTGCCATGAGTGCAAGGGATACAAGTGGCAGTGCCCCACAACACAGTCACCTACACAACAACACAATGAGCCGCAACGAAAATTTCTGGGTTGACCAAGTGACGCCCCCCCCCCCCCCCGGGGAACGACAAGGGGTGAGGAACGACAAGGCCATGAGGCAACGGAAACTGGGTTCGCATACGCCCCCGTGTCACAGGCGCATGGTCATAACCACATTGTTCAATGTCATGCTTGCTGCACTGCAGCGTAGTCCAGTTCTGTACCACACCAGGTGGTTTCTGACTGTGCATTGGCTCTGCTCCTCTGAACAGAGAGGTCAGCTCAAACCCACCACCCACCCACAGTGCCGGTTAGACTCTAACCCTTGCCCTGCAGGTCATGCCCCTGCCTTGCACTCTTTCCCTGGCACGTAAGGACGTGTCGTTGTCGTGCCCCAGGGGCGCAAAGGCGCCTGTGTTGGTGCAAAGGCGTCTCAACACTTCAGCTTGTGCTCCTTCTGTCATGTGTCTCAACAGTTCATTGCTGTGTCGTGTGTGGCGTCTACCTTTTTCGCTCGACACCATTCTTGCGCATGCTGTCCACTTTTTCTTGCCCACTGGCTTCCAGCTGCCTCACGTGGGCCGCACTCTCGCAGCCCCAGTCATGCTTCGGCTGTTCAACACGTGACGACGTGTCGAGCCTTTGGCTCAGGGGCGCTACGGCGCCCTGCTTTTCATTTCTTGACTGTTCCGTGATGTCGTGGCGTCCCATTTACCCTGGTCAGCTCGAACCCACCACCCTCCCTTTGCGCCGGTTAGCCCCGGTCTCTTGCTCTGTGGGTCTCTCTCCTACTCTCTCCCTCCCAATCTCTCTTGCTCTCTCCTGCTCTATCTCTCCTGTTGCTCCTCTCTGTTCCTTTCCCACTGTGCTCTACCATCTCTCTCTCTCTTTCTCTCTCTCTCTCTCTCTCTCTCTCTCGCCCAAAAAAAGAAAGGGGGGTTCGGGTCGTTCGGTGCATCTCTATCCCCCCCGGGGTTCGAACCATCCTCCACGGGACAGAAGAGGTGTGGTGTATCCACTGAGCCACGACGATGGGGTATCTGCACCATGCGCTCCAATCTTCTTCTCCTGTGTGTCACCCCCTGTCATGCGTATCTTCTTTCGCATGGAGGTGTGTTCAGCAGCGTGTAGAGGAACCGCACAGCGTCCCCGGGTACCGGGTCCGCCTGCCTGAAGAGCGTTCTTTGGAACAACCGCAAGAGGTCCGCTCGGCCTGCCAGCCACACATGCATGCAATCTCCAGTTCTGCTCACCGAGGAGGGCACCGCTCTGTGTCCCTCTGCCGTCGGACACTGGAGGATCGCCTCCCACTGGAACGGGTGCCACTTGCCTGCACTTTTGGGTCGCCACTGGACCTGCATGTTCGCCAGAGCCTGGGACTTCAGGGTCCAGTTGATCTGGACCATCACCGAGTAGAGCTCCTGATTCCTCATCAGCAATGGTTCCCCATGGTTGTCCACAATCTCACAGTGCATCCTGGTGTCATGTGGTTGTTCCAGTCGGAGCCAAATCTGCTGGTTGCGGGCCCAGGCCATTGTGGTCAGCTCTGCTTCAACTGCTTGCAGTCCTTCGTTCGCGATGGCGTCCAGCTGACTCAGTGCTTGCACTTTGAAACGCTGGCGTTCTTGCTGAGGCTTGACCTTCTTTGGGGATGGCTGGATGTGTGTGTATGGGCCGTACCGCTGCTGATGTGATCCCTTCTCCTGCTGTGTCCTTCCAGACGGCATAACGCCTGGGTGCCTGTCCGCGACAGGACGCGGCGTTCAGCTGCTTGGAGTTCTCCTTTGCGTGCTGCTGCTCGCTGCGACAAAACGCAGCTCGTGTGATGCAAACTCTGCGTCAGAACACAAATTTCAGACATGCATTATTGTGCTTGGAACCTGTGAGATGTCCGCACCATTGTGCAAGGGCTACTGGCTCTGTCATTATCGACCCTGTCCTGGGTTCCTGCGTTTCCTGAGCCTTCGCTTCTTGCGCTGCCTCCTGGTGTCACTCACATCAGTGCTGAAGGACAGTGTGTCCGCTGTTGACAGTGCACTCGACAGCACTCCCTGGTGTGTGTGTCCTGTCCTCATTTCCTCACTTTCTGTAGTGCTTGAGGAGTATGGTCCCATTTCACGTGGCGCTGGCTCCCCGGATGCTTCCCTTGTCAGTTCATCACTGTCCATGGGTACCATACCCAAGGATGACCAGAGTGCCCTGGTGCCCTCTGACTGTGATCCCGACCCTCCCCTCAAGCCTACCGTGGACTCTGACCCTGATGATGAATTTGGTGCAACATGCTGAGACCACAGTGGGCTTGAACACATGCCTTCCATGGCCAGTCCATTCGCCACCTCATTTCCCTGCACGTTGACATGTGCTGGGACATGTTCCCACCTGACTTCTCTTCCCGGCGTCGCCATTTCCTGGAGCAGCTTTTCCCAGACTGGGACATGGACTTGCAGTTTTCCAGATGTGGTTGTCCATCCCTTTGACTTCCAGTGTTGGGCCCTGCCAGTCGCTCCCAGCCGCAGGTACTACGAGTCGGTGAGGATTGCCAGTTTTGGCACGCAGAATCCCTGTAAAGCTTCCACGGCTGCCCAAAGCTCTGCTCCGTTATTTGTTTGCCTGTGATGTGTTGGTACGTAGCCACAGAAGCGCACCACTGGTCCTTGGTCGTCTTCCGCCGCGAACACGCCAAATCCCCCGGCTCTGCGCATGTCCTTGTGGCTGAGCCGTTTCGACGATCCGTCCGTGTACACTATCCTGTAGCCCTTCGCCACCAGTTCTGCAATCAGATCTTGCACTCCTTGTAGCACTCCCGGGCCTGCCTGCCTCGGGCGCTTCGGGCGTGATTCTGTTGCCCCTTGCCAACTGTGATTGTTGGCTGATTTCTCTTGGGTGAAGCACTCCGTGTGTGTTTGCCACCATGCATTCAATCCCCCATGCACTTGCACTTCCCCTTGTCGCGGCTGCACTCCGGTGTCTCGAAGTTGTTCCAGCGATTTTTGAAAGCCTTTCCATTGTTCCCTGCGCTCCCCTGTGTAAAATCCCACCCACTCACATAGCTCCCTTAGCCATGTTGTTAGGTATGACGTGAACACCGGCGACGCTCCTGCCTTGACCTCGCACCGGTACCGCCAGTGGGCACTTCTTGCTGACCACATTGCCCAGCCTTGGTTCGTTTTTAGTAACCATTCTTGGTCGTCGGACTCCATCATGTCTCGAACTGTGGATGTCCCGTTATCGGTTTCCACCTGGCCATAGTAGTGCTGTATAACCGCCGCCGCCGCTTTGAACATGGGGCATTCGACCATCGCGTGCTTAATCGTCTCCTTTTGTGAGCACACCGGGCACTTGTCAGTGCCTGACCTCTTGTAGACTCTTGCATGTACGGTCAATTTGTGCCACAGCGCCTTTTGTGCAAAGTCCCGAACCCTCGGTGGTAGCTGTGCCTCTGCCAACTGTTCCCATACCTCCGGTGTTTGCGGGTCGCGGACCCCTGGCTGAGAGGCGTAGAACTGGAGCAGCCATGCCCTGGTCCAGTTTTGGGTGTGAACTGCGGGGGTATCAAACCCCCCTTGTGACGGGACTTTGTTGAGGAGTCGTCCGCCATGATTGTAGACCCCTTTCCATGTCCGAGGCAGTGCATTGAACAATCTTGCGTCCTCCAGGGATTGGAATTGACCCCACGTCAGCACCCCCTGCCGGATCAATTTCGTGTTGTAGTAGGAGCAGTTGAACTCATTTCGGAAATACACAGAGTGCCAGAATGGCAGGCGGTCCCGGTTTGCCGGGGGGGCCACCTGCGGGGCTACTCGCTGAATGTTGGAGTGTGCTTTTGCCGACCATCCCAAGAACGTTAGGTCAGCCGTTCGGACCATGCCCAATTGAATATATGGGAGGTTGTCCTTGGATGGTGTGAACCCTACGGTTGTTGCCCATGCATAGAAGGTCTCCACTGCCTTGTCGGGAAATTTGTGAGGCTCTCCCAACAGGCTGACGAACGGAGCCGCTGCCTGGTGCATAAGAAACAGCCCTGGTTCTGGTAGTGCCAGTCCCCCTTGCGTTCTTGGTCGTGAGAGGATTGGTAGGGTGATTCCCCAGCTGTTGGTACCCATAGCCACGTGGTACACCAACTTCAGTTGTCTGATCACCGAGACTGGGGCGTAGTATGCCTTGGATACCCATGCCACGACCGGCAGAATCCATGATGTCAGCATGAATGCACGTTCGTTCATTGACAGTTGCAGCGTGGATACCACCCTAGCGCGACGGAAGGCCTCTTGCAGCGCTGGTGCGAAAGCCTGCTCTATCGTCAGCCCCCATCCTTGGTCATCTTGTTGGTGCCGAATATTCCCCAAGCGTACACCCAGATACTTGACGAAGTTTTTGACATCTACTCCAATGTTCCGAAAGCACCTCGCCCACTCCATTCCCCCACAGTTGCGAACTATCGCTGCCGTTTTGCTCAGGTTGACCTTCAACCCCGAAAACTGTCCAAAACGAGAAACCACTTCCCATACCCTCTTCAACAGTTGTGGGTTGGCTCTTCCATCCAAGAAGATGATGAGGTCGTCTGCATACATCATGACTGTCAGCATTGGACCAAGGTCTTGTAGTGGGAAAATCACAAAGGATGCCACCAGGGAGAACAGCGCCGGGGAGAGTGGATCCCCCTGGCGCGTGCCTGCCCTCGGGTGGTGGTAAACACCTGGGACGTATCCTTTTCCAACGGAGTATAGATACGGTGCACGTAAAAGATGTAGAATTAGACGGATATATAGGAACGGTATGCACATGAGACCCAGTGCCGCCGACACCATCTCGTGAGACATCGTGGGGAAAGCATTTCTGAAATCTACTGATAACGCCGCTCCTTCACTTAAGCCATCCCAGAGTGCCCGTGACCCATAGACATGCTGGAGTATGCTTCTGTGGCGAAGGAAACCTATTTGGTGTGACGGGATGCAATGAAGGAGTACATCCTCTAACTGGATCAGGAGGATGTTGGTGAGCCACTTCTGCCTTGTAGTTTGCAGTGCAATTGGTCGGAGCGAATCTGGTGTCTGCATCGCCTTCGTCTTGGGGATCATTGTCACCACCCCCGAGGTCCATGTCTCCGGCATTTTGCCCACTTCGAGGAAGCGTTTCATTGAGTCATACATTTGCGGTTCGAAGATGCCCGAGAACCTCTTGAAGAATTTTGCCGAGAAGCCATCCAATCCAGGGGAACTGTTGCTGTTCAGCCTCTTAAGGCCTTCATGAACTATGTCCAGGGATAGTTGCTTGAAAAGGAGTCGACCTGCCTTGCGCAACCGCTGTGCCACTCCTAACGACTTCAGATAGGCCACACAATCTCTTCCGTGGATCCCGTTGGGGTGGACACTTTGTCCCAATGGTCCACCAGCTCTTTTGCCACCGCCTTTGCTCCCCGTATCGCTGAGCCTGTCCTGGATACCAGCTGATGAAGTTTCTTTCGCTCCTGCAATTCCCGCATTAACCGATACAATTCGTTCCTTTGTGTTCTCGGATCCCCTGAAGTTTCCCCGGTCGTGGTCACCCCCTTGAGCTTGGAGAGTGTTTCCATGCCCGTTCTGTCACGCTGAGCCTTTTCATACACCCCCACCAGGAGGGTGTAGGCTGTTGCCGCATCTGTTGCTGCAATCCCCAGTGATGATAGAAATTGGTAGACTGCTGGTGCGACAGAGTCTCTCGTGGAGCCACGCAGGAACCGTAGGGCTTGTAGCTCTACCGACTGCTTTTTGTTTTTATGTTCCCTTTGATGGCTGACCGCCTTCTTTTGGATGCAGCTCAGCGCCTCTTCCCACCATTGATCTCCTGTTGACTTGATAGACTTGAGAGAGGTCTCCAGATCTTCCATTGCCTCCGGGTCTTGAAGGATGGTCTCTGGGCAGTAGAATCTGGGAACTGTGTCCTCTGTGTCGAAGGACGGGGGTGTGGATTCAGCCAGGATTGCCTTGTGGTCTGAGTTGGCAGCAAACATGGGGTACACGCTGGTCGCCAGGCTCAGCAATTCGGATGTTGTGTGGATGCGGTCAATACGGCGTAGCCTCTGTGGGTCGAGTCGCTCTCCTTCTCGAGGGTAGCCGTATGTGAAGCCCGTCGGACACGATGCTTCCTTGTCCTTGATGTCCGTCAGGGTTGGACAGTGGATGTCCACCCAAACATCCTGCAGACCCGCTTTCGCCAAGGTTGTCACCTCGTGGTCTCTGACGTGTCATGCTCAAACTCTGGGGGCGCGAAGGCGTCCCTGTGTTTTACAACTAAACTATTGTGATCAGCACATAAAATCAGGTTCGGTCCATGTAACTCCTTGGCGATGTCTTTCCATTGCGACTGTCGACGCGTGTGCTTGTGGTGGAAGTGGATCACAACTATGGTGATCTCCAGTGGACCACTCGACAGTGAGGCTTTCAGCGCCCTGGGAGACAAGAACTTCATTGATTGCAATGTCCACTTGGATGTTTTCCACGCCAGTGCCACTCCTCCCCTTCCTTCTTCATGAAGTGGTCCGTCCAGGCCATACCCGTACTTTGACAAGCACTGCATGCCCGCTTGACGATCCTCCACCGTTACGAAGTGGGGTTCTTGGATGGCGAAGAAGTCCACCTCCAGGGACCGCAGCAGTGACCCTAGGGCCACTATGCGCTTTTGCTTACGCTTTCTCATGGTTATTTTTGTTTGAAACCCATTGATATTTTGGGACAATACTCTGAGCGTGCTGCTCAGAGGGATGCTTGATGCTGATGTCATCGCGCTGTTCCATTGGACGACGAAGCCTCATCTTCCTTCAAGTCCCGCTTGCGTTTGAGGGAGCTGATGACCTTGTCGACTTGGTCATCCAACTCCATGGCCTTGGCCATTTCTCCCGCCGTGATTAGGCCTTGCCTGCGTGTCTTCGAGTCGTCTGTGTTTCTGGGCCGATCTGTGATTCGCCTTTTCCGCGCCTCAGAATCCGCCTCGGAAATCACAAACATCGGAGGCATCCCAGAATCTGACAAGTAGACCTTTCCAATCAGCTGTGTGACACTTTCCCCGGTCAATCGCCATGTGGCAGTGCGCATCCCCCCAACACTCCATCTGACGCGGTCCGCGATGTACCGGCAGTGCACTGAAGGAGCAAGGGCCTCAGTCAGGTCCGAGAGATACCACCACGGTGCCACATCCAGAATGTACACTGTGCCCACAAGGTCCTTCTTCCATGTCGAGGGGACTATGGGCTTGGAGATGATATCCCTATCGAGGAACTGTCCTGTCCTCAAGTCCTTGAAGACGGCCCCGATGGCAGCCACCAGTTCACGGTACCTTGTCTTCAACAGTGAGTGCCCAGTTTCCGTGAGACCCAGCAGCAGTTTGCTGGGCCCCAGCACGTGGATTTTCACCGGCGATTGTGCCTGCAGAACGCCCGGGATTGTCCAAAACATCGCAAGAACTGAGGCATACAGCATGGGAGACCATGTTTCCTTGTGCGTCTTCTTGATCCACATCTCATAGACAGCAGACATGTTGGTCAGGTTGGCACCACGATACCATTCCACTGGCTGGATCTGTAACCTTGGCTTGGATCCGAACTGTGATACCACAGTATTCACCTGTTCCTCATTCAGCTCCGTGAAGAACAGCTTTGAGTTTCGTGGGTCTGTCCCCGGGAGGAGATGGACTTCATCAGAGTTCAGGCCAATAGACCCCAACAGCCCGTTGATGAGGTCATTGTGAACCTGCACAGCGTATTGGTTGTCCCGCACATTCGGCTCGTGGAACACCACCTTGTCAACTTCTGCCCTAGGCGTCATAAGCCGCAGAAGCTTATACGTTGGGGGCGGAGATAGGCTTCTGGAATCCCTTGTGCTGCTTGCAATCCAGACATCAAATCGATCATGTGTGCGCATGTGCATGAGGGACCTGTCCGCCATTTGTTGGTTTTGGCAACCGAAAGGCAAGTTTGAGTTGAGGGCGAGTGCCCGATTGAGGAATGATGGCCTGTCATCATCATCGCTGACAGGTTCAAGCAGAATTGCAACAAAGCGGCCCAGCATGGGCAAATCAGCAAGCAGTCTCTTAATTGCATGTTGGATTTTGTCATATTCAGTCATTTCCCCAACGAGCACAACATTGGGGCGACTGCCGTAAAGGACGGCAGCAAGTTTTTCAGACGAGTCGCAGTCCTTGAAGAGGTCGTACGACAGGGAGGCAGCCTCTGGAACTCCACTCTTAAGCACCACTTCGTCCTGAATGATAGAGTCTGCGTCATCGATGGCTGCCAAACGCGCCAATTGACCGGCGTCGGCAGGAACGATGACCTCGTCGCCTGGCGTGGCCAGACGGGCCTGGGTGTCCCGGACACTCATGCGGTCAGGGGACAAGGAGGTGGCGTCGGCGGCAGTTTGTCAAGGCCCAGCGGCCCGGGCAAGCATGGACAAAAGGACACCGAAAAAAATAGACACTCAGAAAGAAAGAAAGGAACGACAAGGGGGGGGGGAGGGTAGGTCAGAGTGGGGCAGTCGTCCCTCTGTGTACGGTGTACCCCAGGTGCCAATGCAGCATGCTTCACACGTAGTCTTCCCCATGACAGTGAAAGTGGGAGGGTCTTCACCAGCAGTGATGTGGGAAATATAATACAGGGTTCTGCATCCCTGAACACATCATTTGGCATTTTGTCCCTAAAAAGCAAGGGTGACATGGTACCGCGGTCCGTGGGTGGGAATGCTCAGTACCCATCAGTGTCAGCAAGGCTTTAAAAGGGTCACCAAGCTCCACAAGTGCCTCAGTCAATGTGTCCGTGGGGCACATTGTTTAGGGTCTCAACAGGTGGTATACTGGTACCCCGCCCCCCCTTAAAATCCCCCCCCCCCAATGTGGTGATGGTTCCCCCATGGAGGGGGGAGGGTGAAGCAACACATACAGAGCTCACATATGGCATTAGGATGGCATTGAGATTGCACCAATCAAATGGTAGCACTAAAACCTTTTTGTTTTGACACAGCTGCAACAATTCCACAAGGGTACGAGACACTCTTTGTATTTAAGTGCACTCTCAGAATATACCACAGCTTCTTGTGATGAAAAAGCGGACCGATGGGAATTCTGCACTCAATCTGGTGTGGAAGAGCTCGTAGATCACACAAGACAAAGCATCAAATCAGTTCAACAGTACACCACGAAATTTGCTCTCACGCATCCAAAGAGAACGATGCCGGCCTCTGCAAACCCTCATTCAAGTCAACCAAGTTAAAAATTAGCGACACTTTTTCGTTGGTTTTAGGTATTATGAAAGGCCAGCACGTTGCCCTTAGAGGGCAGCCCCTATCCATAATGCTCACCACCCCCCATTCAGGAGCCAACGAACCATGGGTAAAACCATGTCCTCCCGAGTCGGGAGTAAACATCGCGAGGCACGGAAAACTCCGCAACAGAGGCCTCAAAATCCACATGGGCGAGCTAATGCCACAATTCATCAGATATCTCATAATTACCTACGGTACCTAGCCCGCGCTCAACCAAATGAGGATCCACCTTACCCAATTGAGGTACGGGGGATGTGGATAGGTGCAACAACGCATCCTAGGAGTCCGAAGTAAAATCCTTCAGGACACCGAAGATGATATCCGGCGCCGACTTGAGTCGAAAATCTTCACAAGTGACGAACATTCATAGGACAAACAGATGCAGGCGCCGCATAAGCAACAACACACTGCAAGACAACGCCCGGTGAAGCCAGGGCAAGAAAGAAAAGAACATACTCAAAAAACCAACAAACTGAGGCACTGGTTCAGACCTAACATACAACGGGTCACATCGACGCAACGGCCACACATCCTGATCCTACGGGGCAAGCACCTACAAGGACCCCCGCACCGATCCCTGCACTGGGTCACAGGCAGATGGGATTCCGCGAATCACTCCCTCTGGGGGCAAACTTCCAAGAGACCCCCTCCCTCACTGGACCCGGCTCATGTGCCCTTGCCTTGCAGCTTAATTTCCGGATGCGAACATGCTGTGCGGGCAAATCCGCCTGAAAGCCCATCGGGATGCCGTCGCAGGTCGGCGGGTCCCCGCAGAACCCAAGCCCACTGCCGCGCTCGCCGCGTGATGCCGTCGGATAAGTAGGGAACAGCCCAAACCAACGACCCTCCTCTTGACCCTCGGCGCGCTGGTGTCAGCTCCACCTGTCGTACCGACTCCCAGTGCCTAGACAGTCGTCCTAGCACGCCTTGCACGCTTTCCTCCAACCCGGTTGGAGGGTGGGATCCCGGTGTGAACTCTGCGGAGACGGACTCGGACGTTGTGGTTGAGGCTGGGGCAGCTGGTGCATTCCTAGCAGACGCCGGAGACTCCCCACACCCTGACGAGGCGGACGAAACAGCCGTAGAATCAGACTCAGACCCAGTGTCGTCCATATGCTTTTGAGCTTCCGCCACATCCATATCAGCAAGAGATACAGTAGGCCCCGAATGGACAGGTACAGGCACCTCCGACCCAGCACTTTTGGTCGACCTCTCGGATTTGGCATACATGGTGTCGCCCCACAGGTCCGCCAAGAGCACAACCGGCCCCCCATCAGCAGCTTGGATGCCAACAGGCCACGGTAGCTCCAGTGCCCCAACCACCGCAGGGTCAGAGTACCCCAGAGCGTACCCCAAAGCCGTGGCCAGCCGGCGCCACCGCCCCCACCAAACAAAATAGGGGAGTCCGCACGGTCCCATGTACGGCTGCCCGGGCGTGGGCTTGCCCGACTTCGCAAGCCTCAAGTGGATGGCCCGCACACACTCCGGAAGCAGTCGGACATCCTTAGCAGCCCGAACGGCTGAGATGAATCCACGGATGGTTGACCTGGCCTGCCCCATACTGACCCGCAACGCCAGGAACTCAGACAGCGTGGCAGTAAGCGACGACTGCAGTGCTCTTGACCCCTCGAAGCCATCCAAAGTGGACAACGCAAATCGGTACCTCGTCTGGGTTTTGGGTGCCCATCCCCGCACGCCCACGGCTGCCACCCGATATGAGCCCACAGCCGCCATCGCCATGGCCCAGCAGGCCGCCGCCGCCTGGAACGTTGGTCCACGTGCATGGGAGGGCACTGGCGCGTGGCTCCCAGCGACCGACCGTGAATCCGAACACCAACAGGGCCACCCCCACCCGGCCCGGCCGCAAAGGCCGCAATCCCGTCAGGACCAGTGGGGGCATTGGAAATGCCAATGCCTCAATTGCTCTTGTGAAACATTTTCTCTAGCGCATAGTCACCCGATGGCCTAGCTGATACCGGTATCCACCTCCCCTTCTTCGACATCCAATGAAGGACGCCTTGTTGCATGGTGAAATCAATGCCCTTGTATTTGAAGGACGGACCGCCCCCCTGGACGGCCTTCGACCAGCTCAACGCATACAGTTCATTTGTGGGGTCCGCTCGGCTGCTGCCATCCGACACATAACGCCGGGCGTACGCGTGCTGCGAGTCCAAGATGATTCCCCAGAGGCTGTATGCCAAGCGGTCTCCTCGTGGACATTCCATGGCGTTGCCCATGACATTAGACGGCCAAAAGGGTGCAACATCAGCCGAGGGCACGTAATCACGCAAGGCTTCGCCCGACTGCCGCATCCAACTGGCCACCCTGTCGCCTCCCAAGAATTGCTCAACTGCCGCCACGTTCAAGTCCGGTACAACGTTGCGCTCAGCGACCGCCAAACCCTCCAAGAGTGCCTGCAGATGTCCAATAGCTTCCTGTTGAGACTGCGGGAGACCTCTCATCTCATTTGCAGTAATTTTTTATATAGACTCACAAGTTCGTACAATCATCTGGCTGGTGTCGGACACTACCGAGCTGCTCCTAGCGCCCAATGGGTCCTGATTGGGGCCTTGAGATGACGAGCTTTTGAATGGGGACTTAAAAACTTGCATGTTGTGTCAACAACAACACAATAAATTTTCAACAAATCTGTACACAACAGTAGATGTGATCCCCTGTTCAAGAAAGACAAGTGGGCAAGTAAAATAGGGGACTACACGGAACAGGACAAGTGAGAGTGGGCACCCTTCTTTAACACCCCCATTTTGTTGGTAGGTGTAGGTCTTCCCATCAACACGGAAGTTGCACTTGGTTTGTTCACACAAATCTTGAATGATGGAAGCCATGTGGCGAGGTAACGTGGAGTATCTTACACAAGAGAGGGTGTGGTGTGCTGTAAACCCCAACTCGAGGGGCCATGCAACAAAGCGTGCATTGCGAGTCCCTAATCACAACTCAAGGGGCCACGCAACAAAGCGTGGGAGTTAAAAAAAAAAGAAAGAAAGTGGGTGGCAAAATTGCATTCTCGGAGATCCCCAACAAATGGGCGCAAATCAAAAGTGCTCCCCAACAAAGGGGAACAAAATCAGAAGTGGCTGCCTCACCCGTGCCTCCTCCGGGGCCCCAAAAGGGGCGGAAATGCTATGTCACCCCTGCATTCTCGGGAATCCCCAAACAAAGGGGAACAAAATCAGAAGTGGCTACCTCACCCCTACCTCTTTTTCATGAAAAAAAAAAAGGGGGGGGGGGTTTCCTTTGTCCCCAAAACATTAAATTTGGACCTTCCGAAAAAACCGGGGGGTTTGCCGAAACTAGCATGACGTCCTGAATTTGAGATCCGGCGCGCCCCTAGGCAGTCCCTAGGATCACTGGCAACCACCGCCAATACATTCTTTTGCAAGGTAGTACTTACCTGTTCATAAATGCCCTGCACAAATCTACTAGGGGGTACACCATTGTGAATGACAACCCATCCACTGCCTAATGAATCACACTGCCAATTACTGTTGGAAGCACCAGAATCTTGCCGCTGGAATCGCCCAAGAGATGCACGAAACACCAGAGTAGTGGGCGCCAAGATGCAGATGTCCAAGTGCGCCAGTGGGACAGCAAGAAAAAAAACCTGAATGCGGTCTGACTGCGTCCCTCGTATCCACATTCATAGATGGGGAGTAGTGCACGTAACTCATCTAATGGGTGACAAGGTATTAAGTCGTAACATGTGGAGGTAAAGCTAGCAGGGGTTGGTAGTCGTGTGCGATGTATGCATAGGGTTGTTCCATTCCTCCGCCGCGAGGAGGTCTAAGAGTGAAAAATGTAAGTCGTGTACAAAAAAATTGTCTAGTCTTGTAATTTCCTTTTGCGGTAAATGCGTGTAATTTTTTTTGCTATAAATCGTGTGAATTATAAAAAAAATTGAAAAATTGAAAGAAATGCAACCTTTGCAATACATGCGCAATATGTACAACTGCCGGTTCCATACGGCACCCCATAGCGACCTTAACGATGGGACGCCGAGTACACAAAGCACATAGTACTCTGCGTGGCCACGAATTAGTTGCGACTCGGCCAATGTAACATAGTTTCACATAGTGTCTTTGACAGTAGACTCAAAATTAGGCCCAAGAAAAGAGTCCTGACAGGGTCATGGCCAACATCCAGTGTGCCTGCACTGGGAACAAAATCAGGCTCAAGAAAAATAGTCCTGACAAGGCCATGGCCAACGCTAGTGCCACCATTATAGGCCACCAAGGCACTAGCCTTGGGGGCCAATGGGGCCAATATAATAGCAATCTTATACGCCCCACCATGGGTACCCCAAACGGCGGAGGAAAATACAGCCCACAAAACATGCACCCGCTACAAGTAGTTGCAAAATGCACGCGTGTAGATCAAGTCCGTTTTTGTGTCACTGGACTTGGGCTTTGCACCACGATTGGGTTTAAACTGACAAGCGGCGCGCAACTCTGCCACTAGCTGCTTGGACGGGTCATCGATGAAAAGCTGGCCCCGCTCCAGCTAGCTAGATGCATCCGCTGGGTAGCCATCCGGCACCTTGCACCACTCTCCACGGATGAGGACCTTGGGACAGGTGTCCTCCTCCTCTGTGGGAGTGGCCATGGAAGGTTGCGGTCTGGCCTCCGGGCTTTCCACGCTTTGCTCGGCGGAGGCCTCCTTGCCTTCGAGTGGGGTGGGGGTGGCTTGAACACTCTCCTTCTTAGCCGAAAGTGCACCTTCAACTTGGGTGCTGGGGGGGGAACTCAAGAGGGCCAGAAAGCTCGGTGACGCCCTCCACATCATCACCGGGCACTTGAACGACCCGCACAGCCCGATCAGCATTCACAATGCTGAGCACATTGTCCACAAAACCGGCACCCATTGGGACGAAGGGCACATCAGAAAAAGTACCCCGGTGCTCCACCACCAGCTTCGCAATGTTCAAGCTTTGAAAACCACAAGGCCAACCGTCCGTTTGGAATTCCAAGGCGCGGTGCTTGGTGGTTAGCAAAGACGTCTGCAAGGCCGACAAGAAAGGATGGATCAAATGAGTGGAGCTTAGGGGTTCCCAAACCCAAATAGTGAAAAGCTCCAACCGGACACGACAATCGAAGGTACACACAAACTAGGGCAACCCTTCCTTGCCAAAAATGTGGCGGCGGCACCACCTGATGTTGGCCATTCTTTCGCCGGATTCAACTCTTTGCATGTACCTGGAGAGTCTCTTGATATATAGAAGCGCTAGACTCCACGCACGTGGTTCATCCATTTCATTGTGGCAGACCTCTTGGTTCAACCAGCAGACGATATCCTTGTCTGTCAACCAATCTCCCACCCCCAAAGGGGTTGTTTCGCTCGGGATGGTGCTTGGGCGCGCCTTTTGGAAGTGGGAGGGTCGATAGGGGGTGCACTTGGCAAGGCTTTCTTTCCCTTCACCCTTCTTTTGTGGCACAGAGGCCGCAGGTGGAGGCGCAAAGAGGTCCACCTCTGAATCAGATGACTGGACCTCTTTTTTCTTCACCTCCTTACCTGGGGGAGAGGCCAACAGAGGATTAGAAAGGACGTCCAGCTGCTCGTCACCGGACACGGGTTCGTTGGGGAGGTTGGCGGTCAAAACCTCCTCAACGTCTACCTCCTGACACCACTTTTGAAAGAGCCACTCGTCCGTGTTGGGGTGGGCCCTTCCACGAACTGGACACTCCAAAGTGTGTAGGCAAAAGCCACACCCCTCACAATGCATGCACCACAGGTACACGGTCTTGTGACATTGGCCACACACAAGCAGCCCGAAACTGAAAATGCAGTTTCATTGTCGGTCTGCCACATGCATTGCACCATATCATGGCTTTGCGGCTCTTCACCGTTGAATGACCAATTAGCTCCTTTGTCAGCTCAAGGGTAGATAGTCCCAAACAGCCAAGCAATAGTACATTTCCTGTGTATTCATAGGGTATCATCTGTGGCCACGGAACTCATTGTGGCCGATTTCTTCGTGTATGCCTCGGTGCTATTCGCATAGAATTGCTTGAAGCACACTGTTGCCTACACGAAAGGCAAAAAGAAAATACCTTCTCCGGGGCCCAGAAGAGGGCGGAAGTGCTACGTCACCCCTGCATTCTCGGGGGTCCCCTAACAAAGGGAGACAATATCAGAAGTGGCTTCAGAGCGGGGCGGAGAATCAGAGGTGGGCAAGGTGGCTACATAACCCGTGCCGCCTAGGGGTCCCAAGGGGTTCCCCACCGCTTGAGACGGGAAGGCAGAATCAGAAGTGGCCCACAAGTGGGCAAGGTGGCTACATAACCCCTGCCCCCTGGGGGGTCCCCATTGCTTCAGAGTGGGGGGCAGAATCAGAGGTGGCCCACAAGTGGGCAAGGTGGCTACATAACCCCTGCCGCTTGGGGGGTCCCCACCGCTTCAGAGCGTGGGGCAAAATCAGAGGTGGCCCACAAGTGGGCAAGGTGGCTACATAACCCCTGCTGCCTGGGGGGTCCCCACCGCTTCAGAGCGGGGGGGGGGGGGGGGGGGGGCAGAATCAGAGGTGGCCCACAAGGTCAGGTGGGGCACGGGTAAAAAAAGATGCCTGGTGCGTGCCCTGCGCGCTAATGCTCCCCCTAGGAGGCGCCAACAAATCACATTGTTCCGTGTAACAATTTTGGGGTCCGTAGAGGGGGGGTCCCCCCACCCCCTTTGGGGCCGGGTCCCAACCAGAATCGGCCCTGTGATCCGAAGTGGCCCACAGGTGGGCACATTGCCTACAGGCATGCATTTTCAGTAAAATTGGTAATTCTTTCTTTGCGGTAAGGTCGTGTAACTTTTTTGGTTTTGCGGTAAACACGTGTAGGAAAAAATCGTCACATTGTGCAATTTTTTTTTTGCGGTAAGTCGTGTAATTTTTTTTGCGGTAAATGCGTGTAACAAAAACATCGAAAAAAAATTGCACGAATTACAACATACACGGTCTAAGATACCTGCAGTTCTGGTAGGGGGGCTACCTTTCCGGTTCTTTCTCCGGTGTTGAAGCTTCACACTCTGGGGCGCGTTGTGTAGTAGGGCGCACTGTTGGGTGTCTGTATTATGTGTGCAATGTCGTGCCATGGCTGAGTGTAACGGTGGCCACGGATTAGAGTGTGTGAACCGTGGAATGGGCAATATGTGGTTTCCCCGGCATGTCCTGGACAGCCAAGGCAAAATTCGAGATCGGTGTCTACGCTAGCGGTCTTCGACACCAGCGAGTCGGGCACTAAGAGTGGCATTGGCTTCTTCTTGTGTCTTGTAGAGGGCAGGCTTGGTGGTGGTTAACAAGTTCCCGACGCTCGTGTTCCAGATTCTTACGGGACCCAGTCACACAGTATGTACACACACTCCCCATCCCGACACAACTACGTTCATAATATGGCACCATGATTTCAGCTATTCCAGATAAAGGCCGGTCAATATCTGATATGCTTTGTGCACCAAAACTCAGCTGCCACAAAGCCCTTCTGACTGCCCAGTTGCTTGCACACAAAGCCCCCTCTCCGGTCCTCATCGCGGTGAAACGCGTAGCAAGGACTAGAGACGCAATCGATGGTCAGACCGATAGACCGAAAGTCCTTGCCAACAGACATTTCGGTCATGTGCGCTCGTGCTATTGGCCGACCCAACCACGGAAATGTGGGAGCTATTGGACATCATTTGGATTCTTGGGCACGGCGGTCATGCACTGGTAGCCTTTGAGCAAGGGGTACTGCTCAGCTGGGGGTGAAGACACGGACAGGAAGGGAACCGCCACTGGAAGTCATATACCATGCGCAGGGGCGCATGGGCAACAGGGTCATACCCAAACATCCCACAGTTAGGGTTCCTTCCAAGCACTGAAACATAAGCAACGATGGATTTCACGTATTCACTTGTTTTGTTGTAATGGCTGACTGCCAAAGTCCGAGCAGCTCCGAAATTGAAAAGGAGATTATTTACAATTCACCTACGGCTTGGCATCTACCTTATGGCTGATGTCAAGCTACACGCATCACTCTTCATGTTACTGTTCACATCTAAATCCTCACCGAGGGTGGCTGCCACCTAGTGCTCCTTCGACCATACCCTCTGCCGAGGTCCTACCTGATTGCAGGTGGAGCGCAGCCGTTTAGAGACGGAACACGTGCAAATGTCTTGGCCCAGTAATACCCGCCCCCCCTTGCGCAAGCATGGCCACGATCCCGAAAAACCAGGCAAACCAGCGGTTGAATGCCGGTAAGATTCACATCGACGCGAACATCATTGGGTTGCACTACTTTGCAGTGGAATGGCTTTAAGCCCCATCTTACCCCGGGGACCACAAAAACAGGGGGCCCAAGAATTCCTAACAACAGTGGTTCAACGCCCACCTCGTGCTTAGACAAAACCGCGCTTGCACAAGGGGGAGGGGGGTGCGCAGGGACTCGCACCGTGTGCGGCGGTAAAGGCTTTGTGACATTATCACGGCCAAGACAATCCCGGCCAGAATGATGAAGGGGGGGGAAGGACGGGTGCCCGGTGCCACGCACCACCGGGCGGGGGGGGGAGGCGCAGCCCCGGTCAGGCAGTGATGAGGGTGTAGTCTGCTCCGATCCCGATGCCACGTCTGTGGCAGTGTACCACTTCGGCGCCACGGCTCTGGCCAACAATGGTCCGAGGGGTCTCCACTTTTGTGACCTCGAGGGGGGGTGGGGGGTGGGGGTGGGGTCGTCAGCGTAGGGACTGCACCTCTGCCCCCCCCCCCCCGCGTACTCAACGATACGACACATATCAACGGTCACGTGCCCAAGCAAAAGGCGCCATCACAGCCGTCCAACAGCGCCCCGGACGAAGAACTGGGGCTGCACAGGGATGTATTAGAAGCGGTGGAGGGGGGGGAGGGGGGGTGGTCTCAAAGGGGGGGCGTTGGCTGGGACCCCCTCCTCCCAGGGTTCCCCTGTGGTCCCCGTCGAAGGCGGGCCAAACATTCTGAAGCCTAAATCCGCTTGGCACCGAAGGCGTCGAAGCAAAATTTTGGCTGTCAGCCTCAAACATTGGAAGGGGAGGGGGGGGGGTAACTCCTCCTGCGGTGTACGGCCATTCTAATACATCCCTGGGGCTGCAGGTGCCACTGCAAAGCCGCGCTGCCACGCCACCAATTCCAAAAGCGGCCTCCACAGGGCCGCCACACGCGGTGACTAGCAGCTTTTGCGCCGCGCCTGAATGCCTCGGTTCAGGAGGTGCCCGGGCCATTGGATGTGGGCGTGGGGGGCGACGTTGAAGCGGTTGATCCAGCGGCCGACGGGCCTGAGCCCGGGGGTTGTGCGCCGGGGACGCAGCGCCGTCGCGTTGTCCAGCCCCGACAGCGGCACCAGCACCGAGTGGAGCAGGGAGCGCCCTGCACCGCCCCTGCGCCCCCCACCGACGCCTCCATCACAGCGCACAGCACGCGGCCCTGCGCCGCCTCGGAAATCAGCCCGGCCTAGAAGGCCTTCGCGCTGGCCTCCGCGAAGTCCTCGAAATACGTGACGCCCGGTGCGGCCACCACCGTCGGCGGCTGGTGCACGAACAGCGCCGCGTCCCCGGCCGTCAGCTTCCGGATCAAGGCGTGCTCGATGCAGTTCCGCCGCAGCAGCTCGATGGCCGCCTCCACGTCCCCTTCGCCGTTGTCCCCCACGAAGATCCCGGGCCTCCGCCGCTCTCTCGCGCTCTGCCGCTCCTCCCGGTACTCCACGAGATTCCGCACCTTCCGGCGCCCGAGTCTCAGGCAGATCTCGGCGTCGGCTTTGGCATGTCGCACGTGCTTGAAGTCGGCCCAGTACACGTCTGTGGCGGGCTTGCCGCAGAGCTGCTCCCCAAACAGCAGCTCGCCATCGACCTCCGTGAGGAGAATGGCGGGCTTGAAGGGCACCTTCGGGCGGGCGCTCACCGTGACCACTATCAAAATCTGCACCGCTGCACCGCTCCCTACCGCCGGCCCCCGTCCCCCTTGCCCCTCGGCGATCCAGCTTTGCGGTGTGGGCCATCGCTGCCTCCGGACGCGGCCCGGGGTGCATGTTCCCGCCGTGCGCCGTGTTCACCGATGTGGACAACACCCTGACAACGTACGGCACAAGCTGCCCGTTCCCCGGCGCCCTCCAGTTCCTTCTATGCCCCCTGCACACGATGAGGGAGGTGATAGTGCTAGCCAACCAGGAGTACATGAAGAGCGCATCAGAGCAAGAGAGCGATGACGGGGAGATAATTCGACGTCTCAAGACAGTAGTGCACGGGAAAGGATGGAAAGTTCGCGACAGAGTCCAACAGTCCCTCACAAGTTCTGGGAGGCCACGGTAGAGAACTGGAAGCAAGTTGCGGAGGGGGCGTTTGGCCCGGACCCCCATCCTCCGATGGTCCGCCCAGAAGGCACCGAAAATTCGTCTGCGCTGAAATTGTCCTGCGCCAAAGGCGTAGAAGAAAAATCTGACTTGACGCGCGGCGGGGGAAGCAGATTGACTCGGGGTAGGGGGACCAGGTTGACGCGGGGCGGGGGGACCGCATTGACGCGGGGCGGGGGGACCAGATTGACAAGGGAGGGGGGGATGGGGGCTTTCTGAATGACTTTGTGACTAACCGGCTGATTGACTGATTGTGCTCCCTCCCTCTTCGAGGTGCCTTGCCAATAGGCAATAGAAATTTTGTCCACTTTACAGCCCACTACTATCCATAAACCCCACCCTGACCCTAACGCCCACCTCAGCCCTAAGCCTAGTCAAACCCTACCTCTACCCCTAACCCTAACCAGGGTTGAATATTGGGACCGAGCTGGCGGGGGAAGGAACATCATCTGTGAGAGTGCAACAACATATGAGGTACGCACTGGAAAGTGGATGAGAGCGGCTCAAAAGGGGCTCAAAGTGACCTGTATTCATCCGCAACTGGACTAGGGTCCTTTTCCAAAACCATGGTTTTGACCCGTTTTTGAGGCATTTGTGGTCCCAAATTGGCCCATTTCAAGGCCCTTTTGGCCTTGAGAGGGGCCAAAATTGCTCAACACGGGTTCAAAATGGGCTCATTCCACTTGTTTGTGCACCCCAAACAGTCCAAAAGTATCTTTGGGAAAACGCATTTTTGATCCAATTTTGATTGATTTTTGGTCCCAAAACAACCCATTTTCAAGGCATTTTGTGACTATGGAGTGGCCAAAATGGCTTGCAATGGGCTCAAAAGGGGCTCATTTCACTTGTTTGGGTACCCCAAATGGTCTAGGATCATTTTTGGAGAAAAACATTTTTTGACCCATTTTTGGTCGCAAAACAGCCCATTGTCAAGGCATTTTGTGAATTTGGAGGGGCCAAAATGGCTTGAAATGGGCTCAAAAAGGGCTCATTTCACTTGTTTAGGCACCCCAAATGGACCAGGATCCCTTTTGGAAAAACACATTTTTGACCCATTTTTGATCCATTTCTTGTCCCGAAACAAGTCGATGGACGTGCTGGACCCGGTTTAGAGATCACTGCCTTGCCCTCCTTTTTGTGTTTCTTGTGAGTAGCCCCTTTGATATGGCCCGTGGCATACGACTTCTCAAGGTAGTTTACAGGCACATGACAGTGGATGCACCACATCTCAGTCCCATTGTTGCGCGACTCCATGTCGTCCGTAAATTGGACTGCCCGCTTGCAGGGTGTCATGTGCTTGCCGCGTTGCTGTGGTTTCCGTGATGCTTTTGTCGGTTCTGTTCCTTGCTGCAAATCCTCGGAAGGAAAATCATCACTCTTCATGGCTAAGGTCATGGTGTTAGTTGAAACACACAACAGGGTATAGTCAAACGCACGCCCATCCCCTTCTCATCAAGTGTCCCAGAATCCCAAAGCCAACAAACCAGAGGGCACTGAAAACCCCAGTGACCACCCCACAAAACCCCAATGAGTCGGCAGTTCAAATCGGCAAAATCGCCATATTCATCATTCCCACTATTCGTACATATTGGTACATTTTCGTACCTATTCATAATTCCCGGTTCTTCGTACTTTTCCGTACCTTTTCATGTACGAATGGGCAAAAAAACACTAGTGAGATGCAATTTTAGGGGATAGAGGCCTCATAATCAAAAAAATAAATTGGGGAATCGTTTTATTGGGCAAAATAATGATCTTACAAGGGGTTGGACCTGCAATATCATGCCTTGGGGTATGCTGCGCAGATGACCGCCAAAAAGGGGGATATACGACCCACATCCCTGCACCTGATCTAACAACCTCTCTTCGAGGTGATTCTTCAGGACCCAGGTCCAAATACACACACAGCGGCCACAATATGCAAAGAAGTTTTGACCCCCTCCACCCCCCCAGCCCCCCCCCCCCCAAAAAAAAACAATTCGTACCTGGGTAAGGGGGGGGGGGCTACGGGTGTCAAAACCCAAAAAAATATTGGGGATCATTTTCGGTCCTAAAATGATTTTGCAAGGGGTTAGACGTCAGAAACCATACGTTTGGGTATGCTATGCCAACGACCCCCAAAAAGGGGGGGTTTCCGACGCCTACGCCTGCGCTTGATCTAACAACCCTTCTTCGAGATGATTTCCTTCGGGCGCCTTTGGTGCCTGTGGAGCATCGGGCGCCTTTGGCGCCCATAGACTCCTGAGGCCGGCACCTTTGACAACTAACTGATTGGGGGGGGGACCGGCGGATTTGCACCCCCCCTTGCTCCCCGCCTCAAACACCACAGCGCCCTCCCGCCCCATCCGCAGTAACCCAACCGCCCTCGGGGGCACCCATCACGCCGGCCCTCGCCAGTACTGACAATACCACCACAGTGGCTGCCCCCACCACCACAAGGAACCACCGGACGTTGGCTGACCGGACGCAGGGTACCCACAAGCCTATGTCTCCCCCAACTTTCATAATGAGGAAAGGGGGTGGGAGATACCTGACTCCATTAGATATAGGCGTGTGAGTCGTCTTGTAGGTGCTATTCTTTGGCAGCTTTGCATCGGGGCGGGGGGGGGTTCTCAAAAATCAGACACCATGCCTAAAACCCCCTTTCAGGGAATTTTAAAAGGGGGGGGGGGGGTTAGGCCCATTTTACGCTGCGAGGGAGAAACCCCCCCCGTTTCTCACTGTCACTGTGTGTGTCACTGTCACTGCCACTGTCGGTTTCTTGTGCAACATACCATGCAACATCTTCTGCACAGGAAGCAAGATGGGGCACAATGGGGCATTTTCAAAAAGGGGGGGGGGTTGCAAACCCCGGCATGGTGTCCAGTTTCTGAGAAACGCCCCCCCCCCCCTGTTTTGGATTTGTCAGTCATATGCTATTGCTATGAGGCATTGTAGCAACACTGCAACGTTGCTGGTTGCAGGTTTTGGTGTCAACTCAGGGTAGGAGTGTTCAAAGGGTTCAGTGTCTGAGGGTTCTGCTTCATAGACCTATGTCCTGATGATTGATAGGAGTTGGCAGATTGTAGCATACTTTTCTAGGAGCCTCCAGCGGAATTAAGGTTCAACGGGAAATAAACGTTTTGGTCAATTGGGCCGAAGCCCCCAGGAGGGGGAAGCGATAAAATGTTGGCCTACAGTGTCGCAGGGCAGCCCGATGGTCGACAGGAGGCAATTTGACTTGGTTGGCAGGCAGCACAAGAAGAGAGAAACACAAGATGCGGGTCCCAAAAGAGCACAACAAAAATATCCTGATTTGGTGCCTTCCTCAGTAACTGACAAGAAAACCTGCAACCCGGCCAACGGGGAAGGAAACAGGCCCCTTTTCGGGAGCTAGCGTGAACAAAGGGTGGGCCACAGAAGCATAGGTGCCCGTAGCCTGTTTGGGTGCTCTCTTGGGCAGGTGACATCCTCATCATCAACATTGCCCGGCTGGCCGGGGTTCAGATCGGGCTTCATGTCCGCCTCAGGGGTGGACTCTCACCCCGCCTGTGTGGCACCGGGTGGCTTAACGCCACGTGCCACATTCGAGCATACCGGATATATAGGATATATAATGTAAACCTGCAGACGGCGGTGGAGCATTGGCTTAAGCCTGGTTGCTGCTGGAATAAGGCCCACGCGGGCACTTCTGACCCACTGAAGCCCAGATGTACGGCTTGGTGCCCCCACGGCACTTTTCATTTCACCCATATCCAACATCAGAGACACCAAAGACCTGGTGCCAAACATATTTGCAAACAAATGCACAATCAAGTGAGCAGTCTTCAACGGAAATACAGAGATTTTGCGTCATTTGCACCGCCACCCCAGTGGCATAACATCCCCCACTCACCCCTTTCTGCCGGATGCCTCGGCACACAGAGTATAGAGTCGGTGCTGGTGGTGAAGCAGCGACCGGGGAAACAGTGCTCATAGTGGACACTCCGGCAGAGGAGTGACTTGGATCAGGGGTCATCGATATCGTTAATTTCGGACATAGTGTTGATTCGCCTACTTTTGGGGGGTCCTAAAAAAGGGGGGGGTTATTTAAAAAATGACACCTAAAATTTGACCCTTGGAAAAAAGGGGGGGTTTTCTCTATTGTACGAAAAGTTGGACGTAAACCGGCAAATTTGGACAAAAAGTTAGACAAAAGTGGTTTGCACCCAATGTTCTATGCAACATACTCAAGGCAAGGACGCGGTGGCCTAAGGGGTAAGCATTTAGGAAGCGGGCTCCTCCACTCTAAGCCCTCACCAGGCTGCAGAGCTGGTGCCTAACGCCGCCCACACCCCCTGCCAGGAGGGGGGCCGTTTCCTCAATTGCATCGGCCATGCAGCCCACGGCCCCAAACAGACTGCATGCATTGGCGACACATCGCGTAGTTCATGAAGAAGTGCAATGGCAGATCCTTCCAGGGCTAGGCATGGCCCCATACCCCCACAACGACCGTTTCCAGTGTACTTCATTTGAACATTACCGGATTTCATCAGCAGCTGATCCTCCAAGGGCTAGGCATGGCCCCGTACCCCCACACCGACCGTATCTGCAAACAAAATCACAGCGAAGAAGTCCTGCACACAATCACTTTCAACTGGCAGGGGAGGCCGTATTCACAGGAAATGCGGGGTCACGGCCCTCACGACCCAATAGCACCCGTCAAAGCTACTGCCTTGCCCGTTTCGCACTGTGGGCCACAGTCTGGGATGCTGTGCGCCTCTTTGCGGCAGGTTTGGCCGAGGGTTGCTGAGTACTTGAGATGCGAGTAGAGGTCTTGGTGTACTTCTTCGTGCGTCCTGTTCCCACAACAGGCATACCATCAGGGGTTGAGGACGAAGTACAAGATGTCGATGACGAAGAAGAAGTGTCAGCCTTGATGCCATGGTTCACAAGGTCCTCAATACACTTGAAGTGCACCAAGAAGACCCCGGGCCGGGGAAGACGCTTGGACCCGTGCACGTCAATGTAGAACGTATTCCCATGGTGACGACCAAATGCAACGCACTGATCGCCGTACTGCAGCACATGCATCACATAAATGCCCTCATCATGGGTGGCCGTCAATTCCGCTGTGATGGTTTGCATCGTATCGCACCATCGTACTTGTTGTTGTGTCACTTTGAGGTCGTTCCACTTCAATACCCTCGGAACGTCTTGGACTGAAATAATAGCCGTGCCTTGTGCAGCACCCCAAAGGCCTGCAGCTGCACTACCAATACACAGCCCACGGAGGAGACCAAATTGTGTAAGGGGGAGGGTGCCTGACGCAGCACCAGCGGCCAACAAGAGGGATGATGTGGCCAGACCCATGCGAGCCCCAAAAACATCCAAGGAGTCCACATTGTACTTGCATGCAATAGCGCGGCAACGTATGTCCCCAACAAGAAAAGAGTGCAATTCATTATGATTCATTGAACTAAGGTGAATTGCAGAACTGAAATGCATATGCAACATGATGCAAAGGAAGATACAAGAGTACAAGTAGGGTCGCCTATTAAGGGTTTACCATTGTCAACACCGCCACCTAGCTGTTAGCTGCGAAAAAAAGGGGGGGTTTTGTTGATGCGCATAATGTCCGTTTTCACTAGTTTCGGGGGCTTGGAAAAAACCGGGGGGTTTGCCCAAACCATCATGATGTCCACCAATCCCAAAGTCGATGACCCCTGACTTGGATGGCGAGGCAGATTTGGCCGAGAGGTGCGCCAAATTTCATTTATTGTGGTGGCAATGGGCAAAAGGCAAAAGAAGGCTTGCAACGAAATGAGACCTTAACTTGAGAAATACATGTACCCCTCCTTGCAGCATCACGCCTCAAAACATGCCTGGCAAAACTGCCCATTCTTTACCATCGAGGACAATTTCTCCAATTGTCTGGGGGTGCAGGCTGACGGCCTAGAGCTCTTCTCTGTCAGGGGCCGGGCACGTCTCAAGTTTCGCGTGCAGCTGCACAAACTCGTTCAAGATTCGGATGGCATTCCCACCGCCGATATCCACAGGATGCGTTGGCAAATCCGCGATCGCCTGCGCCATCCCAAACCCCCTAACGACCTCGCCCCAGACGGTAAAGCCCGCTTCGTACTGCTCCGAGCCCGTGCGGTCCAAGGTGGGGTTGTCCTTCAGGTTGATGAAGAATTCGCTGGTGGCAGAGTCCGGGTCGGCACGGCGAGCCATCGTGACAAACCCCTTCTTGTTGGGCAGCTTGTATTCAAGGGGGATGGGCCCATACGGGCTCGTTCTCTCAACTCCGTCAACGTCATGCAGCCCGCCCTTGAGCACGAAGCCCGGCTCAGCACGGTACAGAGTTGCTCCATCGTAAAATGTGTTCTCCACAAGGCGTCGCACCACTCTGCAGTGCTGCGGAGCAGCGTGTTCGAGCAGCTTCACCCAAATGTTACCATACTTGGTGCTGAACACCACACAATCCTTTTTTGCAAGGCATGCGCCCGGCAGTGTCAGGGCAATCAGCAGTACAGCCCATCCACGACAAAATGTGCAGAATACACCTCCCATCATCCTCCTTTCAGGTGAGGTTGATTTTCTGCAAGCCGAGGTAAACAGGCTAAGGGCAGTGGTCCCGGACCCGGCAATCTTAGAGGGATGCAGATTCGAAATTATGAAGTTGCACTCCAAGGTCCAAAATTTGCAAAACGATAATGTCACACTGCAACGACAATTGCTGAAAATTCAGCATGGCAGAATGCATTGCTGTTGAGCTACGGTTTCCAAACAAGAGCATATCTCTTCGTCAGTCCTCCATCACCATTAATGCCCAACCACAATACAGAAGACAAAGTGCATGGCCCTCTGCTTAAGATCTGCTCGCATCTGTCCCACCACAGCCCATCGCTGACCCCATAACCATTGCACTTCACCAACAGTCATCGCATAGCATACACCCTCTCTGTTTGTAGCCAGTCATCCTTATTTCTATTGTAGCATGTCTGCCTACAGAGACGTAGCCACTCTTTGGAGCATCAATGCTGACGATATGGTGCATGGTGGGAGCATGATGTTGTTGTTATTACACCGCCTGATGAAACCGGAAATGCACGTCTTGCACGTGTTACCGAGAAAATAAAGGTGATATCAACAAAAGTAAACAAAGCATCAAATATCCAGCCAACAAACAACTGCCAAACAACACCGTCGTCGACATCGTTGTCATCCGAACCTCCCGTTCGTTTACACTGCAACAGCTGGAAGCACAGCTTCGTAGGGCGCACCGCAAGCGCAGGCCACTGCAGCTGCACGTGTACATCAACAGGCCACCCTGAAAGCTGCGCAACCTTGTGGGTATGAAACAGGTGCCAGACGCCCACCGTGAGCATACAAGACGCTACCTGACCAGCACCATCATCCACAGTCGATCCCTGATGGTACGCTGGCTGATGTGTACCACACTACCCTTTCTGCAGCCGGAGAAGCAAGTGTAGATAACAGGTAGTGAAGCACCTCAAGGTTAGGTAGCTGGATCACCGAGTCAGGGTCTTCATCACGTTTAGGTTTTCCAGTCTGTGACGCCTTTTCTTGAATCCAACCGGCGACCGTGTGGAAGCCCCAACAATTTCCGATATCCAATCACTCGTACATAGAACCTATCTGTGTCCGCACACACCGCGGAACCAAGTCGACCATTGTTGCGGTTGTGCGAGGTGAACAACGATGTACTTTATTCTATTTTTTGCAACAGACTACGCCGCCATTTACGGTTATGTCAACTGTGGTTTGGTGCCACACAACACGGCCTCCTCGCTACCCAATTTGGTATTCTTTATGTGTCATAAAGTAAGAACAATGCTCGATGCAACATAAAACAGGTTTGCGCAAAGGGACATTGACTTTATAAGAGAAACCAGAGATCGGGTACCGCATTTACAACTAGAACAACAGGAAAAACGGAAATGTCAGCTGACGTGTCCGTTCGTACGCGGGTGGAGGAATTTGAGGCAAAAACAATCCGCTTTGGACTGCGCGGTCTGAAGCATGAAAATGAGACCTTACGGCTTGAAATTGTAAGGCTGCGGCGTCAGCTGCTCACACAATCACAATACAGTGATACCATCAAGTCTGTTGTTGAACGTCTGCAGACGATGTGCAGCGAACTATCAGCACTGTCCGTAGCGCAAATGTGGAACCTACTGACTCCAGCTCTGCAGAACATATTGTTCGGTACGATGCTGCTGCACAACCATACCTCAATGATACCCATGCTCTTTTAGTACAAAATGCTGACTACCAGCAACTTCCCTCTGCCGCTCAACGAGTTCCAGTTGCTGGTTGTGTTGCGGAAACTACCCGAAGAGGATAAGTAGGAGTATTTGTATGCCGTTGACAGGTCAGAATACGGCTAGCATGCGTGCATTGACAAGTGTGTGGTGGATCAGATCAAAAACATGGAACACAACACAAGCACATCATGATGGTGGTGTATCTTCTTGTGTGCGTGTCTGCTCTCGGTCCGCCGTTATTGTCACCTCCAGAACTGTATATTTGTTATATATGTCAAAACAATTCCAGAAGAAGAGCGCAATAACAGTCCTTCGCTATTATGTGCAGTGGTGGTTACTGTGCAATCAAACGCATCGAAACAGTCATCGGTGATGCAACTGACATTTGTCACACATGGACATCTTCTTAGGGTCAGACTTGGTGCAACAAAGGGCACATACATCCCCATTGTACCCACAACATCCTCATCATCATTGTCCTCCGGTGTAGATGCGCCCATACATGTGCGGGTACATGTTCCCATGGACCATATGGAGGGTACCGCACTTGTCTTCGAACCAAAAATTGCTGCAAATGCAAGAGTACACGCATGTACTCATGCAACTCAGTACCGGATCCCCTCCATATGTTCCTTACAATGCCCCAATGCCACATGCGTGCAAACAAGTGCTCAATCTGTGCCCTACAGAAACCATGTACTTACTGTATGTACAACACAATACAGCACAGCCAGACATGGCACGCCACACCACATCATAATGCAATTCTCATTCTATTTTATGGCTTAAATGCACTCTCAGCCCCCCCCCCCCCCCTGCTATCCACCACGATCATGTGCCTGCACTTCATGCCTACTCCTCACACCCAATCACAGGAAATGCCTTGCCTCCACCACCAGTCAATTTACGGTTTCATGCCGGCTCTGCCCCAAACAGACGATCAATCCCGGGCAGAAAACTTGGATTTCCTGCTTAAATGCACTCTCAGCCCCCCCCCCCCCCCACTATCCGCCCCACATGTTCCTGTCTAATTTCTCTGGCGATCACAAAACAGATGATCAGTGACGGGCAGAATATTTGGGTTTCTTGCTTAAATGCACTCTCAGCCCCCGCCCCCTGGGTAAACGATGGTAGCGGACCGCTTTTGGCCCCCTTCCCGAAGGCCTTCTTCCCAAATATTGGCACTTCGCGTCTCCAACATGCCGACGGTGTCTACAATTAGCAGGCCGCGTCTACTTGTGGTGCATAGCATCTACAAACCCCAAACCGCCCTCCACCTGTATGCGGGTAAACGATGTTAGCTGACCGTCATTGGGGGAAGGGGGCCTTCGGCGCGCTTGCCAAATATTGGCACTTCGCGTCTACAACATGCCGACGGTGTTTACAATTAGCAGGCCGTGTCTACTTGTGGTGCACAGTATCTACAGACCCCAAACCGCCCTCCCCGTGTGTGCTGGTAAACGATGGTAGCGGACCGTCTTTGGGGGAAGGGGGCCGAAGGCCCCCTTCCCAAATATTGGCACGCGTCGTACAATGCATTTTTCACAGCACTCCCCCCGGCCCACCACTCCACGAGCCTCCGTGTTGTTGGTGGCAGGAGGCGCATAGCATTTGTAGTCGTTCCCATGGGGCGCCAGTGCCCCACCACCGTACCTGGCCCCAAAGCCAGGGGAGCCACAAAGCATGCGCCTGCTATGCGCCCTCTATGCGCCCTCTATGCGCCCTCTATGCGCCCTCTATGTGCCCTCTATGTGCCCTCTATGTGCCCTCTATGCGCCAACCAATCCCATAATGGTCCCTTGCGCGACTAGTAACAATGAAACGGAGTCCGTACCTCTTGACCCTACTCAACCCCTGACACCACATCCCACAGCCCCTGACCACGTTCATCCTCGTGAGCGACATCCCACAATTGCCTCCAAACCTTGCCAAACGGTTGCCGGATGGAACGGAAAACCTTGCCCAAGCCCTTGGTAAGCCTTTAGCGTGCGCTGCAACAACTGAACCTATTGAACCCGTTTGATCGCATCCCTCAACCTATGAGGAAACCTACGGGATACAAGTGGTGCATGTGCTAATAAAACAAAAAACATACATTTTGGCCTCAAGAAGAAAAATTTGCTCACGCAAACCAAATGATGATGACACATTATGGTGAAAAAACACGTAAAAACACACAAAAAACAAGAAAAAACAAAAAAAACACCCCAAACGGCGTAAAATGGGAAAATAAACGAAACAAACGCATAAACGCGTCCATTGTCCACGGGACGGGTGTGGCGGAGGGTGGGTGATTACACAAGGCCTGGTGGTGCGGCATTTGATGTAACAAGCACCGGGGGCGACCCCTCGGTTCTGGACGCCAACTTCCCCCCAACGAACTGTTTGCCGGAGGCCCCTGGGGGGGGGGGGGGGGGCAATAGGTCAGGTGCCAGTCCGCCACTGTCGCTCCAGCCGCGCCTGCCCCACGGCCTTCATTGCTCTCTCAGTTCATCGCATGTTCTTGTGGCCATCGGCCCACTTCGCAGTCCATTTGTGTCCTTGTCCCCTCCTCCCTGGCTGCGGTTTGGGCTGTAGGCTCATGGGGTCTGGGCTTTATCGCCTGGTCGCGTAACACTCTCAGTGTGTCTCCAGGGGGGGGGGGGGTACAGGGAGGGGCAAATGGGGGGGGGGGTCTAGGAGGGGCTTGGGGGGGGGGGGGGGCTCCGGGAGGGTCGGTTGGGAAGGGGGGGTCCAAGTGGGGCAATTTGGGGTGTTGGGGGGGCAACCTGGGGTAACAAGTGTAGACAGGCTTAGACAAGGGTGCGGTTGGACAAGGGTTGCCAAAGTGCGGTGCGCCCATGAGCCAAACCAACGGTGACCCACCCGTCAGTCCCAATGGTTGAACCCAAGAAGATACACACATTCAGAAATGTTCGGAACGCTGAAAAATATTCGGAATTACAGTCAGCATCTCTCATAAAACAACAGCAACATGGATCGCAGGGATATTGGAGTAAAGGGGGTGTGCTATGATGATAGCCCTCGCATCGCTTTGTCCTTCATTCGAAATGCCTTTGGCGATGCCACACACCACCGCCAACGAACGTCTGCATTCCTCAGAAATCGTACCCAAAAATGTCGTAGTTCAAAATCCGGATTGGCAGCACCACCACCCCGTTGACCCTTTGGACACATGCCCGTGTGGGCCAGTGGTCCGTGCGCGCCATCAGGCGGTGCACCAAATAGAGTGTCAGGTTGTGTAGGCGAGGCTGGTAAACCAGCGCGGCGAGGTCTCCGGGAAGGTTTAAAGGGTGAGTCAGCGGGCTGACAAGCGCACAGTGCAGGTTGACGCTGAGGGAGTGCAGCTGGGGCGCCTTGGCCACCGCCGCGAGGGCCTCCGAACCGGCATCCCCCACGTCCGTGTGGGCGAGGTCCAGGGAGAGGGTGCACAGGGAGGGGCTCTCTGCAGCGCCGCCAGTGCCGCGGCGCCACGATCTCCGACCTTCGACTTGGCGAGCGCGATGGACAGATCGCGCAGGAGCGGGGCGTGCCGGAGCCCGGCCATG